>BJFM01000087.1:263700-277946 GCA_016586285.1 Arothron firmamentum
TTTTTTTTGTCTTCTAGGAGACCGGTCAATGAAATCAATTCATGCGGACCTGGACGCGTTCCACTCCGGGTTCCAAGCTTGTGCCAAAGAGGTCCTGCAGTACCTGAGTCAGGTTGAGAACTGGACGGCCAGAGAGCAGAGATGCGCGCAGCTTATCAACCATCTTCACAAGGTGCTGGCGCAGCTGCAGACCGGCGCGCCGCAGCCGCCGATCCAGCACCAGCTGGCTGCCGCTGACGCGCAGGATGGGCAGAAGGCTGACGGCCAAGCCAACTGTGTCCCGGTCATCCAGAGGACCCAAGGAGGGGAGCTTAACGAGAACGACACCGACACAGACAGTGGATACGGCGGTGAGGCGGAAAAGAGTGACGGCAAACACAAAGAGACTGAGCGCAACACCGCGCAGGGACACAAGGCAGTGAAGGTCAAACAAGAGTTTGGAGACGAACACGTTTCCAAGAAGCCAAAAATGAACAGCTCCGGAAACAATTTAGGGGGCATAGACGCCATTAGACCTGATTTGGCGTTGATGAACTCTCTGATGGGAATAAGCAGTGTGGGACAGCAGACACCTATCTGCATGCCTTTCTATTTCATCAATCCCTCAGCCGCTGCGTCCTATATGCCTTTTTTCGATAAAAGCAACATTGAGAAATACATGTACCCGGCGGCGGCCGCGCTGGCGTCCCCCTTCCCCTGGTTGTACCCCGCACATGCGTCGGCGGCGGCGGCGGCGGCGGCTGCTGCCGCCTTCCCGGGTCTGTCAGCGCACCTAGGGGCCTTTTCTCAATCCAGTGACCCCCGTAGCCCAGACAGCGAAGAGCCACCAGACGCCGAGGCAGGTTCACCCGAGGAGCCCCAGGAAAGCCCCGCTCGGCACGAAGGAGACAGTGACGTAGCCGATGCGTTCCAAGAGAGCAAGAATAGCCCACATGATCAGTTTTCTGCCTGCCAAACCAGCTAAGTCGTCTGTAACACCGTTCCTTGCATCCCGGGGAGTTAATGTATTTATTTTTAAGTTGGCAAAATCTAAAACGAGGTATCACAGCAGGTGTTTTTCTCTTTATTGGCAGAACGGGACAGTGTGACGGCCTGTGCCTTTTGCACTCCTGCTAGATTAATCAAATGATCAATAATGACCGACAATAATGTTGTGCTGGATGCTTTGTTTGGTAAAACATTCGGAAATGGCAGCAGTGGTACAACAACTGTGAGTTGACTGTGTCCCAATCAACAAGTGTCCGGGTGTATGAAGTTTCCAGAGAGCCCTGCCAGGGGTACCAGCCTGCTGTGACTGTAAATATGACGCTGGACCAAACTCTTGGTTTCAGCCTGTGCACAGAAATGGCCCCGTAGAAGAGGCCCATGCATGGGTTGAGAAGAAGGCGCACTGATGTACCTTCACGTGGAGAAGTCTGTCCTTTCAGTCTCCATCATTAACAGCAAATACAGACAGATTAGACACTTTTTTAGTCACACTTTGACAGGTCTAATAACAACATTGGGGGAGAGCTGCTGGTGCCTTTTTGTTCTGGACTCTCCAGTGCCGCTTTCAAGTTTACTCAAGTACATCAGTCATTTGAGCAATTTAGAATAAAGTAAGAAAAAAAAAGAAGAAGAATAGAAACCAATCACAAAGTGGCGGCTTGACCAGCATATTGTACTGTTTCCCTGAATGAAGCATTTCAGCATAGAGATGCAAAACCCTCCAGAAGACATTGTAGGGTAGCACCTTAGAGCTCTTTGATATTGAATGTACCTCTATTTCCCACCTGTAAAAGTTTGTACTTGGGAGGATCTTTACTCTTTGACATGTAAAGTGCACTTTCTCAGCTTTTTACCCTTTCCAGCAGTCACCCATCTTTTTCAAAAAGCCCATCACTTTAGATTTTTGTCCATCACCTCTGAAAATGCTGATGTGCTGTTTTTAACTAAAACAACAGGCACAGAGGCACAGCATCATAATGGTTTAATGCAATAAAGTGGTGATTGGATTGACCAGGATACAGGGCAAAAAATGATTTAAATCCTAATCAGATTTGTACCCACAACTAGAAGACTATCCCTAATTACATGTTGTATGTTTTTTTTTTTTTTAATTTATAATGCTTTGCTTTTTTGACAAAGGTTGAACAGAGCTGCAGTCATATGACCATCAGTTCTGATGATGGACGTTACCAGAATGTTCTCTTAGCCTGTTTTCTATGAGATCCATTCCTGTGAGTACAGTGTTGTTAAGCTTTTCTTTGCTTATATTTCACATGTGACTGAATTAACTGATGGTTTTCATTGAATTTTGGCTTTAACATATTATTTTTGTAGTTCTTTCCTGTTGGTTCTGCCTCAGATCTGTCATAAATTGTTAAATATAGTGGCATGTGCACCTGTAAATACTTTTTTTGTGAATATACTATTAAGTACATATACTATGTCAATGTTGTAGAAGTCTATGGATTTTTTTTAACTGAGCAAAATGTTGCACATTTCGTTAATGCTTTACACACATGCTGTTCTAAATTATTGCTGATGAATTGTACAATAAATATCAAAACTGAAGTCTCCTGGCTTTTTTTTATACCAGTTCTGACAAATATTTTTTTCCACGGGGAACAATAGCAGGTCATGTGCTCATGCACTGTACATTTTAAGAACAGTAGTGAGAGGCCAGCAGATAAAATATATTATTTCTAAGGCTCTGATCAGCTGACAGGTCACACCAGAGGAATGTACAGTAAGCCAAGGCTTTAAAAAAGAAAAAAGTCATGTGATAAAAGGATGATGAAGTGAGATTACCCTCAGTCTGTTCTAGCTGATGAAAAACAAGGGGCCCTCTCCAAACCTGTCAAAAGATTAAAGGAGGATCAGACTTTAACTTGCTTCTTACTGTAAAAATATTATAATCTTTATAATGTGGTGGAGACATTTCTGATGTTAAGCATTCAAGTAAAGAAATAAAATGTGTCAAAAGTTCAACAGGGCATTGTACAGTTCGAGCAAATGCATCTTTATTAAACATCAGTGTATGCATGAAGTAATGTATGAAGCCTTCCTCACCCTTTGCATGAATATTTTTCCACATCATCATGCTTTTACTTATTTTACATATTATAACAAGTCCATTTGTCCTCCCGCAGCCAACATCTTCCTGCAATTAGTGAATAAATGCTGCCATCTAGTGGTGAAAAACGAGAAAACAATCCACCGTGTCCAAAGACGCCAGACAGGAAGCAGCCCAGTTAGTCAAATGGTTTATTGAATCATGCAACCCATGTCATATCAGTAGCCAGTAACAGCCATAAATCAGTCAACACTTTGCAGTATATTAAGGCAGGAAAAGAAACAATATGTACAGTTGACATCTTACAGAGTTTTGTAACACGTAGAGCTGTAAACAGTGGTAAACATCATAACTCGCTCTGCAGGGTGGAAAATGCAAACAAGTGGTATCTAAAAAGGGAAAAAATTCCACTCAGATATACACAAGCTACTGTAATGTTCATTCAAATGAAGTAATAATATAATTATGTATTTCATTGGCGACAGAATGGAGTTTGTAACGCAAGATGAAATAAATTAGATTAAATGATCATTCGTTTTAAGACAAGCACATGGTCCCTAATGTAAAGTAGCAGAATTACCTCACAATCAATGTTCTTGCTGCAAAATCCCAACAATTAAAACACCTTCATTGCCTTTTGGTTGGTTTTCTTTGTAAAACCATGTTTCACCACAACATTCAGCCTCTGTCAGTCAACCTCAATGTTTCTGCCAAAGCTTCACTGTACATCACTTAAAACCAGAAAGTGGAACGAATTTAAGGCACTTCTATGCAATCAGCAGCCAAACTGCAAGCCTTGGGAATTTTAGACCCCGGAACACACAGAACTTGTGTACACATTCGGATATGGCTGTATTTACAACACAATCATGCAACAAGACCGGCTCATCTTTGGACACTGATGACTTCAGAAAAACAAGCTTAATAATGCATTTGGCAAAACATACCAGCTAGTCATCATAAAAATAAAAAAAAAAAAGCTTAAGAGTATAATAATCTGCTTCAGTGTGCAGATGTTGCTGCACAAATGAGGGCACTCAACTTGTATAAGTGAGCCCACAGCTTTGTAATAAAATACAATTTACTACAGAATGCTGAAAAGTAAGAAAACGTATTTACAGCGAGTCATTGTTTCATCAACTACAGATATAATATTCCTTAGTAAGAAAACTAATAATCATTTGTGCATAGCTTTAACAATTAAAGATGATCAGATCTGCAGGAATACATTCTGGTTTGCCAGATGAAAACATTCGAGTTTATTTTGCCGTCACTACAAGCAGGTAAAAGTTGTTCACTGCAAAAATGGCACAATGATGATTCACATTGTTATTTTGAATAGTTTCTCATTTTCTAGGATAATACGTAAAAAGGCAATTGTTGAGTTTCACAATGCAAGTGACAGAACACAACTCATTTAGCAGGTAGTAAATTGCGACAAAGATCAAGAAGATAAGCTAACACATGAAGTACACAACAGTCGGGTTTTAGTGTAGTGAGGACCGCATTACTCAGTACTGCTGCTGTGCCTTGATTCTTCATGTCATAGTGGCTAATCTTTCAGCTAGAATGCTCTAAAAAGATCCGCATCGCCATGTCACATCTCGTGGTCTCCTTCACGTAATTGAGAGAACAGTGCATAGTAATGTGCTACTGAGGTATCCCATACAAAAATATTCACTTACAAATGGGTTTAGGTGAAATGAGCCTGTAGAACCGCCTTACACATAGATCCCCTCGGGGTTCAGACCAGAGCTGAGGGGGCTGTGGAGGACACGAAGGTGACTGGAGGTTGGGCGTGAAGCAGCGGGGCGTTTCAGGGAGCCCGTCAGCAAAACGACATCTGACCATGAAAACATGAAAAGAAAGAAAATGAGAAAACTGACTTTAATCCATGCGCCAACAATAAGCAGGAGTAATGCTACTCTGCCACCAGGTGGCAGTAGTGACAGACCTACAGGCTCCCTCCAATTAGACTCATGAACGGTGATTTTAAGGACGAGAAAAAATGAGACACCTTCATAAACACAAAGGCAAAATGATAAAATAAAAAGCACAGAAGCACAGAATTGAGGTCATCTGGTTCATTGCTCTGTCATAACTGTTGCTGCTACCTTTTATTTTTCATTATGCCTTTTATAGTTCAAGCATCAGCTTCATTCATTTGGCTTCAAGATCTGTCTCCGTTTGCAGAGACTCTTTATTCCACTGGGTGGGAGAAAAACCTAATTCTGTACCCACCACTACCCCAATCTATGACTAATTTTCTCTGGCACAGTTTCTTTTTCTGACACTCAGCCAGTGAGTCAGGTTCTCTCAGCAGGTTTATTGCAGTGTGAGACAGAAATAGTGGCTTAATGGAAGAGAACGACTTTATTAAAGGAGACACGTTTAACCTGCGTATGAAGAAGTCTCGCTCCTGCGGGTACGTATACTGTCACACACGACTGATTTCTGCCTTATATCAACCTGTTAAGACCACTTATGTATAACCACCGATGCAAAGGAGGACATCTGCTCCCCCTCCTTACTGTATAAAAATGTAGTTTTTTGTCCTTAAAATTGGAATAAAAGCCAAAAGTGACAATGAACAGGAACAATCTAAAGTGATGAAACATGATAAAACGAGGAGCACCCTCTGTTGTCGCTTTTACCGCATCCATTCACTTGTGATGAGAACAAAACTGAAGTTACCTTTTCTCTGACTGTTGCTGCTGCTCTCTTCCTCTCCAGGCTCGGCTGGCAGCACTGTGACCTTGGTGCCGGTCTGCTTGATAAACTGCTGCAGGTTCACCTGTCTCAGCTCCTTGGTCAACAGCTCCAGCTCATGCTGCATGTCCTTCAATGAAACACCAGAGTCACACGTGAGGAGACATGATGAATCGGCTTCAAACCGACAGCAACAAGGACAGAACCTGGATTTTAATTATTTTCTTGACTTTACCTTGTCTCACAACATGACATGGGCACCAAATGTGGTGTGTAAACACTTTCTTGCAATCCACTGTCTGTCTGATCTAGTTTAGTGTAAAAATTTTACCTCAGCTCCTCGAATTTGACATCCTCATCGACCCAGAGTCGTACAGGTCATACAGCTACAGGTGGTTTTTAAATGAAAGCAGGTGCAACGTGCACAGCTCACCTGTAGTTTCTTGTTGCTTTGTCCGAGTGACCTGTCCACAGCCCTGCTGCTGCTCTCCAGCTGGACAGCCTGTCTCTCCTGGGATTTTAGTTCTGCCTTGACCCTGAGGACCTGAGCCCGCGCCTCTGCCTCGCTGACCCACTGCGTTTCCTGACGCTCTCGCTGGAGTCGCTGCTCCTCCAGACCTGCCTCCACACTCTGATGGGGACATAAGGGAAAACATGTTCACATAAGCGTTGTGATGAAAAACAAGCCTCTGACTCCTCATGCAACACAGACGTAGCACACCTGTACCATTGCCAGCTTTTCTTCGATATCAAGTTCGCATCCCTGCAGACGTCCTCTCAACTCCTGCAGCCGCTCCTCCAGCTGCCGCTCACTTTCTAGCTCAATCTGCAGCTCAGTGGCCCAGAACTCTTCCTCCTCCATCTCCACCTCATTCTTCCTCAGGTGTTTCTCCAGCCTCAGGATCTCATCCATCAACCTTCCCCCTCCCGGCTCGCCGGTGCTTCTCCCACCTCGCTCAGCTCTCCCATCTGCCCAGGCTTGGAGCTCAGCCTCGTACGTCTCCAGCTTTTTCTCCAGCACGTCCAGCGTTTCCCTCTGCAGACTGACCAGTCTGACCAAATCCTCCATACGACATGCCCACAGGCCCGGGGACGCTGTCCCCGGGGGTGGTCCCACGGGGTGGAAACTTCCACCATTTCCTTGGAGAAGTCTTCGTTTTGCCTCAGCCTCGCCGATCTGGCCCCCACTCAGTATCTCCCTGAGGCCTCTGGGTGCACCTGTGAACGTGAGGGACTTGCGGCGTGGCTCCCGGCGGCGGAGGGAGCGATCGTTGGGGTGACGAAGCTTTGCAAGGGGCGGGAGGCTCTGTCGATGCAACCCACGTTCAGGGCCCCTGAGGGGCGGTCCTTCTGAAGGGGGGCGTTCGGTCAGGGAGGGACCTGTGCGATGCAGGATCAGCTGGACATCACCAGCATACTGACCCCAGGTGTTTAAGGAAGCCACGGGACTCTCGTGAGGAGCTAGGTGACGTTCTGTGTCTCGCCATTTTTCAATCAGAGTGTATCTCCCAGTGCGGCCTGTGAAAACCACAAAAACACCAATAGTGATATAGACTAGCTGCACAAAATGAATGGATGCAGACATTTTTTTTTAAACATTTCACAGCAAGTCTGTCAGAATAACTAACAGACTTGAAAAGAAGATGTGAAATGAACACGGCAGAAAAGTCCCATTTCAACATACATCTTACAGGGTTTGCACCAGAGACGACCATTACGTGTGAGCTGTACATTAGACATATAATCCAGCAACTGCAACAACCAGCACAAAGAGACCAAAAGCCGCATTGATCTGCCGCGTTCCTCATTTTTTTATTGCATTCAGTGTGGTGAGAAAGCTTTTCCCATTTCACTGAAAATGATGGTAAGCAGTTACAGCAGCCCAGTAAAATACAAAAGAACTACATCACTTAAAACGTCCATTTCCTTTATTTGTAAATAGGGGTTTCATTTTAAAAAGGAGGTGGTGGTGGTGGTGGGGGGGGGGCTTACAAGTGCTGCTTTCTCAGTTTGGCAGGAGGCTGAGAGATGAGTCAGACTTTCCCCTCCTCCTACTGCGCTTTGTGGGAAGTGATGTCAATACAGTATGTGCAAGCCCCCCATCCTTATGGCTCCACCATGATGGGGGGGCTGTACACAGATCTAAGAGGGGACCAATAAAAGCCTCGAAGACCAACTGGATCTCAGCTGGAGCTCAACGTTTAGGCAGGATATTGCAAAGAGATCAGTTCATTTAAATTAGGAGCATTAAAGGAACAAGACACATATTGTTTTGAAAGAGCAGGAGAACAAGTCCGTCTACGAGGGAGGGAAAAGATCTGACTCTGAGCGCTGATATGTTCCTGCCACTAGGTTCAATTGTCCATTTCATTCAAAACACATTCCTTTACTTCCGCAGCGCTCACAAAGCAAAACAAGTGTGGGAACATGACAAAAGCATTTAAGACAGGAAAGAAATTATTTATGTTTCCTGTGGAAAAGGAGCTATCAAACAATTTAAGTGCTCACAAACTGGTATTAAACAATATATTTTATATATATACATACAATATAAAATCTATCACATGGTTGCTGTATGAACCTAGGTGTAAAAGTTCTGAATGGTTTGTTTGAGACCTACCGATGGCCTGAGCCAGAGCAATCACCACCTCCTGGCAGGTGGTTGCCTCCGTGACCCCACAGACGACCCTCTGGACTCCATCCACCCACACCTTCAGCTCCATGTTGTGTCAGAAGCGAGGGGGCCGGTTGTGGTGTGTTGGCCCCGACATCCTTGAAGACTCCAGCGGTTCAGGGCGGCCGGTGCCTCTCTGGCTACTCAACTGAGGAGGAAACGAACGGAGAAACAGGAAGCACTTAGTCAGGATGTGCTCAAGGCTACAACCATGACGCTGGTTGCTTTAAAGAATAAACAGACACGTAGTTCCACTTGTGAAACAGCAACAACAGCCAGAGTGAAGCGGCTCGAACGGCAGACCGGTCCAGACTGGACTCGCACAGGCAGACGTGACAGGCCCAGCTGGGTCTGACGCTGGTGTTTTGTTCTCTGTGAATCTGTAAATATCAGCTGGGCTGTGCAGGAAAAGTCTGTCAGCAGATACTCTCATGTTCCTGCGTTTGCACTAAGGAAACCTGTGAGGCTGATCCGGAAACCGATACCATCAAACACAGCACAAACAGCGAGGATTTTGGGGGATAAAAGTTTAATTCAAAAAAGTTAGGTGAAAGCTGGCAGAAGGGACTCACAGGACTGAACAGATTTATTTGTTTTGTGGAAGCAGTTTCTTTCTCTATGGCTGCTGTTCTGCGCTGCTACACAGGAGAATAATGATGTATGGAAGCAATGAAATATTCAAAATCTGCAACTGTTAGGAGCCACTTCAGCCACACACACGTTATGTAAACTGGTTTCAGATATTAGGGCTACGAAGGAAAACACTAATATTGTGCTTAAAGTAAGACAATGTGCAAGTTTAAGGACAATGCGTTGAACGAGAATGATCTCCCTAAATCCAGAGCACCTACGCTGCTGAGCCAAAAGACCCTTTTGTTCACCAACCCCCAACCAATTACAGCTTCCCCTGCCCGCGCGCTCCCCAGCCACACACAAAAGCAAAGTCAACCTCAGCAGCTCATCCCGACATCCTGCAATTGCTTTCCTAAATATGGTGAAGACATTAAACAGTGCAAACATCAAACCTGCCGGCTCAAAAAACAAAAACAATGCTGCGGCCAACTGTCGTTTCCATTATTTTAATTAGTACAGAGACTGATTAATGTAGTGTTGGTTTAGAGATTAAGTGACTAATCTTTCCTGTGGCTTAATTCGAAACACAAAGTCGTTACTTTCAAGGATTAATCAAGTTTTTATGGTGCAGATGTGAGAAATAAAAGCTCACTCCTGCTGCTCCTGCTGCAGTCATGTTAAATGTGTGGAAAACAGTGACACCTTTGGGTCAGAACTGGCTGGAAAAGTGCTTTTGTCCTTCGTTGGTTCATCCCTTAAATGGTATAAAGAGGCGAAGGATGAGGATAAAACCAGTCACTGCGAGATTTTTCTGCAGTGACCCAGAGTGCTGTCACCGGTTTGTTTAACCTTTTTTTTTTTCCCCCTCAGGGAGAGGTGGAAACAGTGATGGGGACTGAGTGGGTCTTGATGCAAAGCAGACAAAGTGAATGAGCAGTGGTGAAGGTCTGATTACACAGCAAACCAGCAGAAAGCGCTAAAAAAAAATGCTACTGCTTGGAAAACTTAGGAAAGGTTATTATATATCCTCACCAAAGGCTGCCTTAATAGCCACTTCTTTTAGAAAAGGCTTAGGGAGCTGTTTAGAAATGTCACTCGCTCCGCTCCAGACTCATAATATTCACATTTATAGACGTGAACTCAGGAAGCCTAAACGCTGATACGGGCACAGTGGTCTGAGGCAGCGTGCCATCAGGAGCTCTGCAGGCCCCGTTCCTCTGGTCTCCCAAAGCCACATTCTGGGGAAGATGCCCGCTGCCTGATTTGAGCAGCTCATCTTGTGCCAGAAAGGCAGTTTTAAGGGAACTCATTTAAAATAATTAAATTAAATTAAAAAAAGGGTTGCAAACATACAAAATGCAGCAAACACAAACGGTGGGATTTACACTAACCAACTTACTGTACATTTGAAACCATATCACACAAAAGGTTTGAGCACAAAGAACGGACAAACTATATTTCTGTAATGAGTTCGGCCCAGAGCGCCCTCCTTTACACTGCGGACAGTTTTATGACGAAGGCCCCACGAGGGGCCTAACTTCCTGTGAATGCTATTTTAAGCTCCATTACAGAGATGATCGACTGCAGCAAAACTATCAGAACACGTTTCTGATTCAGAAGGGGTCAGTGGTGTTGACTCATGATGCATTCCTGCAGGAGGAGCGAGCAGCCTGCCTGCCGACTCTCGGGGGCCAACGGGCGAACACCGAGCTGGCAGCAAAAGGCTTCGGCTGGCTGCTGGTGTAAACAACACACCATATGGTCCTGAGAGCGATCCAACAGTAACAACACTCCGGTAACACACACCACCATAAATGCTAGGAGCTACGAGTGTAGAGCATTATTTGTGCCAAAGATCTTTTTGGGGATTTCTCTGCCTCCCAATCATGCCTACAGAGCAAGTTTGCTGAACAACAGGCCGTTTAAAGGGGAGGAGGGGATTCATTACTTTAAAACAAAAAGCCTTCTAGAACGCCTGAGGAGTGACTAAGACCAAGTTCTATGACTACAACCTCCAGAACCTGATGCCAGAACACCCAAGACGTCATCATATTTACCAACATGTGATTGCCACAGTTCAATATTTCAAAGCACGGGTTCTTCTGAAGTTCAAACACACTTGTGTAGCTGCAATTTTTTTTTTTTCAGGACGTCAGCTTCCTCAGCTATCGCTAACCAAACAACCAAACTTTAGTTCAAAAGGACACTGCCTGTAAAGCAACATGTAATTCCTAGAAATGTATAAGCTGCGGTAATTGTTAGCAGATTTGTTCAAATCGGCTCTCTCTGGGTAGAGAAATGTTGTTGTTTTTTTAATTTACCATGAGGCATCAGAGTGAGCTAACTGGGGAACTCTCTTTAGCTGCCTTTCAGTTCTTCCAAAATGTCACCAGGTGATACATTAATAGTGGAATCCCAACGTCTACAACCCAGTGGAACAGCAGTGGTTGGACACTAAAAATGTGTACATATGCCAGCAAGGACAGCAGTGTGACAGTTCTGCAGTGGGAACCAGATAAAGAAGTTCCAATCTGCTGCCAGAGACAAAGCCTTGATCGTGTACAGTGGAATCTGATAACATCCATGGTACGCATTCCTGAGCTGTGAGAATGCAATGTGCCATGACTAAGAGACAAGAAAGCCTCTGGGCATCAACTCTCCATGGCTACAGAATGAAGAGATACGGAGTGGAAAAGCGCATGCTTTTAAAAGGATAACTATTATAATATTGGGCAAATTTGTGCTCTCATCTGTAAATTAGTTATGCAAATTGGGAATCGAAGCTGCATTCTAGTTGCTTCCTGAGATTTCCTGAAGGCTCTAATCTACACATCAGCATCTGCTCAGTGTCTGAGCTGCAGCCCCCCCAACAAAACAGAGAAAACTGATAATGAGCGCTTACGTGTGACACGGACAGAATGACGGACATGTCAGCCAACCAAAACACTTCATTTGCTTCCAGGAGCTACTCGACAAACCCACAGCAAAACAACTTCTTCTTCATCAGAGACTGAAAGCAGTACTGACCCCCACCCCCTCCAACAGTGGGCGATCAGCGTTCCTCAGCATCTTAAACATCTGGACAGCACGTTCAGCCAGCAATAAAGCTGCCTTTGTTCCTGAGCCATGTTAGGAGAAAACTCACCCCTGAGCTCTGAGGAGCCTGCGAGGAAGGCAGCAGGTCTCCTGCAGCAAGGCAGCACAGCAGGGCAGCGAGACCAACTCTGGCCAACACTTAAAACTGTAAAACATAACCTGGAATCAGACTCAAGAACAACAAAGTTTTATAGCAGCAGCTAAAATGTCTGCAGACAGATGAGGAGCAAAAGTCAAACGTTTCCAACTGCAAGATGTTTACTCTTGTGGATTTCTGAAGTACCAGCTCCTTATTGCAAAGACTTTCTGTTGTTTTGCTTTAGCTGTGATTAAAAAAAAAAGAAAAAAAAGCGAAGCACAGTTTTGGGTTTTACGTGACTGAGATCAGTTTCCATCACATGTTTGGGAGGGTTGTGACGTCACTATCCATCAAATAGTTTGGCAAAATAGTCATCTTGAAAAAGGCTGTACAAAAGGTCACAAGGTCATAAAATAAAGAGTAAATGCACCAACTCCACAGTTGGTCGTGACGCACTGTGACTTGCGTAAAGGCGATTTTTACGCACATTTTTTCCCGGGATTTCTGGTGCGCAAATACATTTAATGCAATGGGAGCTCGCTGTTGGGAAGAAAGAAAATCTAACTGGAAACAGCGACGAGACGAAAACTGACCCATCCCGACCGCGAAACGCTGCCTGCCGACAGTCTCTTTGACGCGAATATTCACAACACGAAAAGAGCCCGACCATGTCCCCGGTACCATCCAGCAGCCCCGCATTGTAGTACTGGTGTCGACTGGGACGACGAGAAATGGCGATGATGAACCGAACTACTGAAGTGGAGAAATGTTTTCCGCTATGTCAGCTGCGGCGCATTGAAGCATCTTTAGCTGGGTGTCTCATGGCCTTACCTTCGGGCGGCCAACACGCTTCCACTCACTGGCTCCTCTCCGGAGCCAACTTTCATGTAGAAACGCAGGCAACGGCGTCAATCCCGCAAAACCCCCTGCTTCTTCACAATTAGCCAGTAAATCAGTGAGGGAGCTGCGACAAAGTGGCGTGCAGCTGCAGGACGAAACCGCGGGTTTCAATCCCTGCCCTGCCCTGAAACGATCCTTCACGGTCTGGACCGCTGAAGCCCAACTTTGTCCCTGTTTCTCCTCTGCTCACTGCTGCGCTGCAGACCGGCCGATAACCAGAAAATGCTCCTCTCCCAGCTGCCCGACTCCTGCTGGTAAATACATTGGAACTGGGACACCGCAAGGCATTGTGGACTGTTTAAAGCTGCAATCCACGGCGAGGGAGGGGGAGCCAACTTTTCCACAGGCGGGGAGCGCTACAAAGACCTCTGCAAAAAAATAAAAATCTGTTTTTCAAAAAACTTTTAAAATGTCAACAGGAAAACTGACCTACTAATCAATCAATCAACCAAAACAAATACTAACGTATGGCCAGTGCAAAATCCCATACATTTTATAAACAGTACCATCATATAAGTTAATTGTCACTTAATAAAACGTATTTTTTGAGGTACATCACATATGCAGTAGCATTGTTTCATCAGAACTGAATTTCAGAGTTTGTGATGCTGATGCCACTGTGTATCTGTTTAATTACATTTTATGTATATTAATTTTATTATATGAGTTGCTGCAGACTGTTTTATCATGAATGACGCAAGCTCGAACAATTGTAAAAGTCCATATTTGTTCTTATTTTTTGTTAGGATACATTACAATACTTGATAATTTCTTACACACAAATAACAAACATCACTGATCAAATTCTGATATTGGATCAGCTGTCAGTTGATAATCAGTCAGCACAGTTCTGATGTGTAACACCGTCGATTTTTGACTCCCATTTCCATATCTCTAAATGAATCTCTGAGCATTTCCATAGCGCTGTTCTTTAAAAGATGTTGTAAAATCTCAAGCTTGTCATAAATATTATGCAAATATTGCCATTAATCCATAGATATAAATAATACACCGTCAGATTTGGCATTTGGCAGAGGGGGCTGTGTTAAACGGGGTTTGACTGCCCTCTTGTGGGATATTTTGTCATGACTGCCATTCAATATAATAATAATAATAATAATAATAATAATAATAATAATAATAATAATAATATAATA
>BJFM01000087.1:278047-293829 GCA_016586285.1 Arothron firmamentum
ATAATAATAATAATAATAATAATAATAATAATAATAATAATAATAATAATAATAATAATAATAATAATAACGTGTAAAATGTTTTCATAGGAATAACACGAGTTACAAGAGAGACAAGCACGTACGATCTTAAATCTTAAAGAAAATTTATCATTGTTTTGTGAATGAAAATGTGGTAGGTAAAATGGGTAATTGCCTATTTCAAATGTGTTAAATTCTTTTTAGCTCAGATTTTTGCCGTGTGGGTACCGCACAATTCCTGAGACATAGAAAAACGTCGAATAATTTCTCATAGTACTATATCAGACGCCAACGGCGACCTCTAGTGAGGATGATGAGGTATGACAATTACTGTTTTTTTTTTTGTTTGTCTTTTTTAATAAAATTGTTAAATTTTTCTTTTTGTCTGTTATGGATATTGCCTGTAAACAAGGTATACCAGTAAATTTATTTTCTCACCACTCTGTTGCCTATAAACTGGCCACATTTCTTCAACCGGGCCAATTTAAAATAATAACAATAATAATAATAATAATAATTCTGTTACAAAAAATGAATGAATTATAAACGTTTAATCAATTTTCACTTTGCATTGGTTAGTTTTCTTCACATGCTGTCACGGTTCTGTGATGAACTCCGAACGTCTAAATTTATGCGCAGAAAGCAGCGCAGGCAGAAGGTTCGTGAACACTCTGGAAAACTGACAAGGCATCGCCAAATCATTTCCCTGCCTGGGAATGACGTCCTCCTGCACGAGTCAGTTATATTTAGAGCCTATATAAAGAGGAGTCGCCCTCTAGGCTTTGTTGATTTTGCAGCAGGTATCATTAGGACAGGGAAAGACGTCCTGAACTATAAAGTCACTTTTTAAAATGGTAAAATAAAAAGGATAAAACATTACTGAAATGTGTTTTAGATTGTAAAGCATTTGGACACACAATTTTGCTACGCTGCAAAAAAAATCTCGATATGATAATACTGGTTAATATGATTCTTCGTCTATAAAAAAAAAATAAATAAAAGAGAGTGTATTTACAGAGGACGTAGTACGACCGTATTTATGTCCATATTGCGACACAGTGGAGAGGTATGCCCCAGACCGGTTGCTATGATTTCTGGGTAAAGTGCGCCCCGGTATCCGCCCATATTCGCTTAAAGGAGGCCAACCTGAGCAGCTAGGCCGGACGCTGGATCAAATGGAAAGTTCAATCGATTAATTTACGCACTTTGCACGTCCCCCATTTGTTTGTGGAAAACGAGGTAGAACGACTTAAATGCAGCGGATTCGGTCTGAGATAGGAAATGCATAGATTGTGTCAAACGAGAGAATTATCAGCGTGACTTGTTTGGTCGCTACTTCGGACGCGGAACTCCATTCGCTAAAAGGTAAAACAAACTAGTAACATTCTTACGTGTGTGTCGCTTTGGGGTCAGTGGCTACTTTGTGCACTTTAATTTAGCCAATATTTCAATTAAACCGCTTTTAGAACTGCTTATGTCACTGGTGTAGGAATATCCATTTTCGGCGTGAGTACAAACTACGCCCAATTGTTAACCAACGTCTGGCCCTGCAATGCAGACCCCTGGGCTAGCTTGTCAATGGCGGATTTAAAATCTCTACTCTTTCTCTTTGAATGAATTATACTGTATTGGTCCGGGTAGACATCGATGACCGCTCAGCGTCCACACTTTACTTTATAACCCACGAAAAACGAGTTCGTGTGGGCTAATTACTGGACTTTTGAGGCTGTGTTCGAGCTCTGAAGCTCACTCAGTTAGCAGCACAGCAGCTTGGCTATTACACCTTTCACACAACCAATCTGGCAACCCCGCGAGCGGGGGGCTGAATTTAAATCTGTTAACTTCCAACTACCAAGCTGGTCCTAACTCTAACTGCGGATATAAAACTATTATGGAGACCTTCGTGAAAAAGTGTGGCGGCCTGTGCAAAGTTCAGACTGCTACGACTACACAGTAGCTTATGTATTCGGTCGTTAATCTGTCCATTCTTTCATTGTTGCATATTCTGTCTGGAGGCCTGGCCTGTAAGAAATGTTTTAAAAGCCGGTTTAACTTTTTTTTTTCTTCTTTTTTTGTTGCTTCTCAGTTTAAATTACGCAGCAACATTGCTCTACGCTTTAGCTACCCTCCTGTGTCAGTGTACATTGACCAGTTTGGGAGCGATCATCTTCAGACACTCTGACCTAAGTAAAAAGAAGCCATTATAATTCAACACGCCTGGCAAGAGCATTTGCAGGAATGGTCCGTGACTTTATCAGAAGTGTTACCTTCTCAGATAACCATCAGCTTATTGTAGAAAGTTCTAGTTGTACAGCCTAGCTGACAACTATTCACACCAGTCAGTTCTTGTGTGTGTGTGTGTCTGTGTGTGTGTGTGTGTGTGTCTGTGTCTGTGTGTCTGTGTGTGTGTGTGTGTGTAGATGGTATCAAATAATGTTGGCAGACACTGATGGGCCAAATACCGATGAAACCACATTTAAGTTCTGCTTGTGTGGAAAAGTGGTACTCCTCCCTGACTGCAGGCTCTGCAGCACTGAGCAGTCTGCAGTGGATCTTGTGAAAGGACCAGCTGCCACCATTGATGGGCACTTCTGCACAAAGCACAGAGACAGCAGACAGTCCCATAGTTGACTGTCAATTTTGCAGCCTCAATGTAATTATATATTTCTGCCTGTGGTTAGTTTCTAATTCATTTCTATTACCATGAAAAGGTTGTCAAATTTAATTCGGCATTTATCTTTGTTAATTGGGTAATTAATTTAAATAAGGTCTCTAAAGTTTGGTGTTAGGGAAAATGCTAATAGTTGCTTATGTGTTTCAGGCCTTCTGACAGAAATTATGGGTAAAATTTTAGCACTAATATTTCTGTTTATGTCCTTGCATTTTTTTTTATCATATTCAGATCTTCTTTAGCTTCTTATTTAAAAAAGACATTGTGAAAATACACTTGCACACTGTTTATACTGTAAGAGTTCTGCACTATTTTGAGGAAAATGCAAATGAACCAGCTGACAGTTTTGAGCAAAATGAACTACGGTGTTAATTAACTTATTTTTCCTCCCACAGGTAAATCATGACGGAGTATAAGCTAGTAGTGGTGGGAGCTGGAGGTGTTGGAAAGAGTGCGCTTACCATACAGCTCATCCAGAACCACTTTGTTGATGAATACGACCCCACCATTGAGGTACGAATGTGAACTTGCGTGCTAAAGTCTGTGGTGCTGTGTGTTTCGTTATAGAAGAAGAAACGGTTTCAAAAACGCAGCACCAGCAAGTTCTTCTGGTTTAGGTCTTTAAAAAGACACCAAACAGGTTTTAAATAACATTGTGCATATTGCGCCGTGTTGACTTGCCTCCTTTCTCATGGGGCCAGACTGAACACAGTCAATCAATTCTGGATGTGCATTTGCAAGTTAGAGCCTCACCATACTGTATTTGATTACTCAAGAACATCTGACAGGTAAAAACAGCCTGCTGAACCAGATTGTTGTTATTCCTGGAGGATTTCAACGAGGTTGTGTATCACTAAAGAAAAGGTGGAGTGCTTCGGGACAGTGCAAATTTCAGTATCATTTGAGTTCTGCTCTGCTGAAACGTGACGTGCATGTGTAATCATTTCAGGGAACAACATGCAGATCACAACAGTCAAAGTGTTTTAATTGAATTACTGGGAGTTCTTAATGTGTGTGAAGAACATATTTTATTATCCATTCATGTGGTCCTTCAGCACGTTAATCTGTGACCTGTGACCTCTTCTCTGCCAGGACTCGTACAGAAAGCAGGTAGTGATTGATGGAGAGACCTGTCTACTGGACATCCTGGACACTGCAGGTCAGGAGGAGTACAGCGCCATGAGGGATCAATACATGAGAACGGGGGAGGGCTTCCTCTGTGTCTTTGCCATCAACAACACAAAGTCCTTCGAGGACATTCACCACTATAGGTGAGCAGAGGTCACGTGATGGCAGAATCTCACTTCTGACCATGTACTTCACCACAAAAGGGTTTTTTAGTTCTAGGGAAAATGCACTTAAAATTGCAAAAGTGGCTCCAAAGGAATCCATGCATGCATAACCTGATTATTGTAATGTGAAGGATTTGAGAAACAAGGTCCAGTCGGAGCCTGCGCTTCATCGTAGTGCTGTAACACTGGCTGCTGTTTGTGTTGCAGACAGCCTATCGACCTTTCACGTCTTTGTAAAATTACATGGTGATTAATGGAACTTTATCACAACAAATGTTTTTTCCATCAGCACTTTCCTTCCTGTCAAAACACCTCCATTGTGCCATGGCATATTCAGCCAATCTCATTAAATCCCATTCAAAGCACCAAAGTCTTGACACGGTAACACTGCTACGACGAGAAGGTGCATTTTTCACTCCCGTTCAAACTAATTCTTTATTTGATCTGAGACACCACCAGCAGTGATCTCTTCTTGCTGGTGGAGCTTCTAATGAAGAGCGCGTTTAAAGATCTGTCTTAAGGGGGATAATCTGATTTTCCTAACCTTCACAAAGGTAAAGATTAGATTCGCAAAGAAAATAAATTTGGTGATTCTGATCTTTTCATACTTAAGATTGGTCCTATTAATAAATTTCCTTCACTTCTTTTTAAATTTAAATGAGGTTTATTCACATCAAAGTTAGAGAAGCAAAGTTCAGAAAAATCCAAGAAATCTGAGTTTCTATGGGTCCATGTTTGTCTGTGATCAGAGAACAGATTAAGCGGGTGAAGGACTCCGAGGACGTGCCCATGGTGCTGGTGGGGAACAAGTGTGACCTCCCGTCCCGGACAGTCGACACCAAGCAGGCTCAGGACTTAGCGCGCAGCTACGGCATTCCCTTTATTGAGACCTCAGCCAAAACCAGACAGGTGAGAGTTCCCCACACCTTACACGCAGGCACGCACACACATGCACACACACACTGTCTCTCACATTTACACTCCCACTCAAGCAGTTAAACTTTGGGGTCTGTCTATAAACTGCTGAGTAATGTCTTTGCAGCTGCATGTTTTGTGTGTGTCTCAGAGTTGCAGCCCTTTTATAAATTTCGCTGTAAAGTCAAACGTAGTGTTTCTGTGCTCGTTGGCTCACAAGTCAAAACTCTATGGGCTCTGTCTGAAACTCAGGGGCTCTACTCTCGGTGTCAGTAATGGTGTTTGGAGACATTCATCTTAAATCTCTTTTGAATTCTACATTTACTCTTTTATCCTATGAATGATTATTGCATGCTCCTCATTTCTGTCCTCATAAGGGCTTGTTGCTGGTTTATGTTTGCTATATTAGGTGAATGTGTGGCCTAGTAGAGTGTGACAAAATTAGCCAATAATGATTCTGCTTCTGGGTTCTGTGATGGGTAAGATCTGCCAGTCTGTGTGCGTTGACGTGAATGATGCAGTAAAAACTTGGGGCCAGTCTGATTTGGGATGAATCATTTTGGTGTGGGTAAAATCAAATCCTTATTGATTTGTGCTGAACTTTCCTCTCTTGCAGCTTGGTTCACTGCTTTCCTCTGTAGTAATATATCACTTCCACAGGACATTCAACAGTCTGCCAGGTGTCAGTAGCTACATTTTGAACATTTCTTTAATTGAATTAACGGAAGAATTCAATTCTCAGTATCTACACCACACAAGTCAATTAAGATTTAGATCCTTTTCTCTGCACAGGTGGGGGGAATTATTCACCAGAGTGCATTTGTTCAATCTAACCCCCCCGCTGGTGTTATAAACATGGGCTAAATGTAAATAATAAAACAAATTAACTTCCTATCACCGACCTACATGACACACACTTGACCTTTTTAATTCAGGTGCACAGTTTTGTGTCACTCTTTCATGTGTAGAATGTTTAATGTTTCTTCGGTTAAATGCATTTTAGTCAAATCTCAAATTTGAAAAGCTCTTAGGGAACCAAACAGGTGAGTGCATTCCTAAGATGGAGTTTCAGTCTCTGGTTCTAATGAGGGTGACCAGACGATGCAGGTAGACCCTCCTCAGAAGCCTGCCTCCTTTTTATAAAGTGTAACGCATGCATCCATCCATCCACTGTCCTTCTATATCCCTCACTGCTGCAGAGAGTGGAAGATGCCTTTTACACTCTGGTACGGGAGATCAGGCAGTACCGGCTCAATAAACTCAGCAAGGAAGAAAAGACTCCACGCTGTGTCAAGCTTAGAAAGTGTGTTGTGATGTGAAAGGGGTAAGTGTCTGCAGCCACGTGCCCACCAGGCCTGTGTGTGCTTTTGTTGGTGGCAGGCAACAGAAGAGAAGTGGTGCTTCATGGGTCCTCAAAGCTAATCTGCTGGTTTCAGCTGGGGCTGCGGTCAAGCTCTAACAGAAGGCTGCTGATTTCCTTTTCCAGTATGTCACTGATGATTATTATCCAGGGCTGTTTCCACACTGGCTTCATGACCTGCAAAATTTACATTTTAAATACATTTCTAAAGCTGTGAAGCCGACCGTGAAAGTTTCCAGGTAAATTTGACCTGCACTTGGAAACCAGTGTGAAAGTGTCCTGCAAAGCTGAAATCATTCTTAAGAAGGGTAACGGGGTGTGAACCTGTGTGATTAACAGAGATTACAGTGCATCTGGGATGAAATCATCTGCTGAAATGTGTCTAAAGGAGAAACTGTCTCTTGTTTGTGGGTGAGGCTGCTGTCTGAAACTTTGAGTCTCTGTTTTTCCTTTAACTCGTTTATCTCGGATGCAACATTTGTCCTGTTTATTGCATTGAGCCTAGGCAGTCAGATAGACTGTTAATAGGAATTTAGCAAGGAATGCAGTGGGTCTGAGGGGCTCACAGCCGCTCACCTTAGGAAGACGGCTGTTATTGGTACTTATATTTGCCTGTCTCTGCCTATGGGATCGTCCTTGGTGTGTATGACTTTTAGAAGTAAGCAGAAATGCTTCAAACCTACAGACTTATTAACTGGTTAACGCATCACAGATGCGTTAACCAGATGAGTTCAGCTTGCAGCTGGTGCCACAGGAATGCTTTAGCCCTAATCGTGTTCTGTTAAACACAGTGTTTACCATGAATGTATAGCTTTATTAATATGATGGAATATATTTTTCTGGAATTAAAATTTTGACATTGGAGCCAAAAGAATGATCACAAAACCATAGTCCCTTTAAAGTCTTAATATGCATCAACTGCAGACTATAGGTGAGTGAGTGCAGCTTTCAGTGGAAACAAACCAGCTTTAACCTGAGAAAAGCTGGAATCTGCAGCAGAGTCGTCCTGCCTCATTTTCAGTTTGATGACAGCATTGGAAAATATAGTCCCTGCGTAAAATATTGAATTACATAAATGATATTTTTACAAAATTGTTAATGATATACTACAAAAAAATCGTGTTTTAGGTTATATTATTATATGTAGGTATATTATAATGTGGGTTTATTCTGCTCTTCAGCTGGAAAAAAAAGCTCAAAGTGATAAAAAAAAAGAACTATCTTTTTAGAGCATTTGTTAAAAGAATTAATGGTTCTCCATAAATGTCTCTAAATCTGCTCAGCTTTAAATCTCTGAATCAGATTTTTGTCAGGTTATTGTTGCTGCAATAATGTCACTCTAATGTTCTTGTTCCTGTTTTTTTTTTTCCTGTCTTTTGTTTTTTTTCAGGGTGTTGATGATGCCTTTTACACATTAGTGCGAGAAATCCGGAAGCATAAGGAGAAGATGAGCAAGGAGGGCAAAAAGAAGAAAAAGAAGTCCAAGACAAAGTGTACACTCATGTGAATAAACTCATCTTTTCAAGACAGACTTAAAAAAAAAAACTCTGAACAGTTAGAGTAATGCATTTTGTACATTACACTAAATTATTAGCCTCTCTTGTCAGTTCCCACCATACTGAATACTAAACCTGACATGAATCTTCTGCTTCTTTATTTTCTGTGCCAGTTGATCCATGAGCCTTATTTTTTTTAAATATTATTTTACAAAGATAATAGTAAATTGGATCTTTTTCCATCAACACAATAAATTAGCACCAATTTACCAGTTTGTTTTACTCTGTCATGTTTTTTAAGCTTGGGATGCCAAAGATTGAAAAAATTAAGGGCGGATCAGCAGTCAGCCAGATGAGATCCAGTCATCCCAGCCAGACTTGGTTATATCACTGATATGTTTGCATGAAACTACCAATGCTAATTAGCTATGAATTCCTTTACATCTGTTAATGCTTTTGTTCTGCGCTTACCCCCTTCTTCCTCTTTTTTTTGTTTGTTTGCATGCCTGTGTCCTGGCTGACACCAGTAGCAGTGTAGGTCAGTGAAGGCAAACTCTGACCCGTGTGGACATTAGAAGTTCATTTCTCAGATTAATGCAGGTTCATTCAGATATGTGTTCAGACATTTCCTAGTCTTGTCGTCGCGGCTCCAGCAGACCTCGTAGAGACATCCCGGTGCAGGGATTCACACCTCTACACAAAAATTTATCGAGCGGCTTGTTTCACCCTCGGCGGTCACGCGTCCCCGGCTTTTTGTCGTCACAGAAATAAGTTCACGCCATTTCCCTGACGGTTTTCTGACAGCGCCATATTTAATCTGACAAAGCGTAACACAAGTGTGTGGCTTTTTGGTTAGTGCAGCTTCAGGAATGGATGTGTGGTGCGACAGTGTCTTAAAGTCCAGCGATGTCCGACTTCCACATGGTTCCTTTTTCAGAGTTTTGTAGAGGTTCTTCAGATCAGTGTGGAATGGAAGCCTCTCCAATGAGTGTGATTTATTATTCCTCTCATAAGCATGTGCACTGTGGTGATGAAACTGGAACTGATGTTTCCAAATGAGGCAGTAATTTGCCAGAAAATTGGATTTTTATGAGAAAATTGGCGGACTTCATGTAGAGGGAACGGGTTGGCACCACTCCCAGGTCAGGCCAGATGTCGCCTCTTCTGTCGTGTTCTTCTGTAGATTTTTCTTTACCTTTTGTGTTGGGTGCTACATTTAGCGTAGAAAGAGCCGAGACAACATTTACTTTGTCGATTGTGAGTGTTTGAGGAACAGCCAGCCTGCTGCTTTAAGGGAGCGGCTGCTGACAACCGGCGACGTGTCGTTCGACATGTTGACTTTCAACATTAACGATTTTTGACCCCGTTTATTATTACCTCTTTCCCCCCCCATGAAGTAGATACTTCAATTTTAATTATGAAACCCTCTTAACAATACTGTTGTAAAACCTTTTCTGAAATGCTCCTCTTCCTTTGTGTGCCAACATCTGATTTCTGAAATGTATCATTTATACCTAGATCATATTTTAACAATCTTTGTATAGTTGTGATACTGAAAGGTTCATATTTTGTAAATTGTGCTTCATTTCCTTAGTGTGTCTAAATGAATGTTGCTTCAGTGGAGTGTTTCTCTGCTCCAAGTGTGATTGGTCAAGGAAAGTGCATCCACGACCACTTTACAACACACTAGTGTGGCGTCGAGTGGTGATCTGAGCTCAAATGAGTTTTTTTTTTTTCCATGAGTCCTACCACTCCTATTTAATGTGTAATAAAGAACAAAGTAAAGAGGAACTTATCTGTTGTGTTGCTTTGTCTTGAATTCTGTTTTTTCCTGGTTTGTGTGGGTCATTTTTATGTCACGGGAAAATTCTAAGTCTGCGGAGCCCCTTTTGTCCAGCAAGTGGCGCTGTTCACCAGGGTCCGGATTCAGCTCCGACAAACTGTTTTTAATTACTGTTTATTAACGGCCAACACGCTGGTGAGTTTTTTTCTCCCTGAAAATGATTTGTAAAAAGTTTCGAAGCCTGAAAGAAAACATAGATTTGCCGTTAAATGCTAAACAGTTTTAAATGTGGAAATTCACTGCAGAGCGGTTGCAACATTTCGGTGAATTAGAATAAATAAACCTAATGTTAAGAAATTTGATTTGCATTTTAAAAAAAAAAAACTTTAATATATGCACAAGATGATGCACTATTTAGCACTGGTAATGATGCAGTGGTTAGCACTGATGATAATGAAGCTATAGTGTTAGCACAGACCTGGCTGCAGAAATGAATAAAAGGGGGGCATTGGATTTTTTTCAGGTGGGCCCTTTTATTTTTAACCCGCATTTATCTGCCTCAGGCTGAACAGCAGCTCTGTAGACACTCCTAGAGTATTATATCATTTTCTCTCACAAGAGCAGGGGCGCTGCCAGGGACATTGGACCCCATCACTGAAAACCATAAGAATCCTGTGCAACTGCTGTAACCACATGTCCAGGATCCAATTGACCCAGTCAAAACTTAACATAACTCTACCTTTGCAACTGTCTCGCCTCTTGTTAGATATAAAATGAAGGATTCACTGCACAAAAGGTGACTGATTTGCCTCTTCCTTTATTAAGTCTGCATGGCTTCATCATGGAAGCAAAATAAAGCATAAAATAAAAACAGAAGTCAGGCTAGATAAAATTGAAAGGTAAGGAAACTTTGCATAAATAGGAACACAAGACCACAATAATATAATCTAACCATTCCTGTTTGACACATCTTTTATGTTCAGAGAGTCTGGGTATCATGTTGCATTAATATTAATATAAACTGCCCTTTGTAAGACTGCAAAAAAAAATTCAGTAAGTAACAAAATATCTGATTTCAAGGTATTATCTGAGTAATCTCTGCATAATTAACAGACTCAATCACTCAATGCGTCAACATGCCCAGCATCCCAAAAAGATTAGGCTATAGCCTGTTTTTGATTCAGATACTAATTATGTGAAATAAAAAAGGTGTTTGACAGGGAAAAAAAGCCCACATATCTTGAATTAGTACAGTGAAAGAGAGAAAAAAGTGAAAAAGATCTTTCTCACAGCCCCCCAATCAATAAAGCTAACTGACATTCCACGTTGCTCACCTGCTGGTGGGGGTTCATTTGGTTGGAGGGGGTTGTTGGGAGACATTGCACCTGGTGACATAGTTGCTGGGTCTGGTAGGGAGGGCGGGGAAACCCATTTAGTAAAGAGCTCAACATCTCATTGTGGACATCAAACTAGTAAACAGCTTGATTTCTACCACTCAAAGACTATACCAACCTCTCCTTAAGAAAAACTGGGTAACATATTGTTGCCCTTTGATCTCTTTCCTTTTTTCCCCTTCTCTCCTCTTTTGGAACCCAGACTGCTTTAATATACATCGCGGCAGCCTCTCTGCATTATGTGTGCAATTTGGACTGTAGCAGGCATGGCAGTTGACCAGCGCGACCTGGCTTAATTTGTTTTTTGCCAAAGAATGGTGATAGAATCATCCACACTAATCACTATTGTATATTTAGGACCACAATAAAAATAAGACCCCAGGATTTGGTCTCTCATTTCTCCTGATTGTCCTTACCCATTTGTCACGTATACTTTTATCAACTGGGTATTTGTGGAAGCTCAAATGGGGGAATTTCCTTTTGCTGTTAGGGCAACAAGGGACACTGCACCAGGCTTGTCACATACTGTTGAGAGAAAGAAAAAGAGCAACAATGTTTTATCTCCGTGGTAATTTTAACTCTAATATAAAACGTTGAGTCTATATTGGTATAAAAAGGAAATGCAAAAAGAAGTCTACATGTGGTATTGTTATACACAGCTAGGCATATATATAGCATTACCAGCATTCTGAAAGTAATCTAAGGACATAGCCAAAGAATTCATTTATTCATCAGCCTATTTAGCTGATAAAGCTCACTTGGCATGGCAGTTTCAAAGTAGTTAACCATGTTAACATCTACAGTATGTGCCTAGCTTGGTTATTGCCAACTTAGAAACTGCACATCCATAACAACACAGTATAAAACCCAGTGGGCCTAGTAGTTTAAATTGTAGCTTTCATTGGATTAGATGTGCTTTGACCAAGAGTTAGAGGTATTGTAAATGATTAAGCATTGATATAAAAAGGAAATGCATAACAAAGTGAGGCTAGCTACACACGGAGGTCGCTAGCATTATTAGCATTGCTTAACTTCCATTCCCAAATAATCTAAACCTTTTTTATCATAGTAAAAACGTCTTGCTAATATAACACTCGCAAGACAACCTATTGTCTAGTCGTATATAATATTAAGCTTCAGTATACCTTTCGAAATTTAACGTCGTTATCTGGAGATCCTGGAGGTCACTCAATGGAGCGAACAGGAGCGTAACCCGCTATCGGTAACCCCGGAAGAGGAGATGACGTCACGTGAGTTCGTCTTATACTACCGCTTTTTTCGTTGCATTAGTGGGCGGGACTTCGAAGCCCGCCGGTGCGGTGCCTTTCAAAATAAAGGTTAAATGGCATGCACGGAGAAACTGACTTTCATCATAATGCCTGCCCCAAATGTGCATCTATTGTAAATTAAATCAAGTCGTGAACACAGAACAGAACAGGGTTTACACGGACGTAGGCTCTTGAGTGAGAGAGATATTAAGCAGCGACAAGACGCAAGACGGAAGAGGCACTCTGAAAGTAGGGATTTAAAATGACCAGCAGGTGTCGCCGCCGTGCGTTAACGTTGCCATCAATCATTCCCTATAAACGTCCAAGTGATTTAATTTTTGCTTAAAATGACAAAACAGCTTGTTTTTGTTTCTGCTTGTATCTTTTATACCCAGGAAACGGACTGATAAAAACGTACCTTGGTATTAAACTGACCTAAAATTTTCACTATATGTTCACAAGCAACAAAATAATGTTTTTTGTTTGTTTTTTTCAAAGGTGGCAAGTGTGGCGAATTGCGTCTTGAAGCATTGCTGTCCGGATTTGTGGAGCTTTACGATGAGAAGGTCCCCTCACGCTGCATAATCTTTTCAGATGTCCCACACTTATGATGAAGCCACATCTAGAGCCAAGAACTGATTTAAGATCTTTATATGTGAAGCCCATATGAAAACACAACTCAAAAAACACAACAATACTCCATCTTTGTGTCTATTTTGCTTCCGGTTACTGACCCGGAATCACACTGCTTTAAAAATAAAAAGTGATTGCAAGATTTCGCCAAGAGTTTTGCCCGCCAATGGCGCCGGGTCTGGGTTAGCACTGATGATGACAGTGAAGAAGATGATGTAGTGGTTAGCACTGATGATATAGCTGATACAGTGGTTAGTACTGATGATAATGATGACGATCATGCAGTGGTTAGCACTGGCACCTCACAGCAGGAATGTTCTGGGTTCTGGTCCAGGTTCTCACTGTGTGGAATCTGTGTTTGTGTGGGTTTTTCTCCAGGTTTTCCTCCCACAGTTTCCATCCACAGTCCAAAGGCGAGCAGATTTGGCCAACCGGAGTGTGTGTGTGTGCGTGTGTGTGTGTGTGGTCTTGTCCAGACTGGATTCCTGATGGGTGTGATGAAATACGGAGGCTCCAGGACCATAATGGACAATTACCAGTTGAAGACAACAACCTGCTAAAACAAAATTAACAGATGATCTTTAGAATCTATTTAGATTATTGTCTTTGTTTCTACAAACCAGCCATGATGAGATGTGTTGGTTCGATTATCACAATGTGGAAAGAGAAGCCCATCCATCCATCCATCCATCCATCCATCCATCCATCCATCCATCCATCCATCCATCCATCCATCCATCCATCCATCCTGCTTAACTGGGGTCGGGTTGTGGGGGGCAGCAGCCTAAACAGGGAAGCCCAGACCTCCCTCTCCCCAGCCACTTCGTCCAGCTCTTCCGGGGGGATCCTGAGGTATTCCCAGGCCAACCGACAAAAAAGAGAAAGAGAAGCAACTTTCAAAAATAACACTAAAAGCAACACTATTATCAACGTGTTATTGAATTGAATATCTTACCTCCATTGTCACGGTAATCTCTGACCTGCATTCACTGCCACACCAACATAACTTATCAGGTTTCAAACGTCAGATGCAGAAATTGCGCTCTGCCGCGTTGTATGAAGGAAAATGTCAGGCAGCATCTGAAATGAGATATTTTTCCTCGCAAATTTCAAAGAAATGACTGACTGTTCGATCAAGACCAGAGACAGCTGACAAGCTTCAAAAGGGCACGTGCACGGGAGCCTCACAGAGGAAATAGTGGGTTAATTGGCTGCTAAATAATGTCTGGGAGGAGAGAAGATCTAAATATCCTCTTTAATAAGATAATGTACATAAACCTTTTTGTTTTAATCCCAAACAAGTGTTTTAAGGTTTTGTTGAATATATTTATATATATACTGATGCAATCCTTTTGGGGGAAAAAAGAAGGATCAAAGGACATTTACATAGTTTCCAAATTGTTGCTTTGAACAATAATGTTAGCATGTTGTGATGAGCTCCATTACGGCGTCTCCTTCAACAATGGGGCCTCGTAGCTGCCACACGGCTGCCGGCAGTGAAAGAGACGAGATCTGATGAATTATGCAGAGAGGGCTCTCTTTCAGCCTGACAGTCTGAAACCAGCCTGGAGAAAATTGTAAGAGAAGTACGAGTCAACGCAGCCATCACAAATCCCCCTCCCTTCCTCCCCGGGGACCACCAGGGCCATGGTCTGCCAGTCAAGAGCCCCCCCCCCCATCCCCCCCCAACCCTTTCCAGACTGTAATCTTGGAACAGCACCGGGAAGCCTGCAGATCTGTTATCCATGGCACTCTAGGTTCCTGTCGGGATAGAGGAGAAAACTAAATTGCTAAAAACAATCTTCATACTGGTTCCACTCTGCAAACTTGGCTGGAAAATCCATCACCCGTTTGCCCTTTGCTCTTTCGTCAGGGGGAACTCGCTCGCAATCACCATGTAAAGAAGGGCAGATTCACAATCATGGAGACTGTCTGACCTGGGCCTTGTTAGTGCACTGAGTGAGAGAATTTCCACTTTATTTTTAATGAAGCTCAGCAGCTGAGTGCAGGCCAGCGAGATTGGAGCCTGGTAATGAGGGGCCAGAAGGTTCAGGTGTCTCCAATCTGCAGAACGTAGAAGAGACTTAATACAGACGTGTTTTCAGTCGCCCTGGAGGAACCGGAGAGCTGGATGAATATTCATGGAACGCTGATAAATTGTGCTGCCAGCAGCATCATGCCACTTTGAAAGCCCTCACACTGCTTCTCCTATTATTGTGGGTCCTCAGCAGAGAACCTCACGGGCCACAACATGGCGCCCCGGCATCCAACTACCAATTATCATCTGAGATCATTAACTGGTTATGTTGACACAAACACTGCAATTTCAGATGCCCTTCTTTAATCCAATGACCCCATTCATGAGGAGAGGCTGATGAAGTTGATTGGATTTCTCCCTCGCATGCATCACAATCACTCAACAAGGTACTGCCATGGATTCGTGTCGGAGGCAAAATTAATGAAACGCAGGCAACTCGTTGAACTGCAAGCTCGCCATGTTTCGAGATGACTAAACAAGCTTTATTATAGCCTTCAAAATATGCACGCGCACAAATGGAGACGCTGACGGAATGCTGCTGAATGTTTACACTTTGTTCTGCTCATGCAGAAATCTCATAATGATGAGAAGGCAACAGGATGGAGGGAACGAGGGACGGAGGTGGAGAGCGGGGCGGAAAGCTCTGGTATTGAGCAGCATCATGTTCTGTAGCCCCAGATGGGTGATTCATACCAGCCTCATCACTGACAACAGAGAGGACATCCAGGCCTTTATTACCTCCATCCATCACCATCACTTCATCAATCTGAGACCCAGTGAGCAAGCTTTCCAGCCGCTCCCCAAACACCCATCGCATCCTGCTGCTGGACAGAAATTTACACCCTCCCACTAACACCTTTGCCAGCTTTAAGACACACGGATGGAAAGAGAGCAATGCGCACTTGTGCATC
>BJFM01000087.1:298752-373021 GCA_016586285.1 Arothron firmamentum
AGAGAGAGAGAGAGAGAGAGAGAGAGAGAGAAAGGGTGCAGATAGCGGGAGGGGAAAACCTCCTCAGTGAAAGAGATGATGTCAGTCTCTGCAGCTGAGCCCGGTCCCCGACTCGACAGGGTGAAGTCTCTCTCTCCTTCACAAACAGACTGGTAGGCAGAACGTCCACAAAGAGAGAGAGAGTAGGACAGAGAGAGGGAGGAGAGAGAGAGAGAGAGAAGGCAAGAAAGACACACAGATTGGGAAAGCAGACAGACTCTGGTGAATGAAATCCTGCAGGTACGTATGCCACACTCTCATCCGTCTCTGAGTTCATTCATTAGCCTCTTCTGTTGTGTGATGTCTGCCATCATGATATACAACACTCTCTCTCTGTTTTTAAATGATTACAGGTCTAGAATGTATAATAACCACGACTCTGTGTGTGTGTGTGTGTGTGTGTGTGTGTGTGTGTGTGTGTGTGTGTGTGTGTGTGTGTGTGCGTGTGTGTGTGTGTGTGTGTGTGTTGAGTGTATATGTTTATATCCCAGCCTGTCTCTGTCAATTTGTGTGGCTGTGTGTATTATAGTGGGGGTGTAAATGAACAGTTCTGGCTTTAATGATGATACACACGCACACACACACACACACACACACACACACACACACACACACACACACACACACACACACACACACACACACACACACACACACACACACACACACAGTATAGTAGAAAGTTTTTGATGAAGAAGAAACATCTGCATGCCCCGGTGGGAAAATAAAATCCAACTTCAATTATTCAAATCCAGCTCAGATGCCTGCTCCTGGAGCAGAGGCCGTGGCAGAGATTTGAGATTAGAGCAGTGGGACATTGTGCAAAGATAACAGATCCACATGGGAAAATAGTTCTTTGTCTGTTCTGTCGTCGCTGTAGAGCTTTTCCTCTGTCTGCATGAGAAAACCGGTCATGCTAAACCAATGCCTTTCAAAGTAGTGGTTGAGCGCAAACATAGCTGTGGTGAGTCATCCTGGTGCCTCCTCACCTGACACCTTGGTGCCACACTATTTATTACAGAGTTATATGCATTAAAAGTTAATTTCATTTTCCAACCCGGTCTATTTTCCTCACCTCGCAGATCCAGGCTGTCCAGAGGATGTCTTTGGCACTACACAAAGAAAAATTGATTTTCTGTTGCTGTGATTAGTTCTAAATGCCACCGGCAGACAGATGACTGCGCACGCAGGGTCACATTCAATAACAGCAAGAGATGACTTTGACCGAATAAAATGTATTGTTGCCCTGCTAAAACCTTCACAACCAGAGCATCTGTGTATATGCGTGTGTGTGTGTGTGTGTGTGTGTGTGTGTGTGTGTGTGTGTGTGTGTGTGTGTGTGTGTGTGTGTGTGTGTGTGCGTGTGTGCAGAGAGCTAATAGACCACCAGAGAGAGGGAGAACGAGACAGAGCTCAGGTCACGGACAGTTTTCACCAGCGGTCTTCCATTTACACACCCGGGCCGCTGGCATGCCACTCAATTAGTCACAGCATGGATTAGGCACGGCGAGGGGCTCGTCAGAGAATCAGGCTGGAAATCCAATTTTGTGCCACATCAAATGTCAGGGAAGATCCTTCAGATGCTGCGTGATAACCGCGGAAACAGCAGCCGTGGGGGGGTGGGGAGGTGATGACAGTTAGTGGGGGAGCAGAGAGAATGTGAGTGAGGTGAGGGAGAGAAATTTCTACTTCTCTGCATGAGTTTTTAGCCTTTAGAGACGACGGTCTGCCTTCTCGGCTGTATGTTCAGACCCAAGATCCATCAGTTCTTCTTGAAAATCGTCTGCGTCTTCAATCAGGCGGCTGTTGGTGGCTGTATTCCAGTCACCGCAGGCACACACCAACAGGCGCTCATTTGTTTGCGTAACTCCTGCAGGGCGACCCTATTCATTCCTCTCAACCTGGAACATCAAACAGGTACTTTCAGCTCTCCTGAACAGCCAGTTCCCTCTGAGCTTCTGACTGCAGAGACAAATGGTGCAGGAGAGAGAGGCTCACCACCTTCCCGCTGATAGTCTTTTAATTAAGAAGCCCACTGTGTAATATTTGCTCTTCCTCAACATGACTTATCTCCATCTTCCGTGAACTGTGAATCTCGATACTGCCAGTGTGTTACACTGTGTGATTTTATTACACTCAGCGAAAGAAAAATTTTGATGTTTGTTTAGCAAAATTTATCTGGTGCCACAACCACTGACCCGGAGAACGTTGGTGCACTTAATTATATGAGAAAGAAAAAAAGGAGAAAACAAAAAAGCCCTGAACCCTGTTCAACTCCCCCTGTGTTTTTTTCCCTTTATGCAACAAATTTCAGCCGAAACATCCATTTATCTCTGCTGATGATGGCTGAAACACCACATTCCCAAGAGTGGCCATCCAAGCCTGTGTGTCATTACTGCTGACCGGTGGCCCATTTCTATCCGCCCGTGATCTCTCGACCTCCCCGAGAGGAGGCAGGCGGCAGCAGAGAGGGAGAGGGAGCAAAGGGTGTGTGGGAAGCGGAGATAGAAATGCAGGAAAAACAAGGGTGGAGAGTGGTTGGAGAGGTGAGAGGGCAGCAACAAGCTCTGGGAGAACTTGGAGAAGAGAAAAGATAGAACCATGCAGGTGGATGGCAGGATGAAAGGTCAAGGCAGACCGAATTCAGAGGTAGATGCGGAAACGGGAGGAGGGGGGTGGGAGGCTGAGAAAGAAACTGATGATGGAAAATGAAGGAAAATAGAAGGGATCAGATAAGACAAGCAGTGAGATTCAGAAATGGAGTGAGAGCGCTGCTATTTCAAGCCCATACTTAGTGTTAATGTCACTCTACTTCAAAGTGCAAAGCCTTTCTGTCATGCTCCTGCGTAACTGTGCCTCTGGAGCGTTCCCTCATAGATCAGATGATAACAGAGACGCTTGCCGCTGGTGTGCGCGTACGCTCCCCGTGCTGCCACATCTCCAAGTGTGACCAAGTCTAATGATGTCTGTGTTTTCATTTTGTTTTAATCAACGTCCAGCTGCCGACAGGACGACCTTCCCGGAGGTGAAGGATGCAGGTGCAGCCAGACTGAGAGCACTGGAGGGAGTCGGGTAAAATCAGGTACATTCTGGAGTGAGCCATTATCGTCAGAGTCACAAATAAACGAGATCCGAACATCTACAACATGTACCGAGCCTCTACCTCTGTGGTCTCACAATTGTTCAGTTCATGCTAATCACTTACTGTTTTATTTGTATGATTGATGGCTCTGATGCCATCAATCATGTTGCTGCACACTCCTCGCTGACTGGCAACAATACCTGCAGTGTAATGAATTTAATCTGACGTTACACTTTAAACATCCCTCCTCTGCCTTACTGAATATTTCATTTTTAAGCTTTCACACGGTTGGAATTGTGCAGTCTTTTGTTGTTAGGAGGTTGTGCATTTTTTCTGATATTACTTTAATTCTCAGTTGACCCTGCTCACACTCGATCAATGGCTTCCATTAATAGTAGGAAGAGCCAGAACAAAAAAACAACAGCAGATGGTTAGTTGTCCTCCCACTCCAGCTCCTTATATATTGTTTATACTGTGTGAATCCACTAACGCAGGGATTCAAATCTCACCTCCAGTTTCAACAAACAGTTTTCAATGTCCTTATCATTAGTTAAGCACATTTATCTCTCTGGTCACTGCTCAAAGTGCAGTGCACTGGGATTATAAATAAGAAAAATGTGATTAAATATTATATTGCTGCACTGATGCTCACATGTGATCCCTGCTATTCAGGCAGAGCAGCATGACCATCCCAGGCTCATGTGTGAAGACATAAATACCGAGATATAAAAACTTGGGCAATCCTTTTGGTACAGTTCATACAGAAAATCCGAGCAGTAGAACTCACTTATATAAAGTCTCATTTTAGCTACTAGACTGGCAGAAGAATGGTCTTCACTTTTGCCTAAAACACGCTGATGGTGAATTTATAGATTTAAGTTGCTATTTGTGTCTTTTACTAAGGCTGCCTACTACCGAGATTTATAATTCTATTTAGAGAGATGCTGTTATGTTTAGCCTACAGGAAGAGACAAATATTTGGGGATTTAGTCCAAAAATATGTTCTCTGTGTGTGCTGCCAAACCAGTATTCCCACAAAATTAATTAGAGAAGTTGTTTCAGCAGCACTGTTGTAATATTTCCTCCACACTTCCTCTGAGTGGCTGCCATGGTCATTCAATTAACGCAGGATTGCTAAATATGTGCACAGGAAGCACAGATGTTTGCTTTGTGAGCCTTAAATAAAAATGACCATGTGATCTACAAAAGCCATCTTCATTTCGATTAGGAAGCCTTTAGAGCAGCTAATGTTGTATTATGCATGCTACGATGTGATGGTTTTTGTAAGATTATTTCATTTTAAAAAACAAAGACTCTGTTGCTGAATGAATTACCCTTTTCAATTATAACTAATTAATGCGATAAACTTGTTTTACTAGACCAATAATGATGCTTTAGTCTCCAAACGATGCCTCCGTTTCTGTCTTTACGTTTACTCTACAACCCCGTCTATCACCCACCCCTCTTATCTTACAGATTTCCCTGCTCCCTCCAGTGTGTTTCTCCATTTATGCCACTGTGCATTATGGCTTTTTATTCCTATGTGATGATAAAAAAATGTTCGTGTAGGAATCGAAGCCATGTTACACGTGGTGAGAGAGCGACAGGACAGAAGTGAGCGCCGTCCGCCTGACATATGGTTGGATAGATAGATCTGTCTTCTGCTGACTGATCCCTGTAGGAACCACAGATCTGTGCACATTCTTTACATGATAAGTGAGCTCACTGACGTGCTAAACTGAAGACTTTAAAAAAGAAAAAAAAAACCAAAACATCGGCTACGCGTACCTCTGTTTTCCCGCGTGCGGGAACAAGAACTTTCACTGCTGGAGGAGCCCGGTGCATGCGGGGGTGTAGCTGCCGTCCACTACTGAGGTTTACCAAACACGGCTTGGACAAATGAAGAGACCATTACAGATCTTTATTAACCATCTCATAAAGGAGACACTTAGGGAACCACTTAGCAACTTGGCACCACATTTCCCCTTTTTCTCACTCTGACTCTTTTGCACATTATTAAAATAAAACTTTGACACGAAGCATTACATCAAACAATGTTCTACCTACAATATTATACAATAGATGATACATACAGTATAAACACGATGAAGCACCTTTTGTTGTCTCTGTAAAAAGTAATTATAATTAAACAGTTGGAGTTAACACAGATTATTAACTTTGTGATTTGTGGTATTATCAGTGCAAAGAAAGATGGTCTTTGGCCTGTTTTTTCCTCTTCAGCCAACATTGAATGTGTTTTAACAGTATTGTGGATAAAACACAACCAGTAAAAACAGTATGATGATTCTTTTTGTAACTGCTACAAATCTTGTGTTCCCTTCTGAGGACAATGGCATTCACATTAAAATAAAACACAATGTAGCACCATGTAATGTTTATACAAAAGGCTAATATGAATGAATGTCAATGCAGTACAGTAAAGTTAAAAGTGAATACAAAATGAATATGTTGGAAGTATGTACTAAAGGTGCACAGTCAGGTCAGGCGTGAGGCCGTTTGATCCATTTGACTTAATCTGATCGTCGGGTTTATTTATGCAAATTAAAAAAAAACAAAAACATGCATTTTGTTCCAATAGTACTATTTTCAAGTATTTTTTTTTTTAAAAAAACATTTTGCAGAGAAATATCATCTCTGAGACACATCATTTCCGACAAAGTATAAAAAAGTTCAACAATTTTCCAACTAGATTTGTAATGATGCAAAATGAGCAAATCTGCTGTTTGTCCTCACATTTGTGTAATAAAAACACATACACAAAGAAGACATAAAGTGACTATGTAAATATTTAAAGATAGCATTTCACAGAAAAGAGCTGTGCAATCTCATTCACCATAATGAATTGTCTTAAACATTTATTTTAACATTATATTTTACTGTGAAATTTACAGTCCCTTATTCACAGATCCATCCCTCTCAGTTAATAGACTCAGATGTGTCTTTTCTTAAAGGAATTTTAAAGCTTGTGAGTTTCTGGCCAAACAGCTGGCTTAGGAGGTGGTTCTGGGACTCAGCGGTCCGGTAGGAATGGCTCTCCATTGACCTAACTCCCATCTTTGGCCTAGTTTTATTCAAAGCATTGTTCATGGGACCCGAAGGCACTTTGGAAATGGGGGAATGCAGCGCACGCCCCAGAGGTCCCTTCTTCACTTTGTAATCCCCATTAAGAGGCGTCACAATGTCAGTTTTCTTTGGTGTACAGCTGTCAAGGAAGCTCCTTTTCGACTGCAGTCCCGTGTTTGAAGTCTTGCACTTAGATGCTATCTTGTTGCTGACAACGTCGTCCTGCACAGAGGAAAGCACAGGGTAGTCGGTGGAGCCGTCGGGTTTTCTTTGCAGAGAGGGATGAGCGCACTTGCTAGGTCGGAATTTCTTTTTGGCCCTGGGATCAACGGCAAAGTTCTCCTGCGTGGCCGGAGAGGAAACCCTCTGCAGGGGGGATTTCAGCTCTTTTCTCTTCTTCTGTGGTCTCACAGGTTCTTTGTCCCCATTTGTAGCTGAGGCATTACTGGGAACTTTGGCCAGAAGGACTGGCGTGGAATCGGTGCTCTTGGTGTTGCTGATTGTAGTGTTCTTCATGTTGTCAGCTGCTTTGTCTGCAGCAGCTTTGTCTTTTATCTGGCGGCTGCTTTCCAGCTCATTACTCTCAGGTAACATCAGCTGTCTGCTGTCGCCGTTTGAAGCTTTTGACGAGTGATGTTGCTGCTCATCGTCCCTCTGTAGATCCATCACATCAGCAGCTAACTCATGCTTCGTCGACTCAGGTGTTTCTGGAAGGATTTGGTTTTCTGAAGAGATGACAAAAGCGTTGTTTGATGTTGGTGAATCTGTTTTTTCTTCAGCTGCAGCTGTGTCACCCTCAGTCGAGGCCTTCTTCGCATCAACAGTCGTTCCTCCTGCACAGCTGCTGTCTTTAGACGCTGACCATGAAGTCGCCTCTGCTCTAATAAAGACTGACTCGTCTTCCTCTTTCACCTCACACGGCTGAGAAACTGATATTCCATTACCTTCTTTATCAAATAAAGGTGAGGGGACTGGGTCCATTTCCTCTTTCATGGGTGTAGCTGTTGACTCCATCTGAATACATTTCTCCAGCTCCACAAGTAGCTCGGTGTAGTCCTCTGTCATCTCCTCGGTCTTCACATTTGTATTGGTTGTGTCACGGTGGTACTTGTTCACCACCGTCTGTGTGGAGTCGTCTGTTGTGGAGACGGGGGCTTTAGGAAATTGTGTCTCGGAGTTGTGATTTAAGTGCAGCGAGCTGACACTGGCGATGCCGCTGTCTGAGCTGTTTTCTTGCAGACTGTCAGAGAGAATTCTCCTCTTCTTAGCTGCAGGAGAGTCACATTCACTCTCCTTGGAAGCTGACACTTTGACAGGTCGGAGAACGCCACGGAATTTGAAAATTTTGTTCCCCCCTGACAGGTGCTTTTCCATGTGACGATCAAATTGTTCTTTTTTGGAGAAGGTGTAGTTACAGGTGCTGCAGATGAAGGATTTTTTAATTACATGCATGACATCAGCACAGAGCTCACAGGTGTAGAGGGTTGTATGTTTTGAGTCCAGCTCTTCCACCTCCTCGTGTGCCCTCTTCAGGTGGCTTTTCAGCTCCTGAGGTTCTTGATAAGATACAGGACATTTGGGACAAAGGAAAATCTTCTCCACGTTGTGAACAACCAAATGTCTCTGGAGTTTAAATGGTTTAGGGAACTGTTTCCCACAGTGGTGGCAGTCTCTAGAGGGGTCTTTGCAGTTGGGATGCATCTCCACACTTCTGTTCGTCTCTGTTTTGTGGAGTACTTCGAGTGGAGGTGATGTGCTTTGCTTTCTACCTGTTCCGCTGCTGCTTTTAGCTCTTTGACCTTTAGGCTCCACCCCCTCAGAGGTTCTCCCCTCTCCGACTGCACTACATTCTAAAACTCTCTCCTGTTCCTTCATGATCTTGCTGGACTCTCTGTTTGTTTTGCTGGGGCGCTGCTGTAAGATTGAAGTGATGAAGTTCTTCACTGCCGTCTCCTGCATTAAGCAGCCTGAAATGCCCAGCATGGAACCCTGCGTCTGGCCCCTCCGTGCAAACTGAGTTGCATGCTCTCGTAGATGTTCATTGTACATCCACACATCTGATATCTCCTTCAAGCACATTCCACAGCTCCAGGTCCCCGTCTTGTTTTTGGCATGCTTCTCCCTCAGATGGTCTCTGAGTTGTTCCCTGGAGCTGAACTTGCGCTGGACACACATGTAGCAGGTTGGAGGTGGGGAAGGGTTGTGGGACAGCTTGTGAAAGTTGAGTTCCCCTAGGGTGAGGAACCAAGTGAAGCAGACTTTGCATTTGTACTGCTTATCTTTGACCTTGATACGGGCGTCTGGTCGTTTTCTGACAGGTTGCTCCATGGGCGTCTTGGACTTTTCCTCTTCTTTGAGCTCCATGTCGACACCTCCAACAGGAGGAGACACTATGTCTCTGTTAGGGTCAAAGAACTGAATCTCAGGAAGCTGAAAAGTGGTGTTGATATTCTGGATGTCAATGGTGTGCAGGGTTTGGACACTCTCAGCGACAAAAGGTTCTACGGAGTAGGGGCTCGATGTCAAGGGGCAGGATCCAGTTGGCACTTCTACTTTATAGATGCTGGGGTCAGAGGTCACTGATGAGTGCATACGGAGGTCTTCAGAGCCATTTTGTTCAATAGCAGATGTGTCAATGTTGCACTCAAGTGGATTGAAGAGGCACTTGTCGAACTCTTTAATACTCTCGTGAACTGTGTGCTCGTTACTCTCTTTCATTTCTGATGATGACTTTGGATCAGCTTTGAGAGTGTTGTTGTGGCACATGTTCAACATCATGGCATCATCAATAGATATTGTCTCATAATCACAGTGGTTAGTCTGAGGGGCTGCAAACTTCTGCTCTGCTTGGTTTTCCAGGGGCTGCTCTTTCTTTTGCACAATTGTTTCTGCCAGAGAATAGTCTGGAGTGGAATCCGCTGATAGCTTTTGTCTTTTGTTTCTTTTGCTGTACACCCTCGGGCACTTCTTCCTTTTTGCCTCCTCGTCTCTGGGGAACAGCTGTGAGAAAGTGGTGTCATCGTCAAGCAGGGCCTTCAGCTCGGGACTTAAGCCGGGAGGACTGATAGTAGAAGTATTCAAGCAGGAGAGGGGGTGAGCGTCGTCTTTAATTCCGCTGCTTTTCATACAATTCTTCTCGACTGCCACGCTTCTAAGAATCTCCTGAGCGAGGTTCTCTTTTGATCCTTTTGCTTCACACACCTTCTCCAGAGTCTTTGTGGACCCATCACACCCTCTGATTATATCCTGGTGTAGACACGTAGCAGTTTCCTCAAAGGTTTCTCTGTGTTCTTCCCCACTGGCGACGTCTGTTAGGCTTGTTAAGTTCATTTCTTGTGTATTGGTAGCTTGATTTAGCTCCGCAGTTTCATTAAGCAAACTCATTTCTTTTGCTGGCATCTGCGCTGGGCTTTGAAATTCAGTTTGGTGAGGGAGGTTCTCTGTCACTGGAACAGTTTTGTGATTGATTTGTACCTGTCTCTCAGGAGATGTTTTGTGCTCTTTTAACCCACAGCTTTTGAATTCAGGATTTAAGGCTTGAAGTATGTCTGTTTTTAATATATTCAAAAGCTCATCAGAAAAGGGGTCAGGCTTCATGTTTACTTCACTGTTTTTACTCTTTCGAGCTTTGTTGTGCTTTTTTGATTTCGTTGGCTGCACAGGGGTTTGACTGCCTATTTCATCTGCTGCCACCCTCCTCGCCTCCATTGCCACTTCCTCCAGCATTGGCTCCGTCTCTGCTGCTCTAGGCATGGAAGTGCTGCTCGCCTCAGGCAGCCCATCTATTTTTGTTCCTAAACAAGTCTGTGAATCATCTTTATGTTCTTTGTCTGCATTTTGCAATGCTTCATAAACAGACACAGCTTCCTGATGGATTGACACTCTGCTCTGTGGGCTGCTGTGTTTTTCAGTTCGTACCGAATGCTTCATGGCCTTGTGTCTCTTTAACCCTGGCACAGTTCTGAAACACATGAGGCATATCTCACAGATCACTTTTCCATGTTGAGAGTTACTCTGCGCCTTTTTGGGTGATACTTCTTTGTGTAACTGTAATGAAATCTGGTCACTTATGGGCTGGTTCACAGATGGTTCTGGCGGGAGTGATGTATGTTCACCCTCACAGATGAGGAGAGATTTAGGAGAAGATGGATTACTTGGTGTCTTGGTCTTTGATACTGGATCAGGACACACCCCCAGATCTGTCCTTTCACTTTGAGCTGACGGATCTTCAGGTTTGCCTTCAGGTGTGAGGCCCAATGAAAAACACAAGTATTTCATATTTTGTGGAAGCACCAGTGGTTCAGTTGATAGATTCAGTCCACCTGCAACATCTGAGTTCAGTGTTACACCTGTAGCTGTCTGCGTATTATTGAAAATGAGCTCAGGGTTAATGCTGAGCTCACACGGACCACATCCATCTCTGGGACTCTGCTTGATGTCTGAGGTGTCTTCAGGTTTGCTGGTGGGGGAAATGGGTATGTAGTCATACTGGCTTAGCTGTGGAGGTTCATCTGAGATGCTGCTGTAGTTCAGAGGGCTGAGCTTGAAGTCATACACCGGATTTCTCTTGGCAGGACCACCTGGCGCTTGAGGTTCTGCTGGGCTGGTTACTGGAGGTGGAGAAGCAACGACAGATTCACATGAGGTGATTTTGGATACGATCATCCCCAAGTCGAGAGGGGGAGGGCTTATCAAGGTATACTCAATAACACTTGATGTGCTCAGCTGTTCCTCAGTGTTTAGAGTATTTTGGAATCTGGTGTCTTCCTCTTTGTTACTGGGGGATTTTATACTCTGAATCGAGTCTTGGTTATCTAGTGTATCATCACATTTGCTTTGTGACTGACAGGGGTCCCAATTCTGCAAGGCTGTTTGCCGAGAGCTTGTTAAAAAGGGCCTGTTTGGTGAGGTTCTATGAAGAAGAAAACTTTGGTCTACATCTCTGCATGGTGAGTTTTGGTGACTTGCCATGAAATCAACAGGGAGATCGCTGATGTCCCGAACATTTAAAATCTCTTCTGGTTTTGAAATTTTAAAATGAGTCAGTGAAGTCTCTTTGCAGGTCTCGCTGTCAATCATTGAATCCAACTGTGGAAGATGCAACAGATGACTTGATCCTTCTGTGTACTGGGTATCTTTGACAGATGAGGAGCAATTACTGTGCTCTGTGGTGCTTTTCCCCAGTATTGGGCTGCAGGGCTTGTCTGGAACCTGCACTGATATTTCAGCCGTTGGAGTTGGACCGTAAGTTCTCGCAGGGCTACAGTTTTTAGGAGACAGTCCAATGAAATGATTCTGTTCTGCTGTTTCCTCAGGAGTCTTCTCACCTCCCCTCAGTTCACCAGCACATGGTGACAAAGTATCTGTAGAATTGTTGTGCTCATCAGTGGATTGTTCTTCAAAGGCTGCTGTAACTACAGTCTGAACCTTCTCTCTGAAGGTGTTAGCATGAAGAGCAGGTGATAAAGGATGGCTTGTAGAGCAGCTGGGGGTTCCCTTGACTGTGCTTTCTTCCTGACTACCGTCTGCTGTCAGAGGTTCTTGTCTTTCAACACTGTCTTTAAATAACAGGTTCACATTCTTTGCTGTGCTGTGATTCTTGCCAGTCACCTCAATCAAATGTGGATAATTTGAAGCCACACTTGAATAGTGAGCGGCCTCAATCAGATTACTATTCAGAGTTATATCCTCCACTGATGTGGCTTCGGTCCCGGCCCCTGTATTGGATTCTGTGGGCTTACATGGCTGCACTGGAATTGAATAGTTTCCATCGACACTGGGGTCATCGCTAGATGACTGTGACTCATTTAAAATGAATTTAATATCATCTTTCTGTTTATTGATATTTGAAGGTAATAATAAATTCTCCTTCCCAGTAATTGCTTCCTTTTGACTTTGATCTTCCTGCTCAGCTGCGTCTTTTCCCTGACATTCATTTTGTTGATGTTGTTGACTCGCGGGGGAGGTGACACTCAGCGCCTTGTGTTCTGATATAATGGGTACTTTCTTGAATATGGAATCTGAAATCACCTCCAGGCTTTTCATGAGGTTCTCGGTGTATCTTTTCTCATCTAAAATCTCTTCTTTTGTTGCTTTTACAGTGTTGCTCTCTTCTGATTTCTGATGCGAGGCTGTGCTGATCAGATGTGGCAGATTGTTGTCTTTCCTGGAATTATGTGTGAGCGCTTCTTCTTCATTGTGAATTGAAGTGTGGGGGTGATGGTTCCCGCCTATTATGTCGAATCGGAATGGACTGGCCCACGGTCTGGAGAAAGGCTCAGCATGTAAACTGGGCACTTGCACATCGATGGTTTGCACAGGGCAACTTATGTCCAGACGGGATCCCCCACTCACGGACTCATCGTCTAAGCGTAAAGGTGAAAATTTGCTCATTTTGACAAGTTTAGGGACATCCTGGGCTATTACTGGCTGGCTTTCTTTTTTAGCTGTCTGCAGCTGAGTTTCAAGCTCATTCACTATTCTTTTTATCTCTAACTCATCTTCGGACGTGCAACTGTTGAGATTTGTACTGTAGTCAATGATTTTTTCCGGCAGAGACAAAGGAATGTGACTGTAATCTTGTTTCTTTTCACTGGATTTCTCCGCGTTACCTTTGTATTGAGACATTTCATCTGGTAGCACTGGACTGACCATAAGGTTCCAGTCTCTGTGTTCCAGGAAAGGAGAGAAGGATGACACAAACATTTCTTTTTTGTCAACTATGTTTTCCATTGAATGGAAACCCTCTTTCTGAATTGGCATGTCGGGATAAAGGCCACTTTCAAATCCTGTGAGGTCCTCAAACATTGACGAGGTGTCAAATGAAAGTGGGGATTTGATGAGGCTCTGCTCCTGATCCAGACTGTAGTTCATAATCTGAAGTGCATCTTTTGGTATTATTTGGCTTTGGTTTGCAGCTGTAGAAAGACACACCTCATCCATCAACGCTGAGCAAAGCGATGAAGTTTTGTGAGCATGTATGTACGAGGCTAAAGAAATAGACTCTTTCACCATGTGGACACTCTGCTTTTCAAATGTGCTACTGTCTGACAATCCCAGCTGTTCAGCTGCAGGCTCTTCTCCTGTCTTCCCCTTAGTGTTTCGGTCCACAGTGGAATCAGCTTCTTTCTTGAGGTGGGTAGAGTGGGATTCCAGCTGGAGTGGCTTACTGTCAGGGCTGCCACACTGTGCTGGTTCATCTCTGGGACATAGAATGTCTGTGCTCTGGAGGCTTTCTGAAGTGGCGACTGCGTTTCTTGGAGATGCTGCATCACCTCTTACATTTGCGTAAGAGCTTCTGCTTTTGTCAAAGTATCTATTAGTGTCTTTCTGCATGGATGACACTGCATCAGCCACATCTGGAAGGGAGCGATGGTCCTTGGGCTTGGCTGTAGGGTTTTTGCTATCAGAAACAACACCTTTATCAGACCCGTACTTCTTGGCAGATTTGGTAAAGGTCAGAGTGCAGGACTCCTTCCCTAACTTCTGTGGAGGAGACCTCTCGTAGGTTTTCAGGCTGGGAGACTCTCTCTTTTTGATGTCTGCCTTCTTCTCACAGTCTGTGTCGTTGCATTCAGCACTTTTGGGGCTGTTGATGGTATCACTTGATACACTAACTGATGTGCTGACTTCACTGCTTGTGGATGACCTGCTGCCCCTTCGCCGGAGCTTCTGCTGAGGACCAGGTTTCTCAGGGGAGAGTGAAACCTCCTCACTCTTTTTCATGTCAAAACACTCCTTTGACTCATTCTTCCAGGCAGCTTGCTCCCGTTCATTCTTTGCTCGCCTTTTGCATTCTTTAGTGTACGTGTACTTACACCGGCTGCTCTGATTTAGCCGGCCTTGGCTTGCTATCTTAACAGGCTCACATTCGTCATCTGTGTCAGAGACGTAGTCATATTCTCCAAATGCTGGGTTCTGAACGGCGGGAGTCAGCCTCTCCATCACTAAGGAAAACTGGAGGTTTTTGGCACCTTTAACGTGAAGCTTATGAAGCTTGTTTTTCTGCTGGACTATTTTATGGATAAGTTCTTTGCTCCAGGTGCCTCCTCCAGTGTTTTTTCTCTTGCTCTCTTTGACGGCAGTTCTCAACGGTGGAGATGTAGAGGCCTGCGAGTGCGTTGACCCTTGAAGTGCTGAGGTGTCCTGAAAGCTTTTAACACGCTGAGGAAGCTTGGACAAGAGAAGCTTTTGTGTCCGGACATTTTCATCCTCACTCTTGAGCAGCTTTCTCGCCTCTTTCTCTTTCCTGTCTTGTTCCCCCATCTTCTCCCAAAAGGAAAACCTTGAACTTTTTGGAGAGGCTTCTTTGTTTATGTTAAATCTCTCATTTTGTTTCAAATTCAGGGGTATTTTCTCAGGCTTGCTCTCTGTGTACTTTTTATCTATCTCAGAGCTTTCAGTGTCAGATTCATAAAAATATTTTTCCTGCGTGAAAGAGCTGTCATCATTCATTGTTTTTTTGGTCTTGCTCTCAATACCCGAGGATTCTTTGGCTTTCAAACCTTGTTTGGTTGACGTTGCCTTCACAGAAGTGAGTTCGTCATCAACCAAAGCGTCCATAAAGCTGCTGTCTATCTCTGTATTGTCTGACTGGTAACCCAGTCCATTCAGGGCTTCTGTGATCAGGCTGTCTAGTTTGGAATCCTCTATTTCCAGCTCAGGGAGGGGGGCTGGGAGGTTACCCGAACCGGAGAACAAACTGAGTTTTGTTGTTTCATCCTTGCTCTCTCCTTTTGTTTCACTGTCTGATATCAGTTCTCCGTTTCTATTCAGGCCCAACAGAGATAAATGAAGGTCTGACGGACTCCTTGATATTGAAACACTGGATAAAGACGACATTGCTTTTGCCGGTTCTGCATGAAACTTTCTGGTGTGCTCTATTTTCGCTACATCTTTTAGATCACTTTGTGAAATCGTCTGTTGGGCACAGAATTGCTTATGGCCCAGAAAAGAAGCCAGGTTGTTGAAATTCTGATCACACTGCCTGCATTTCAGCAGCACATCTAACTGATCAAGATTTGCTGTGGCTAACGATGTTGCTAGCAACTGATGTGCAGAATATGGTGGTGGAGGCTGGTGATGTTCCAGCCCAAAACTGTCCACATAAACCTTATTTCCATCCACAGGAAGCTTTGGATGTGTGCTGCTTTGTAGGTAGCCCATCATGTCCTCTTTGGCTCTGTCTTGTGCAAAGGGCAGGCTTTGCGGAGTGTCGGGCTGAAACGGGTGCTGGTGGGAGCTCAGTTGTTCTGTCGGTAGCGGAGTTTTGGCTTGGCTCTGGTGATAAAAAGGGTGAAGCGTTGTTGACTTTGACATTTGATTGTCTTCTGAACATATATTTACAGGACTGGTAGATGCTGGAGATAGGGAGGAGCAGGTACTACTGGATGCTGGATTATGAATTGGTGAGGGCAAAGGGGATTCATACGGTGACACCATCATATGTCCCATAGAGGGGACCTGTAAAGGAGGATAGCTGTAACTTCTTGGTGATGCTGTTGGAAGAGACTGGTTAAGTCCAAAATACAATGGCTTATTTTTAGATTCACATACTTGCGCATGGCCCATCTCTGTTTTAAAACTAAGCACTGCATTGCTGTTATGTTTTACAGCCTCTTGTGTTTGGTTTGAAAACCCTTCACTCGTTCTGTTCTGAAACGAACCAGGACTTTTCAGAGAGCTGTGTTTATGTGACTTGCCATCATCCTGCCAGTCATTGGAAGAAACCATGTAAGCCATTTTTTGACTGTTTATTTGTCTGGATATTTCAAGCCTGTTTTGATTTGACACAGCAGATGTTGGCCTTATCTGCTGCCAGGGCATCCTGCTGTTTTTAGTACTTGATCTCTGGTCAAGTGCTGTCTGATTCTGAAAGTGAAACTTATCATTCAGTTGATCATTATCATTCATACTATACTGAAGGGTGTTCTGCTCAGGTTGTGATAAGGTCTTACCAGGCCCCTCCCAAGTGTTTGGTAACCTATTTAGAGCCTTGTTATTCATGCTTTTGTCATAGGTGATTGCACCTGTGTGAATGTTACTGACAGGACTGCTAAAAGTTTTAATGGAAAAGTGCATTTGGGAACCTGGAACTTGTGAAGTGTTTCTTGCATGGTGAACACCTCCTGGAATGAGTGTTCTTTGGGTGGCAGTTGTGTCTTTCGAGTGACAGTTCCTCTTATTCCCCGAGGTGATGGCTGCTTCCCTGCTGTCGGCCTGTCCAATAATGTCTGTGCTCTCACTCTTCCCCTGCTCTGAATGCTGCGAGCCAGAGCTGTCACTGCCGACTGAGTCCTCGCTCAGACTGCGAGGACACTGGGTGGAGGAAGCTACCGCTTGAATAAACTGTGTGGGTTGAGGATAAGAGCCTCTATCCTCCTGCTGTTCGTTACTGTATTGTGTGCCACTCTGAGCAATGTTTTGCCCATCTTCTTCTGTTACAAAGGAAAAAGACTTGTGGGTCATGTGAACAGAACCCAGGGAGGAGTCTGTGCAGTCTTGAGATTGGGGGTTTGGTTCACAAGTAAAAGAGTCAGGGTTTGATTCTTCCAGAAAATTATATCCATACTGAAATGGAGCAGGTGCAAAAGCATTTGTCTTATTGGCTTCGGTGAAAGTAATATTTTTTTGTGAAGAGACCCCAAAGTTAGCACCATTAAAAGTTCTTTCGGGAGACTGCCATGTGTTGGATCCTGTGAGCTGGAAGTCACTGAGAATCAGCTGGCCGCCGGGCTGTGAACTGTTGGTCTCCATTGATGCAGACTGCTGTGACAGTGGTGGATGTAGGTGGGATGAAGTTCCACTTGAGGTAACCAGTGCCTGTGAGGTATAACTTGGGGAGGTGAGGTTAGAGGAAGCCTCCTGACAGCAGCGGCTATAGCCGAGCTCTTCTTGCTGTAGTTCGCTCTCTCTCTCTGGTATACTTTGAATGTGGAATCTGTACCTGTCTGTCACTGGGCCTCGACTGTTCTCCAACTTCTTGGGTGGCAGAACCTTCTGCTGTGGGTAGGCAATCCCAATGTTCGGGTTGGAGCGGGGATTTGTAATGCTAAGTCTGTACAGCTGCTGTGGGTTGCCGCACTCTGTCTTTCCTGACCGCTTCCCCTTCTCTTTGCTACGGCCCTTTCCGCTCGGAGACTGGGGGCTACCTTTACCAGTCGACCAAGTCCTGTCAGTGGCTAATTTTGATCTGTTTTGCAGGGACCTGAAGTCAATTTTCCCTGCTTGTTGCGGCCGTATGACAGCCTCACGCTGCTGAGGACAGTCCCTTTCCTTCTCCAATTTCACGACGCTGGCCCCAGTGCTGGTGGCTCTGGCTTCAGTGCCAGGGTTTGGAAAGTGCTCTGAAGATTCCTTTGTAGTTTGGTCTCTGTGCTGTTCCTGTGCTGCCCCTTCATCCTGCTGTTTGGACTCAGCATCCAGCTCTTTGACAGCACGCATGCGCTGAGTCTCTCCTGCCATGGTGCTGTGAAGGCCTGGTCCTCAGAAGTGCTCTCTGGGAGACAGATGCATCATTTTCTGGATAGTATGAATCAGTTAAGGTCCTGTGGCAGGAACAGCAAGGACAGGGCCGCTTGTTGCAGGCTCATCTCTTCACTCTCATTGTGAACTGCTCACCTGGCACCAAAACAAAGCAGATCTGTAATGAAAAAAGGATAATCAGTTGCTAAAATCAACAGTCAATGTAAGTTTAGAATATAACATGCATAATGCATACATAAAAGACAAGGAGTGAAAATATTGCAAGAAAAAAATACACATTTGTAAAATGTAAAGGATATCATTTTATATTAAACAACTAAAATTATAATATCATCTGAATATCTAAATTTAATACATCTGTCCAGAATAAGATCTTCAAACACAACATACAATCCCGTTTGTGATACAAATATGTTCCATTTTTTGCCAGCAGAGGGCATTATTGCAACACCTCACTGTTGAACGTAATTACTTGTGGGGAATACTCAATTCTCAAATAAACCTTTTTAGAAAGTGTAGTTCCCCAAAACAAATAACGTTAATAATAAAATAATGACTTATATAAGTGAATTATGGTTTAATCTGAGTTTTGGTGTGGAGGCTGTCATAATCCTGCATAAATAATAATAATACAAAGAGCACAATGCCATAGTGTTCTGTTACTGCACAGCCGGCAGGTTTAGGTCATGGAGGAATAGGGATTAGTCATTCAGCCATTAGAAAGTGAGAACTGTGGCCACACTGACATTTGTTGCCTTTCATCAGGCATACCAGACACTGCTCCTCTGGCTTCCAGTTTACTTTGGCCGTGGACTGCTTCTTTTGAGGTCAGATGAGGTGAAACTTGGACCTAGCAGGGAAATGTAATTTTAAAGCCTGCTAACCATTTTTCTGTCCCACTCTCTTTGCTGTTACCCGTGGTTATCGCCAAAGCCAGTGCTGGCGGTGGTCTGGACTCATGAGAAAACACCAAGCCTCTATCTTGACTCAAAACCACCCGCAGAAGTGTCCTCAAGCAAGTTACATTCCTGACAATTTGGTTTGCTAATGGTTTTCTTCAAACAACCTTAATCTTAGAGGAGTGACTAAATAAAAACCCTGCAATTACTTTGCATTATTTCTTTATGAATGAGTGCCTTGCAATTTGGCTTTGTCATTGGCAAGACTGCAGTGAACATAGAGATGGTTTAGGATGCAAATAATTAATAAATCCAGTGGGCTGTTATCAATATAAAGAGTGTATTTCTATAAATGCAGTAAATCCCGAGGACATGTTATGCTCTCTTGGGGTCATTTTATGATAAATATCAGATATTTTGATCCCAAAAGCCTGAATTCCTTTCTTCCAGCCCAAGGGCTTTAACTTTATCATCTGCGTTACTTCTATTAATTATATGAAGAGTTTATACCCAAATACTTTTCTCTCCATAAAACACAGTGATTTAGACCCCCAAAACATTCATTTTTGGCACATGAGTATCACTAAAGTTGTAGTTCAAACACAGAAATATTTGCAGTGTGGTTAGCTCAACAGCAAAGAGAGAGAGAGAGAGAAAAAAATGTTTTCACCTAAATTCCTTTGGTGTAATTAAATCATATCTTGTCATCTCTGATTAAGATTGTTCAACAAACCACCGAATACTGAATACTGAATATTAAGGAGACGATGACAGATGGCACTCGGATGAATACTTTGTTGTCTTTGTTAACATAACCAAACTACCTCCAGTTATGATGGAGCGCTGTCGTGTCCCCAAACAAAAGCTAAGCACTTCATGGCACGCTGCGATATTAATGGTACAGAGTGAAAGCATACAGGATGTGTTGAGTGCTTAACAGTGTGACTGAGAGCTCACAGCCTCAGTGGAGAGGGCTGAGGAGGATTTAAAGGCCCTTGAGGCAGACATATTGTCCCAAAGAGGAAATTAATTCAGTGTTAAACGTCAAAGGCCCTTCGCAGACAGAGAGAGGAGGACCAAGGGAGGCAGAAATCAGGTAAGACAGCTGTCCTAAAGGCTTCTATCTCAAGAGTCTGATGTCCACAGACCAGTATGACACATGGATCACTGACATGATCGTCCACGTTTACGCAGACACAACACCCGCTGCCATGTGCTTCGTGGTGTCATGCTTCGGCAAACCTCCCAGAGACATTTAGCGAGTCAGAAGAGAGGCTTGAGGCTAAGACCTGGCTGCCTTTAGGCTGGTTGTGAAAAGTCACATATCCTCTACAACTGCACAGAATCTGAAAGCCGGAGTGTCTGCAGCTATTTCCTCTACCAGTTGGGGAAACTGGTGTGAGCGGCCCTGCCACCATGTCCACCAGCATGTGCTTATTTCAGGCCTGAAGAGTCAACAGTCGCAATCATAGATCATAGCCTGAATTGTATTTGCCCAGACTGGTCTGGAGGGTTGGAGCAGAGGATGAATCCCTCCAGCTGTGTCTTAGGATCACAAGGGCCTCACAGAAATAACACCACATCCCGAACTGTCAGTTTATAAAGGTTAAGGGCTCATTTTTATCATGATGAATGATTTGTTCACTTTTTTTTTTATCACCTAACAGCTGAATGGCTCTCCCCTTGTCCTGTTCTCCACACATACAGACTTGTGCATATGAATCTGAAAATCCAACATCGCCTTTGTTACAGCTGGATTAACTCAGAACTGAGCTCAGAACTGCAGGCTGCATGTGCACAACTTGATATCAAGTCTTGTGTTACTAAAATTAGTTCCATAAAGCATGTGTTGGAGTTTTACAAGTCAATTAAGACTGAAATAATGTGTGTATTTGTGTGTTCTTCTGGCGTCAAGTCACCAAAGTTCTCAAGCGGCAGCAGCACCCGGAGCCCATATGGCTTCACCACAACACCCCCCAAAAGCTCCATACTGCTGAGTGGGGCAGAGCTGGTGTGTTTGTGGTAGAGCTACATGTGTGCTTCTTTGAGTGTGCAACTGCAACACGAGAACAAAACCAGATCCTTATTTTGCGTGCAGGGAAAGAAGGTGCTTGACTTAAGAATCAATTTCCTAAAAGCCTTTTTCCTTTCATTTTGGTGTAGGACGTATATGCTGTTGCTGGTAGCACTGTGTCATCACATGAGCGCTTTTAGGTTGTAATTTGATGCAGCCATTTGTGAAGAGCCCAATGAGCTCCAGAGATCCACACGTAATGTGCCATATATTTTGATTTTTTTTGCTTTTTATGCATATACGTGAGGGTTTGGCAGAAGTCAGTTGTCTGCTCTGACTGCTTCCCAATTCTCTTTGCTTTTCCTGAGTCTACATTCTTGCCTGTGTTGCTCTGCTGTGCACAGCTTGGTGCTGCTTCCATCTTGGTAGGTATTCTTCCTGGAGAGCAGACCTGCTACTGGAAAGTTTCTGAAAATCGCCTTCCCCTTATCATGACATCCTCTGCATTCTTCTGAGCTATTCAACATTTATGTAGGTGTGTGTTCCGAAACCAGAGCGCGCTGAAAAGTGATTAAATGAGCTCACAAAAATAGACAGTCATAACACTGCAGCAGTTTATTGTCTCTGCTACTAAAGACAATGAACTTTCACTGACATAAAACATCATTACAGCCAAGAAAAGCAGCAGACGGTGGATAACCTACTATTCAGTAATGATGATCAATAAATTGTACTAGTGTGAATGTCTGAAATGACTCTGCTTGTGTCTCTTGAAGCATGACTGGTTCAGTAAAGGCAGCGCTCCGCCTGAATGGCTGGCCCTTTTGGCTATGGCCCATGTCATGGCGTGCCGCCAAGCCCTCGGTCAGCGTGGCTGCCTACTCTACTGTATTTTTGGAAACATCCATTATGCAAGCAATCTGCTTTTAAGATCTCTCCACATCTGCCCATTCAAAGACAGACAGACAGGGCCGATATGCCAATGATGATTTAAGAATCCAACAGCGGGTAACGCAGCAGCTTTGGACCTAGATCAGAGATTTATGAAGCTGATTCCTAAAACTACTAAATAATGAACAGCTTGTCTTCACCTGTCTCTGAGATGTTTTGGCACGAGAGAGCTTGATGGAGCAGACTAACATTTGCGTACTTCACATGAAACAGTGAGCTCAGTACTGAGGGCTGCTTGTTACGCACGTGCCTCCCTGCCTCCATCACCCCTAACCCCACCCTTCACCCACTGTGGTTAGCTGCGCTGTGGGGAAGATGGAAGGAGTGTATGCCTGCTTCTGTGTCCGAGTGTCTCGGTACACTGTGTCTATGTGTGCTGTTTAAGTTTAGCTGTGTAATTCCAGAGGCTCCCCTAACCCCCTCCCAAGTTTTCCTCTTTCTCAGACGAGTTTTTATTATTATTTATTTTTTTCTAACCGCTGGATTTTGGACTCAGTCGGTTTCCACATTGAAAACCACAAACATTCCACAAACATGATGGAATCTTTGTTTCAGGGAGCCTTAACTTTACTTTTCCCTTTTTTTTTTGACACAATATCCCTTAATTCTGCATATCAGGGTGGAATATCACTTGTGTGGCCATGCGAGGAAAAGGAAGCCATAGACTTTAAAGCATGAGTGAGAGGAACAGGATATTAGGCAAGTTAAATTTCCTGACTCCCACTTAGAGCAATGATAATATGTATCTTTAATGGACAAAATCTGTTTGGGTTTTCTACTAATGCTGCATTCCCTTTCTTTCTCCCAATGTTTCCTTGTCCCTTTCATTGCCTGGGCCAGAGTATTTGGTTGCGTGTCAAAGTTTTATCAAAGTAATTACACGGTGTAAGATATCATTAAAAAAAACTCAAATATGTCTGCATTATTTGAGTGAATTAAAAGATAGTTTGTAATAAAATTCACTCGAAATATAAAATAAACCTAACAATAACAAAGACTAATAAATAATATTTTCCAAACTCACCTTAACAACAGTCATTTAAAATAAAACGTGCTAAATAAAATAAAATTAAATAAAACATGTCAAGTAAGGAGCCAAAACAGTTACTGGTTAAGAAACACTGATTCTGAATGTGCTGGATGACCCCCGAACACCGGAAATGGGAAAAAATATGGCTGTTTTATCTATTTCTGCAACACACTACAAGGAAATCATAAATCCTTAGTTTTAATTGTGCATTCAAATGGTAAAATCAAATGACCCAGCAAAAGATAACAAACAGTCATTTTTATGTTCCTACCATTCAAATTACTGACATTCAAGCTGTGGCCGGCAACAAGAGATTCCTTTTTATTGCCCTGTTTTTGCCCTATTCTTGTTTCTATTATTTAATAATAACACCTAAACTTACCAGTATGCACACTTAGCATGCTATCATAACATTTAACTTTATTTCAGAATGAATTTTTCCTAATTCTCTTTATAATATTTCAGAATGTAGTTTCCATAATAACAACATTTTAGTAATTAGAACTCTATTTACACAGAAGCTGCATGTTGAGGCCCATTAACGTTTACATATCCTCTCCCCAAAGGAAACCAGAGGCAGTGAAACGAGTTCAGGGCCAGTACAGGTGAAAGTCCAGCGAGGAAACTGGGACTGCAGAGGCTGAGTTACAACCCAAAGCCTCATGGGACATGACTTCTCGCTGACCTGTCACCCTCCCTCTAATGAATCTAATGAACAAACACACCTAAGACACGCGTGCACGGACACGCAGCACTCTGGTTTGTGTCTTAATGCTTATAACCCATCTGCTTTGACAGAAAGGCCTTTAATCTCATTTATAATCCAACAAAAACAGTTGTGTACTAACAAGACTTGAACTAATGGACAGCAGTGAACACAGACTTTCAAGCCAAGAGTTTGTCTCTATTGAGAGACCGTAGCAGATGAGACTCAAACATGCATCCGTTTGAGTATGTGAGTATGTGTTGAGTTACCGTCATTTGCTGTTTTACTCGTGCACTGATTGACTAAAGCCTAAAGTCCACATGACCAATCAAAATTAATGTGGAGCTTCTCTGTATACAGCTCATCCGAGCACACCAGGGGGATGGACCACCATGCTGTCAGCATGTATTTTTTATGATGTGAATTGTGGAAAAAAGAATGAACTCCTTCCCTCAGGAGCAAGAATTAATGGCTTGGGCAGGTAACGTGTGTGAAACATTCAAACTTGGTTTGGCTCACCTCCAACGTACCTGCAGGCCACACTCATAACCTTTCACCTCTTCCTGACATGAGCTTGTAAGACTCCCAGGCAGGGTTATTTGCATATACGAAATAACCAACACGTTCCAACACATAGCTAAAAAAGGGTTTTTTTCTAAATAGAGGAAGGGAGGCCACAGTTGTCATTATGACAGAGGATGCTGGTTTACTATTGGTGACTGAACCTTTGTGCTAAGTTGATTTCCACATTAAAGGGGATGTCGATGAATATGTGTGCATCTCTTTCAATGTGCAGCATTAGATGTGTGTACATGTTTAATTTCAGTATTCATCTTCAGACTGAGATACAGCTGCCAGTTTTTCATGTAAATATAAACAATGGTCTCTTGCCTGAGGTTAGGTCACAGGGTCACAAGCTAGCACCAAGGTATTTAAATTAAAGAGGTGAGCAGACTTGTGACAGGAAGTGATTCATTTCCTATGGAAACAGAAAAAAGTGTGAGTGACACACCAGAAAATAAAATTTGAATTATGGGTGGGGAAACAAATAAGGCCTGAGAACCATCATCAGTCAACCTGCACCTTCTCAAGTTCCACAGCCTCTGACCACAGTGCCAAATGTGTCACGTTTCCTACATACTTCACCACATCTGTCTTTCTTTTTCTATTTTATTTCTTCAATTCACAATGACTTGAAAGCAAGTCCCTTCAGTCGGGCATGAGGTCATAGAAAGTGGGGGGCAAGTGGGGGTATGTACTGGGAGGAAACAAAAACATTTGTAAAGGATTTAGGGTGAATGCTAGTAGAGGAAGCGCATGATTGACAGTCATGCTTTAACGCTAGAAACAACACAGCTAACTCTGAGAATGTGAGCCAGGGTTATTGAAAAAAAAAAAAAAAGCGTCCTGGGGATACTGAGTAGTTTTATTCTTTACATGTATTGCAAGCTATATGGAATGTGAAGAAGAAAAAAAGCTACGAAAGAAAAATAACAATAGAGATACACTTTCACTCCCTTTTCATTTTTCATTCCAATTTGCACTAATGCCAAGTTTCCTGGTAAAGAGGGGATTCCAGGCAAAGTCTGTGAGTCAATATGGCTTTTTGCAAACTCACTCATCCTTAATATAGTTCACAGGAAAGTCCACATGACCTAATTATGACTCATGCTTCCCTACAGTAAGTAACCAGCGTCAGCTCATGACAAGCTTTCAAATATATGCATAAACACAAAAGAGCAAGCCGCCAGTGGCGCTAAAGCATGCTATTTATCTGATTTATTGGTGTTATGGTGGAACAGTGAGCCCTCTGAATTGATGCTCCTCTTTGTTGTGTCTCGGTTTGTAAAGTTTTCCCGGACCTGGACAAACCCTCAAAAGATCCCTGGAGCTGAATGATTTAACAGAGATTTTATCGCATCGCTTCATCACGCTTCAGTTGGAGTCGAAAAATACGAGCAGCTAACTTCAACAGCACATTTAACATTACTAAATAAATGTCAGTCTGCTACTGAAGTTCTCTGATGCTGATGGGCAGGCACACAAAGCCGCCCTGTATGAACAAACACTATTAAACAACTGTTTCTATTTCGGGGCCCAGACTTTTTGCCAACATCAAGAGCTCGATTCCATCTAAAGTGGCGCTTGAAAGCAAAAAAAGAGAAAAGCAAAAAAACCCCAACGAATCATGCTCAAACAAAAGCTGCATTCATTGCATATGAAGTTCTGATGTGCTGTCATTTAGTGACATTTCAGCAGGTTTCTAACTTTATGCTTTTATTGTGTTTTTGCAGACCTGCAGGAGATGAGGTGGTGTGCATCCTGCTCAAAACCACTTTTATTGTAATGGTTTGAAAATAGCCAAGACAATTAAAGCAAAATGAAGGGGAACGCAGTGGACTAGCACAAGTTCCACAAATTCCTCGCCAGAGGTTAAAATGAGAGTTTTGTCAAAGCACTGCCTTTGTGAGGCCCGTCCGCAGTTGCAGCTGTATTTTATCTGTAAATACAAAACAAGGGTGAATGATGACGGCCAGTAGCTAACTGATCTGAAATCAGATAAAATTGGACTTGAGCAATTCACTAACTACAATTAGTTCTCTGGGGGAAAACAAAACAGATATACAAAAGAGGAAAGGAAGTCAAGCAGAGAGGAGACAGGTTTCAGCTCCTGGGGTTGACTAGCAATTTAGCCCAGACTATGGTTGGGAAGGAAAGGCAGCAGCTTTTCTGCAAAGACAAATCAACTTCAAAGGTTGTTTTATCCTGTGAAAATCAACCTGCAAGACACCAGAATTGATTGCTTAACAATTTAGGAGACACCTTATAACCTGATTAGGAATGACTACCATGAGATCAGACCATGGTTTACTGTGTCTTCCTCCCCACCAACATACTGCATTATCTGTTTTTCTCTCTCCTCTTCCTTTCCTCTGCCTATTGATCTCATATGGGTGTGGCCTGGCCCAGCAGGAGGACTATTTGATATGCTGTTGTGCTGATCCGGACCGAGGGGTCTGCCTGAAAAGGAGCTCTGTACTGGATCTGCAGATCGCCTTACACAACCACTTCCTGCTTCCGACCCACTCCTCACAGGCAGCCCTGTGTACCAAGGATGAAAAAAGTGCAAACAGAGGGGTTCAGTCCATCCAGGGACTGAGCACAGGACCTCATTCATCCTCTCCCCAATGCTCCTCCCTGATTCACCCGTACTAACCTCGGGATGGCTTTATTTTGAAATTAAAAAAACATTCCCCTTGATGATGGACTGAGGTGATTTGGAAGCACATTCCCTCCTTTAATTGATGTCCGAAAGACAAATTGTGTCAGTGTTCCTTGCAGGTGGGGGAGAGCAATACCTTTGCTCTCATTAGGATTTAAGAATTTGCATCTGTCCGTCTGGAACAACCACACCTCTGGAATCTGTCTTATTACATAACAAAGAGAAGAGATGAGCTGAGGTCATGGGCAGGATACATAATTTCAGTTACAAAAGACTTGCAGAGATGCATCATCGGAGAGGTGCAGGGGAGAGTGGCGGCACATTTTAGTTTGTCAGGGAGGCAGACAGGTGGGTTCGGGCCATGTGAGCTGACCTGCTATTCGTGGAATGCTCACTTTGTCCCAAACAGTTGGGAGGATTGGGGAGAGTACAGTCGGGGCTATTTAAAGAGCAGACCAATGAGGTTGAAGGAGGCAGGGGTATTTAAGATTCTTGGGGAAATGGCAAAGTGGGCAAATAACTCTGAAGACAAACAAATCCAGAGTATTACTGATGAGTCTGTCACTGGCCTGGATGTTTTCCTTTCCCCCTGTGTACTGCAAGAGGAGGGCAAAATGAACCAAGGCTGTTTTCACTGCTGTCCTTGTCATTCCTACCTTCGGTCACTGGACACTGCCATGTTATTCTACTTTAAACGCATTAAAACAGCACCTGATATGTCCATTCCTACCAGGGGGATAGAAAAACATTTAGGCTGCCGGCTCCCTGGGCTTCCCCCTTGGATGTCAGCCCCAGATGAGGGCGAGAAGAATGAGAGTCTGTAAGGCCACTGCAAGAAACCATTCATGCAGTCACAGCACAACCACAGAAGGTGTGGAGCGTTGACCCACTGTGGCTGGAACAGAACCAGTACTGATCCAGTTCCTGCTGTCCCAACGCTATACAACATAAGTATTGATCCCATTCACACTGAAGACCTCCACTAATTCAGCAGGATCACAAACAAGTCATCAATACTGTTATCAGCATCACTGAAGACACTCAACACTGTCCAAGACTGTCTCAGTTACTGACCTCTGAAGTGTGTGAGACCTGTGTGTACAGGATTCCACAGCATTACACCTGTAAATAATTTTCCACTTTCTCTGTGACTTTGCCATGATGAACAGGAGGCCTTATTCTAAGTCAGCAGCCAACTAGGGGCTAAAGAACAAACCAAAACCTCTGGCAGAGCTCATGTTGTTTCCCCTCGAGCTTAGTTGGTCCACTGGAGACCGACGCTGCAGGCCGGGGTCATAAAAAGTGAGTTCTGTGCTTCAACCATGTCTGCGTGTGAGGCAGGTGACTGGGCCAAGCCAAAGAGTGACCCAGAGAGAGCGTGGTGTACTTTGGAATATTTTTATATTAAATATCTTACGGAAAACATAGCAGTTCGGCAGCAGTTAATAGACTATTCACATAAATCGTATTAGGATCACGCACCTCTTTCTACAAGTAAGTTAACTTTCTGACTATATAGAGAATATACGATGGTGATTTTTTAAAAATAAATAAAATAAAATAAATTCTGAGAAAATTGCCAGAAATTACTAAAGGTGCAAGCATGGGTGCCTTTGCATGTTTTTTTTTTGTTAATCATAAATGCAGTACTTGCAGACCATCACTCAACATTAAAAAATTCTTGGCTTTATTTTGCACTGTTCTGATCATATCTCGGCTTGAGACTGTCCTCTTAACGAACTGGTCCTTCTACACTCCATCTCTCTGAGTCAGTGAGGGAGCCGCCTGATAAGGCCTGAGTTTGGCACATCATTATGATCCTCGTCATGGTCAGCAAAACAGCACATGCAAGCTGGAGTAATCCTGTCCCCTTCACATAAATCATACTTTCCCTCTTCATGATATTTTTACAGCTGCCGTGCATCTAGATCTGCTCAAATGCTTTATTCCTTAGGGGCTGAGGAAGACAAGAAACCCCAGACTTAAGACTCACGTTCTCACCACTCACTCCGCTTCCTTGCTGCGTCTGCACAAACAACCTCCTACAATCCCCTTTTGACCTTCAAATGCATGCAAAATATAATTCCCCATAAGTGTGCCTGTGCACGCTCATGAGAGTTTAGAAAATTCCAACCTGAGAAAGAGCAGTGACTCACAAGTCCTGATTTATTGATTTAGATATAGTCACTAAAGTCCTTGGAAATCAACACTTTAAGCATATGAAGACAATTGAAAACCAAGTATTAATTAGAATTAGAAACACCTGCAACACTTTAGGGGCACAGAAAAGTAATAGTTTATGAAATCATGTGTAATAAAAAGAAAAGATTAAATTACACAGTGAAACAAGAACAATTATGGACAGTCCTGCTCAACAGCTTTCACAACTATCCACATCAACCTCTGAATACACAAAGTGTGCTATTGTTGCACCCAAGGGCAGGACTGATGAACAAACCATTTGGCTGAGCTGTTATGATCGGAAGCTCCGTCACAGATCATTAAAAAGTTGAGGCACAGGGACAAGCTAGAGTCTGCAGCGCTGCGTCCACGCCCACTTGCATTAGCATTGTGGTCCACATGATGGCTTCATGCAGCTCAATGCACAAATGCCACTCTGGAACTGGAACTGGAACTGTAATCTCAGTTTTACTCCCCCTTTAATTAGTCATGCCAGCTTCGATTATTTGTGCTGGCCCAGCTTGCATCACTGGGGCAGTGGGAAAGCCATTATTCTGGCACTAGTGGGTCTAGTGGGACCAAAGGTCACCAAAACAAACCCTGATCTTACTCAGAGATGCAGTCAAAATGGAGAACCATGTCTAAATATTTAAATCTGTGAAAATGCTAAAAAAAAGAAAAAAAAAGAAAAAGAAAAAGAAAAGCACTCTTTGAGTGCTTTTCTCAAAGAGTGCTTTTCTCATATAAAACTCATATTGGGACTTATAGCCGTAGTATAGTGTACATGTACATAAACAATAGTAATAGGATGTAATGTAACAGTAGGTTGCTTTATGATCTTGGCCTATTACTGTATCTTTGGAAGATCAAAGGTCAAAGTCCCTCAGGAATTCAGAACATTACCTAAATTGGTTTCTGTTCCTTGGCCCATATTGGCTGAAAATTTCATTAAAATCCGTTAACAACTTCTTAAGTTATTTTGGAATTAGTCAGATGGACAGATAAACTGTCACATAACCTCCTTGGCAGAGGTTGAATATGCTGTACGTACAGAACTACCCTTCTCTGATGCTTTCTTCCTGTTTGAGGAGGTCCTGGAGTATGGACAAATATATGATGTACAGGTTGACTTCACGCACTGCAAACATGAGATAGATGTAATGGTGCGCTGTCATCAGCATTAAAAAAATTAAGCGCTTTTACATCATTTTCTTTTTGCTAGACAAAGACACGCCAAGGACGATTTCATGTACTGCAAACTATGTGGAGGAGTACGCAACTGCAACAGTTCTAGGAAAACAAATGGACATTTGCTATTTGAATGATGTATTCACTCCAGAGAAAGGACTCTGAATTCTTTATCCACCTCACTATCGTGCAAGTAGACAATAGAGCTGAAGGCCATTAAAGTGAAATACAAGGTCTTCAAGCCCTGAGACTCTTAGAAATGTTTAAAGCTTTTGCCAACATTTGAATGTCCAAATTCTTTTGGTTGTGTTGTGTGAAGGGACAGTGAAAACCTACTATAAAATAGAAATAGATTCAGATGTTCGCTTATCTCAGTTTGAAAATACCTTCCTTTCTATGGCAAGACGTACAACAAGCACTGTTCCTTTCAAAGAAGCAACACAAGACAGCAGAGAGCAGTTAAGGGCAACTCTGTGTGTGTGTGTGTGTGTGTGTGTGTGTGTGAGGAGACTTGCACCAACTGTGATGATATGTCTTTCCTGTGTGTTTTCTGATCGCCATCTTTTTCCTTCCCTCCCATTCTCTGATTTGTGTCAGGAGACCTACCCATTTCATGCAATACAGAGAGAAGAGAACAGCCCCCACATGCAGAGAAGGGAGTATGGTCTGCTGAATGATGTCACTGTTTGGAGAGGATGAGCATGTTGATGGTGCTGGTGGGTCAGATGAGTCCTGTGAAAGGAGGCGGGCTGCAATAGCAGATGTGAAACTCAATTACAGACTAAAAGAGAGAGAAGGGGATTCTTTACAAGGATGAAGAAAAAGTTCCACTTTTAATTTGCTTGCAATCTAAAAATAACCTCCATTCTGCTTCTGCTGCCCACTGGGGCAAGCTTGTTAAAATGTCTGTCTCCACAGAGACAGTCAAAGTGCTGCATGGGACCAAAGAGTAAGAAGACAGAGAAGGAGACAAGGAAAAAGGAAGGGATTAAAGTGGAACACGAGTGGGAGGGCGAAACAGAGTTAGAGCAAGAAAAAGCAGAGTCTTTAGAAGGATGTGTAGTGAGGAAGCGACAAGTTAAAAACACCGAGTGGATCAAATGTTGCCAAGTGTTGCCTCGTTCCGAATTAGTCGGGCCGGGTGCAGTACAGCCTTCAGCCCCAAGGTGTTAGCGAGACTTGGAAATATACGGTTACAGACGAGCTTTCACGAAGCCCGGTGGTGCTCTGAAAGTTCACCACACAAGCATCACAGAGTCACCAGCTCTTCAAACGTCCTGCCGCTTTCCAGTCTCAGCATCTGAATCACAGCTTGCTACTGTACTGGCCCAGGCAGCCACCCAGCGAGACGCACCGTCGTCATCCCTCTTACTGTTACGTTGTTCCTTTTCCTCTCAGTGCCAGGAAAATGAATGGAACAGGTGAATGGTGGTTTGTTGTCTGTGGCAACCGGTATTTTGGTGCACCCAAAGCACATGAGAAGCATCTAACAAAGGAGGGAACTGAAAATACCAGACGCTGTCTGCGGGACATTGAGAGTCTTTCTTGGAAACTTAAACAATCTTTGGCCTTATTCGCAGACTTCCATCAAGCCACTGCGAGGAGACTTCTCTAGACTTCACATAGTTTTGTCTCTCTGAAAAATTTGAAACCAATCTGGCGCAGCTTCACACAGCAGAACATGGCAGCACCTTCTCTGACCTGCCACACTGTCACCCTGCTGGGGAGGTCATTTTAAGATGTGACATCATTTTTACTTGTGTATTTTCATACAAAACAGTGACATTAAAGTGGGCTGCCAAATCTTAACGGCAGCAGTGCATTTAGCATTTAGTGCAGGTAGACGTCTGCTGAAGGACAGGGCTGACAGGAGATCAGGAGATCAAATATCACACGCTTACTAGACGAGCCTTCTTATTACTGTGATATACAGTGATTTACCTACTCTGCTGTAACATCCTCCAATCATAACTGTAAGCATTTTTTTAGTGGAACAACAGCTGGCTGTTGGTGGGAGGATTGCATCATGAAGGGAGAAATATGACAGAAAGTCTTAGACACCTGAAAAACATCATTCATAAATTCCTCCTAGATTGGAGCCAAGTGAAAAAGATCTGGCGATGAGTGGACAGTTTGATTCCTGACCGCGCACGCGCACGCACGCGCGCTCACACACTCACACAAAACACACACATATCTGTCCTGATTTTGTGAAAGTGAAAGGGGAGGACACAGCTCCCTGGGCCTTACTCTCAGCGACCCATACCATGGCCTTTCTTTCTTTTTCTTGAATCTGGTCCCAATCATTTAAAAACTATTCACGTTTTTAACATTTTTGCTTCCCTTTTGGCTGCAATTAGAAGGAAAAAGCTCTAAAGGAATGGTTGACATTGCATGGTGGAAGGCCTGGTAGGGATCAAACAGGAAATCTTTCATTAAGAGTCCCTCAAGGTCCGCCGTGACTAGAAGATCTGTGTGAGATATTGGATAATAAGTGACATAGAGCAACTCTGTTCAAGGGTTTATAATGCCCGCCATCAAAGCCTGACCACTGAAAACTGAGACCTCAGTTGAAAAGCAGCAGTTAAGCAGATAAACTGATGATTATGATCTGAAATATGAGGCTTCTGATGGACAGCTGTATTTGAAGCTGCCTGTGTGTGCTTGATCATAGAAATCCTCACAGTGATGCCAGAACAAAGAGCATATGACTGTCAAATAAGCACTGTGAAAGAAGCGAATGTTTCATCATAAAGGAGACCTTCAATAGAAGTGAAATCCAGCAAATCACTTCAATTAACTGCTTCTCAAGGATAATTAATTGATGTGAAGGAAGATTTGGGCTAATTGCTGAATCTACCTATTTATTTTCTAATGGTAAGGGGAATGTGAGGAGCCTGATTGCCAGCCTGTCTCGGGCCTAGTCTTTAAAGGAAACCTGAGAGTAATCTCTCAGCTCTGCCCTCTCTGCTCCCCTCTGGTGCAGGAAGATACTAGCAATCTGTCGAGAGCCATGGGAATTTAAGAGGGTTGAATTGAGTTGGCTCTCCCCGCAGCATCAGACTGGCTGTCCACATTTATACCTGGATACAAGAGAGATAGAAAGGTAGAAAAGACAGAAAAGGGGTTGTTCCGTTGGAAAGAGTGTACAGGTGATAGCATCAGTGTCCAAAAGACAACGAAGCTCCTAAGAAGTGTTTAGGCTTCTCAAATAAAAGCAGCTGTGAGAAAGAGGCATTTCTGTTCTGGGCGATGACCTGCCTATTAGGCCTTCTATTGTTAGATGCATTCTAAAAGCCCAAGTTTTCCATTTTCAGACCTTCAGCAGAAAAAAGCCTTTCTGCTCCAGGGCTACAGACCATTTATGTTATTAGCATACCAGGAGCACTGCCTCCTGCAGAAAACATTCTCATTGAGCTCAGGGTCTTAGGCAGAATTATACCTTGAGTGGGCCTGGATCTCACGTACAATGACTGAAAACGCTGAAAAGCCACAGCAGGTTTGAGCTGCCTGTGCATGATTACGTGCAGTCCATTCTGTCAGATCCTGCAACTTTTTCCTAAACTGCTAATGCATCAGAATTTTCTGTTATTAAGGCCCTGTTAATTTCAGATTTCCATTCAGTTTTAGTCTCACATTAAGAAAAAACAAAGTCCCAGCGGTACTTATATGGTGACATTCTGCAGGAATTGGAGCCATTTAGCTTTCCAGAGTCAACAACCTTATGATAATGCTGTCTGCAGGAGAAGATTTAATACTGTGCTAACATGTAGCAGGACTGTCTTCCCAGGGCTTTGTAAACATGACACAAGCCAAAGCAGCACCAACCCACTGTGTCTGATTAGAGCTCTGTTAGCCCACTGTGACTGGATTACTCCCATAATCTGAGAACACATCTGCCTTCTGTATTGAATATATTCATATACAACACAACTGAGTCAATGAAAAATAAATAAAAAAAAACCCCTCTGTTATTTTAGGCCAGCTACAGGGGCCACTCACCACATTTAAAAGTTGTCACTAAAAAGATTATGATTTGTTACTGAGCCAAAAAGGACTATGATATAAGAAATGATTGATGCAACTTTGATTCTAAACATTTCATCCCTAAAGCTGTTTGTTGCCTTTGTCTGGTACTTTTTGGCATCATTAATCATAAAAAATGGATAGTTTCTCACAGACTGTCAGTCTCAGGTGGAGAGAAAAAGACTGGCAGATGAAGCCACAAGCCCTGATGCCCCACCATTTCAACATCTCAACTGCGCCAGTGGCCACACTTGGATCACATAACGAGTCCCTTTCTTCTCTTGGGCAATTTAAGGCAACATGCAAACACGGAAATGAGATATACACCACTGTGCTTAGGCTGGTGGGGGTGTCGGGTGCTTTAACTTTCTGCTGCTGAGATATAACCAACAGATAGCCATGGGAAAACCACAAGGGGCCATTTAAACAGAAACACATGTAGGTGTGTGTGCATGCAGGGCTACACATACAAACAAAACCACACACAAACAAATCTAAATTCTCTCACACATACTACAGACACCCAGCATCAGCAAGTCAGCTGTGTTGACGGAGAAGACCACAATGTAAAATAAAGGGAGTCAAGTGAGGCCAGGCAAAAAGAGTCAAAGCTGTGACACTAATTGCTGCTTCAATCATATTTTTTAGGGTGTTGAGTAAAACGTGTATTTATTCGTTTAAAGAGTAACTGCCCTGTGATGAAAATGACTACATGAATAAGCTGACATCTTTGAATTTTCTAATGTCCATAAAAGTATAAAGCTAGTGTGATATACAAAACTGGAATCAGTCAGTCAAACAGTCTGACACTCCCCCTAAATGACAATGTTTAAGGTTCATTTATACTGAAGTTTGTCATTACTCCACCCTGTCACTTTACCATCTGTACCTCCCATTCCTGCTGTTCAGCCACCTGTTTCAGACCTATAAAATCAAAGTGGATTACCCTTGAATAGCCAGAGTTTCGCCCTCAAACTTTCGCTTGGAAAAGTTTTTTTTTTCTTTCTTTTTTTTTTCCTGGCTGTGTTGCCATTTTCTGCAACTTTGCAAGACACAGGCTGTCTTGGATCAAACCAGAGAAAAGTCTGACATAAGAAACACTAAACTTATGCTAAAGTGGATGAAGAATTAGGGATGAAGTGTGGATGAGTTTACGTTTCCATATAGCCTCGTATTTGTATCCATTTCCATAAGATATGAGATTTCTACATTTGTAAAAAGCATGTTTTTGTATGTGTGGTAGTTTAAAAGGGGAGAACACAGATACACACACACACACACACACACACACACACACACACACACACACACACACACACACACACACACACACACACACACACACACACACACACACACACACAGACCCTTCCCTCAAATAGGCTGTGAATGTTTGGTCGTGCCAGCTGTGTGAGCTTCAAGCTGGGTGTGGGGTGTATACAACTGTCTGACAGAGTGCATGGTGTGTATACATATGGTCATAAACAGAATCTGGAGCGGAAGTCATGATCACCTAGATGTGCTTGACCTTTTGACCCTGGGGCTGAATTGGTATGCATTAAAAAAACTGCACACTTGGCTACACAATTGAATAATGCTAAAAAAAAAAGAAAGGCTGACAGCACCAGAAACTGTTTATGAAGCTGAATGCGAGACGGAGCATGTGAGGGAGCATTTTTTTCTGATTCTATCTTTTCATTTATGGAAGAAAATATAAATTAGCCAAATCACTGTTGAGACGCTGTGCTCACAAGTATGTAAACACATGTGTGCAAGTCTTTGATGTAGACCAGACAACAGAACTTAAGACACGGAACCACTTTCACTGTCAGACCTCTGAAAATTCTTCAGCTCATTAACATCCTCTGTAGCATGAGCTAGTCAGTTGTGTAGAGGGTGTGGCAGATCCTAACAATCTTCTCTTCCTCTTGATATCAGCTGTCTACTGTGACGTTTTAATTGCTAGATCACACCATAAAAAGTTGAAGTCGTGTGCCTATAAAGTCTAGATACCGGCATTGCTGCTGTGAGAAACCACAATTTTGAACAGTTTTAATGGTACGTGATCATAACAGCAAATAATTCTGACACTCCAGAAATGTGCAACACATTGAAAAGAAATTATATGCTTCTCAGACTATAACTGCCTGCCCTCGGCTTTGCTATTTTGAGCCATTATTACTATACAGCTATATTCTAAGAGCACCACAGCTGCTTAAAGACAGACAATAATGCATTGTTTTATGAACCAGTGTGTTAAACCCCTGACACACCCAAGTTAATTAAGCAATTTAGTTCAACTCTTGTAAGATAGGATCCAGATTTTCTTTACACTTTCAAATGAGAAATATTGGGTTTGCCACACCCTGAAAAAAATAAGTCATACATTCAAAGAAATGTGCTTTAGTCTGTCAAAATAGAGTCCAAGAGCTTCGAGAGAAAATCTGTATTTTCAAGGCCATCCTTCCCTTGAGGTGAGGCATGTAAAAACATTCAAGTGTCTGTTTTCATGGGAATGACAGTTTTATCTTCTAACCTGAGGGATTTACACTGAAACACCCACAGTGACTAAACACAACAACAACACACTGATGAGAGAGAAGGGGTGATATTTGATGACTTTGCTAGCACAGTGCTGCTTCACACAACTTTGTTGCTGTGTGTGTGGTACTGAAATAAAATGCAAACATTAAATGTCCAGCACACGGTCATAAGTCTGCTAGCACTTTGTGCTATTCCAGCTTTCAACCAGTGGAAGGCCGAGAAGATACTACAAACTCCCTGAGCAAAGACTGCTGCAGCGAGAAGAAAGGACAGCATGAGACGAAGAGCAAGCAATGCCAGCTCCAACCGGAAATATTCAGCAGGTTTAGAGCTTATAGCTGTCTGAACCCAAAGCACTAGAGACACTAGGTTAGCCCAGGCAAACAGATGCATGTTTGAAGGCCAAACAGTGCTGAAGGCAGTGCTCCCATGGGGAATCTGACAGTAGAGTCTCCACTATGCTGACAGTTTCAGTAAGAAGGCACAATAAGCTCAGTCACCAAGACAAAGGCCTACTTCAATAACTTCAATAAAGACCAGGTGCCAAACAATTTTCCTTCTGTACTCATAGTGGTATCCTACACTGTATGTACACAGCCCACAGAGAAAGAGCTTCATTATCCCATTCTTCTCTTGCACGAGGTGCCAGGTTCATTGACTGACAGAGCTAATTAGAGAAGTATGAAAGTTTAGGCATCATGTGACTCCCCTGACCCATTAAAGAACCTATCAGGTTTGTTGTTTCAAGGCAGCCGAAGGAGGAAAAAAAAGCCTTATCTTTTCAAGTCAGCTTACAACAGTACTAGGCTTCACTCTGAAACGCCAAAACCATGACCCTCACAGAAAATTCATTCTTGGTTCTTGATATTACAGCCAACCGTTCCAAACAATACTGAAACTCTGATAACATCTGTGAACTTGATGTGACATTATAAAAACACATATCGCAATATTTTCTGAAAAGTAGTAGCCTGCTCCATGAACCTTTTCAAAATGACGTGTATGTCAACACTTAAAATGAATGCGGTCATCTGCCCATGACACAGATTACTGTGCCATGAATGACAGTCATGAGCAGTGCCAGACACGGCCTTTGAAGTGAGACCACAGCGCCCTCCTTTCCACCCGGTTCTCATGAGTTCTGCCTTTAAATAGAGCATGACATCAGAGTCGGTGCTCCTCTGCCAGCCTGGGCCCAAAGCTAATGTGCCCAAACAATGCCACATCTGGGGAGGGACCTGAAAGTACGAGGGCAAGAGCAGGAATGCAGCAGAAGAGAGGGTGAAAAAAAGGCAAAGTGGTCCTCAAGCTGTTTAACTCTGGTCATCCGGTCAAGATGTCTGGGGCATGGATCTGCCACTAGACAATCTGGATACAGCATCAGAGATGGTGCCCCCTGATTCCAGGAAAATCTGCTGAGTAGCACATGAAGCAAAACACTCAAACATTCACCTTCGTGAGGTTAAATATCCACACAGAGGAGTATCTACGTAAAACGTGCATCTGAATTTCAGTTTAGACCTGCACTAAATCTAAAAGATAAAGATATAATCTCTTCATGACTTCTTCTATGACTGTCTTATGTAATGAAGTGGCATCTTGCACACTTACGACCGACCACTCAGTGTTACTTCCACCAAATAATTGAAAACAAGCTCATAGGAAACAATAAATTTAGCGTTTGAGTTTGCTCTTTGGTCAGACTGTTCCATTTCCATTTGGGAGGATTTCTTCTCAGGCAGCTTCCTCTTGTTGTCACTGTCAGAAGCAATCAAAGCTGCTGGGTCTACATTCACGCAGCAGAAGACCAGGCAAATATTCAGGCCAATTTTCTGCCTGGTGGATAAAGCATCTAACAAACCTCTGATGACTGACCCAGCAATTATTTGTCAGTCAGACCCACAGTGTTACAATTATGACTTCACAGGTATACTCGCAGAAACTTAGGGGTACGAATGGATAAAATATACTCCAACACACTGACACTCATCAGTGCTTTGTTGGTTCAAGAGAATATGAGTGTCTTCAAAACATTGTTCACTTTGTAGTTGAGGGGATGGGATGGAAAAGGTGGAGGTGAAAGAGATAAGGAAGAACTTGGCTCTGCTGGAAATCATGTGGTTTACATCTACACTACACAGACTCTACTCAGCCTCCTCTTTACAAGCCCAGTTCTCGGTGTGAGCTGACTAGGAGGTCAGTTTCAGGATCATCAGCTGGACAATTAATCACAGAACACACATGAGGAAACCGTGAACCCTTTAAAGGCCACATGGGAATGTTTGTTGTAGATGATAGATAGATAGATAGATAGATAGATAGATAGATAGATAGATAGATAGATAGATAGATAGATAGATAGATAGATAGATACTTTATTGATCTCTAAGAAAACAAATTCTGAGCAATTTGAGGGTGAAACAATATAAAGAGGTGAAGATGAAAATGAAGCCAGCTCCACATATTCCATCTGAAATCAGGGAATTGAAATAAGTTTTTTTTTTTTTTTTTTAATTAATGGAAAAAAAATAAAACCCTAAAATAAAAACAGAAGATAAGAGTTTACTAGAATCCCTATATCTACCGCACCTATGTAGATTTAAAAACTCTGTTACTATGGATACAAATGTCTTATTCAAGCTTAAATTAATGCATCCTTGCAAAATATTAATTCAAGCACACACAAGAATTTTTTGGTTTGTTTGTTTTTGCCATCTATGTGTATTTTTTGTACTGGTACCTTGGACTTTCCCCTCCCCTCTCGTCATTGTTCAGCTTTTAAATCAGTGAACTTCTTCCATGCCTGAGCACACTTGGTTACGTAAACAAGCCAGTGATGGGTATTGGTATGCACATAGTTGGTTTGCATTCTGCTGAGAAGGGAGACGAAGCCACGACTTGCATTTACTCAACGTGTTTTGATATTTCTGAGATACAAACATCCCTCCCACCTGTTATCTTGCTTCACGTCAACTCTGCAACGCTTTAATCGATGTTCACATGTACAATGGTTTCAGAGGAGAAAAGATGGAGGAATGCTTTTAACTTTCTACCCCCCCACTCCAAATTTACAGCTCTTTTTCTTGTTTGAGCATGAACATTCACATCTGCTGAAAACTGCACTGGGGATCAGGATAACTGTGTTTAAGACCGGCTGAACAAGCTGACTCATATGTGTCCTCTGGTCACAATGATTAAGTATACTTGAATTTTGGGGTCAAGAGTGCTTTGATCAGGACCAGCTTTCCTAATATGAAAGCAACCTTAAATGATTGGTTCTATAACCAGGGGGTGACATAGAAGCACTAAGCTGACTTATGAGACCTCTTTGTTATTATATTTATGTCTATTATTTCTTTCAGATTTCAGATATATGAAGCATTTACTTTTGTAGACAAAGGATGCAGTCTCAGCCACTTTTAGCACAACACAAATGCAGCAGGAAAGGCTGTTGCCTTGCCCTGAATACTATCCCTGCTTGGCCTGCAAACTGATTTGCAATTTGGCCCCAGTTTAGCCCACTGACAAATCAAACTGACACGTCTTCTGATGTTGAGGTCACTGCTTAGCTTTCACTTGTGCAGCCTAATGAAAGACAGTTCGACCCTGTCAGAAATGATGCAGAGGGTTCAAAAGTCATGACAGCGTCAGGCAGCTTGGGAATTAAGGGATGAAACTCTTAAACTGGCTTTCTGTATCCTTAGTAACTGGTTTGGACAGTAACCTGGGAGCTGATAACCAACCACACTGCCACTAAAAATTTCCTTAAACACTGGAGTGGTTTTAATTTTTATAGATAATAGACTTCTAGAAAACTCATGGGAGTTAAAAGATAAAAAAGAAAATCACAACTAGTCATTAATCAAAAGAAGAAACGTGTCTCCCTGTGGAGAATTAAATTACTCTTCCCAAGCTCTTCTTTCACTCTAATCATCTACACACTCTTCTAATGGTGAGGTCATCGGCATGTTCCCAGAGGATTCCACTTTGAAAAACATAACTATGACCTACTGTAACAAGTGTTGCTGTAATCATGCACAAATGCAGTGCTTTCAGCCGAGGAACAGAGAGCCAGAACCACCGGCACTGCAGAGTGAAGTAAGGGGGCAGGACTAGGGTCAGGAGGTGGCAGCAAGGTCAGGGGTCACAATGCTATGACAAAGAAAAGAGCCACCCAGTGACACTGTCAACAGAAGATGCTTCCTCCTGCAGCCCTGCATGCCCAAGCAACGGCAACAGCCAGCAAACATGTGTGTGACAAATGTGACATCTGAACCAATGATAGGGTCTCAATCATCTCCTTATGTGGTTACCACACAAACAGAAAGATGGGAGTGGGGGATGTAGCAGAGACTAAAGACTCAATAAAAGATATCAAAGTACTTGAGCACTGTTGCTTCAAGTCGAAGCACTGTTGCTGAAGCTGCATTTGTTGAAATGACACGCTGGAAGACTTACTGATGTTGCTTCAACTACGTTCAGGCCTTTTTATTGTGGGTTCTGCTGTTGCCTTTTGGTGCTTAATGACCAGCAAACACTTTCATGATGGGCTCCTTCTGAGGTTTCATACTGGTAAAAACTCCGTTTATTCACACTGTCCTGACTCAGAGATCAGTTCAGTTCAATTGGAAGCACACACACACGCACGCACGCACGCACGCACGCACGCACGCACGCACGCACGCACGCACACACACCTGCCTTCTGTTTGATTTAAAATACATACATATTGTTTGCTCCTCTCTTCCTGATCAGTTTCTCCATGCATGCCCTATAACGTCCACACTTTCAGTTAGTCTCTTTGAATTTTCCATTTCATTTTCATTTAATTTGCTTCAGTCTTCTGCCTGTCCTCTAGTTTCTGCAGTTCTTGTATTTTTCTCTTTCCTGCGCTCCCCCTCACCAGCTCTGGAAAGTACATTCACACAGTTCAGCTGTGACACAGGGACCATCTCCTCCATGGCAGACCATGCTTGTGTTTTTTCAATTAAGTCCAGCTCCCGTACACTATTCATTTGGGGAAACCATAATTCTCGTGGCCCAGCAGAAACTAATGGAAAGTCACTTAGGTTTTCTTTTTCCGGGAGCGGTATCGGAAAGATTTGTTCCTTAGTAGCGCGTGCGATGGTGAGAGGACGGAGACTAAAAAAACAATATCACTGATGTCACAATGAAGGCTGTTGATAGGAAGGTGAGCTCTCTGTAATGGCATCAGGCAGCAATGATCCACAGAGGGTAGGTGAATGGGGGCAGGAAGGTGGTGAGCGGAGGAATACAGATGGACTTCCAAGGGAATGTGGATGAAAGTGAGGGAGCTGCAGGCCGGATCTGAAATGCCCAGCGGGGAGGAGGATAGATCCACTGAAATGACTTCAAAGCCTGATGTCACAGGCCACCAGAAGAATAAAAAACACTGTCCTTTATATTTTCAGAGATGAGCCCATGTAGTCATCAAGGTAAACTGTGATCAGCTGTACAAATACACACCACATGGGAGGAAAAAGGTTAAAAAGTAGTTAGTAGGTGGTGTTATAAAATAATAGCCAGAAACAAGGCAAATAAAACAGACAAAAAAAAAAAAAATCACTCAGTGTAATAAGGTCAGATTTTTTTTAACTTTTTTTTTTTTTTTCCTATTTCTGAAAGTGTCTCGCCCTCCATCTGACCCTCTCCCTTGCCTGACCAGCAGGAGCCATTCATCACAATTAACATAAACCTTTCAGTGAATGCTGACTCAGTCTGCATTCATACATAAACACCACGGTACCGAGTGCACGCACACACATACATTAATGTATGCACTGTGGCACGAGCACACACCTACCCACATTACTATACAGTACGTGCACACATACTGAGACATTTAAAGTGGGAGGGCCCTATCTTGGCCAACCCCACCCCTCTACCCCTACCCCTACCACAACAAACCGCAGACACAGACAGACAGACAGGCAGTAAAGGAAGGCAGGGATACAGGCAGGGGCAGCAAATGAGTAGAAGATGGGCTTACCTCAAGAGTAATGGTGTGGAGCGAAATTACAGGAAAGCCTCATGACTGTAGCAGTCCCTGTTGCTGGTGGTGTCTTTGTATGTGTCAGCTGCTACAGATGGACACACAGGCAGCACAGAGTAGAGCGTTACAGGCAGAGAGAGCAGTGGAGCTGCACAGACCCTGGGCCCGTCCGCTCACACTCTGCCTTCTGAGGATGAAAAGAGAAGACTTCATTACGAGCTGCAGACCACGCCTCCACCCCTCCTGTCTCCCTCCTCCCAAACCCTAGTTCCCTTCCTACCCCCTTCTCCTCCCCTCTCTCTACCTCCCTGCTTCCCTTCCACACTCCCAGCCAGTAGCATATGTTCCAGGGCCTGTCCCAGCCAAAAGAGGGGAAGCAGACTGCCAAAGAAAACCTCCCATCCCATGGCCGGCCTGTGCTGTGCGGTGCACAGAGAGAGACGAAGAGGAAGATGAAGAGACAGAGTGATGGCATGTATGGTTTGAATCCCTAAACTGACATGTCAGTGTTCAGGGTTTATGTTACGGTCACACTTATTTTACCATGACAATACTGACGCTCAAAAATGACTAATAAAGTGTATGTGCGCATGAGTGTGGGAGAATGGGGGGGGTTGTGAAATAAAAAAAAAGGTGAAACAGAAAGAGGAGAAAGTGGACCAAGCCAAGAGTGTGAAGCAGCAGGGATTCACTTGAGAGAGAGAGAGGAGTGAGACAGGGAGGAGGACAGATGGAAAGAAAACAAAGAGGGACTGGCAAGCAACCGTTTTAAGGAGAGAAGTCAAAATGAGCAAAACAAACACAATTCAGGGAAGTTGTGACTTCTAATTAAGAGTGTAAAAAAGAGCACAGCACACGTGTCTGCATGTGTCGGGGACTCGTGCTTCTATAAAACTTCTTTGTCTCGTCACAAACAGCTTTGATCATCATCAACACCAACATAAGAATAACAGTTATGATCCATCACCACAATCTCTTTCTTTTTTCCAATCTGAACTTCTTGCATAATCCAAAGTGAGTGCTCTCTCTCTATTTTAGATGAGGAAAATAGGCCTTAAAGCACAAGCTGTTTACTGTCTGTAATTATGAGGGGCTGGGTAAAACCAGGCAAGCTCTGCACCCTGCCCCCAGAGCCACCACACATAAACTGCGCTCTGCCAAGTCTGCCAGTTAAAAACTGGGCCATGGCACACAAAGACAGAGAGGTGCAAACTAAAAGAAGAAAGAAAATGAATGGGGCTTCAGTTTGAGGTTTTCCAGTGTGCAGGGCTGATTGATTTAATATAGATTCGGCAGCAGCGACTGTGTGGCTTCAATTCAGTTGCAGCAACCAAAGAGCTGTTCAAAAGAGCAATTTCCCAAAGATCTGAAGGAACTAATTTGTAGGTAATCTTTAATTCATAGACGGCTGAACAGCTGAGCCCTGATCCTGCTGAAAATGAAAAGACAGTACACATTCATGTCAACACTCACTGACTGCTCCTCTTCCAGGTTAAACTTCAGCTATTAAGTTTTACAGCTGTTCAGTTTGAATAAACTAAAAAATAAATAAATAAAAAGCAACAGTATAGGGAACAAAGCAATAATAGGAGAGAAATCTTAAGAATAATTAGAAACATTACTCGTGGGGCAAGAAAGGGGGCTTTTTTGGTGTAATAAAAAAGGAAGCATTTTTTCTCAACTCAAGATGAGGTAATGAGGGATTATACAGACCTCCCACACTAGCATTAACACCTACACAGACACTCACCGTGGCATCAAATTTAAGTAGTCCACAAAACAGTACTTAAGGTTATGAGCTGCCTTCATTGTAGGTTGTGAATGACTGGTCTGGGCTTTGAGACAGCTGAAGTAGGTTGCTCAAGGGATAACAGAGACGTGCAGACAAACTCATTTTAGTGCATCTCATTCCTAAGAAACACTAATCCTAAACCAAAGACATGCTTAGTCCTTCTGAGGCACTTTATGTCTTAAATATGGCACTTTAGTAAGAGAAAGGGGGACTAATCCAAGATCTGAAAACTGCTTCTTGGTTACCTTCTACTGTGTAATTAAGTGTTGTCTCACTCAATGACAAGTAAATGGAATAAAATAACAGTGCAGTATAAGTAGAATGAGGACCTAGAATTTTTTTTTTTTTTTTTTTAAAAAAGGATTTTTATGTGAGTGGAATGCAGCTATTGCATGATTAAATACTAGAGACATTTAGTTCATACAAAAATGTGGCTAAGTGATGGGTGATTTTACATAACAGACCTTTAAATGTGGTTGATGTAAAACAAGTGGGCAGCCAGCGTGGACACCTGAGATACACAAAAATAACAGGTATACATGTACCTGTATGTAGGGACACACTGACCGACTGAAACTTGATGGCAGAATTTACTGCAATTGCCAGGTGTGAAAAAATTCTGCGAGAAGTGCAGGTTTGATGTGGAATCTGCTCTTAAATTACACTGTAACATGCCACTAGGGGCAGAGGTGAGCTGCACATATCAAGCACATTTTAACGGTGACTTTTTTATGTCTGTCTCAGCAATCTCACTGTTTCTGTTTGGGGCGGATGAGCCTTTCTGCCCCTTGGTTTCATAACTGAGGTTAGCGTATCTTCCAAATGTTTGGAGAGATCCTTTTTATTGGTGACTGCTCTCATATTTACTTTAAACATTCATTTAATTTCATGAAACACGTGTTCTGTGGAAGAATTAATCAGATGGAGAAATAAACAAACAAACTATTAAATATAACAAACGGGATCATTTTCTTTGGAACCCTGTGATACCTACCATGCATTTTTTAGAATTAATACCAAAAATGGATATAAAAAAGGAGAAATAGAAGTACACAATATGAAATACACAGGGGTTTTACTAATTTGGCCTATTATGTTCATATAGGTTACAGAGAAAAGATCTAAATTTAAATGTTGTGGTTCAATATCTTCACTCCGCCAAGAATAATCTAGAACTACTGCTCTCTTGCTGTCAAAATTTCATATAAAACAGTGAAAGACAACCATATAAAGCATTTAATGACCTATCGGGATTCAAATGTCCCTCTGGAGGCCAACACCAGGATCCAAAAAACTAGTCAAACCAAAACTATTTTGGGTGGAACTTGCAGGTAGGCCGTTGTCGAACTCCTGACAGCTTTTAGTAAATACAACATCATAAAGCTAAATATAGCCACCAGAAAAGTTTTACTCTTCAGACATTCACCAAGCTCATCTTTAGCCAATGGCAAATACAAGGAGAAGACTTTCTGCACTACTGACAGGGATGAGGCTCCGTGATGAACAGAAGGAGAACTGTGTTTCCTTCAAGATGTAAAATGATCCACAACCAGATTTTGCCAGAGCTGAACAGAGGATCATTCAAGGTCAAGTTGGCGACACACCCAGAGCCCCAATGAAAGGCTTCCCTGATGCCACCAACACTGTAATTCTAAATTAAGGCCACTGAGGGTGACCACATGTGGTGACTGTCTTCCTGATGACTCACTGCTCTACACCTTGTCCAGTTAAAACAATAATATTAAGACTTCACAGCAGGACCAGACAGTACAGGGACTGGATTTAAGTGTATTGGCTCTGTGGGGAAATGACATAAAGAAGGGCCCCAGAAAGATGAGGGTTTAAATTCAAGCAGATGATCGTGACTGCTGTCGGGCTCAGTTCTGGGAATTTCACACTTATGATAACCAGGACCAGCAGAGCAAAGCCCATCACACCCTGGTGTGCCATTTCTGACCTGGAGAGTCCAGCGTCCATGCTCTCCCCAGGGCAAACACGGGGCACCCCGGCATGTGGACTTAGCAGTTTGGTGACGTGTACTCACCCTGCCATGTGGACCGGCAGTGAATCGGTTCCCAGGGAGACAAGGTATGGGGGTTTGGGCGAGGTGGAGGATGGATGGGACTGAGGGAATTAAGTGTAAATGAGGACTTTTGAAGACACAGAAACAAAACTAAGTTAATGAATAAACTAACAAATTAATCACAGGATGATTAAACAAACGTATTGTTTGGTAAAAGGATATTACACGCTCATTTTTACTCTTCCTTGTGCACAGAACTAAATGAAGAAAGTTGCACATGCACTGCTCCCCAAAAGAATGTAAATCATTCAGTAAGGATGTAATCACTGCTGGGGAATCTATTTTGAAAGCACTGCTTTGAAAACTATCAATTACTACAGCAAACCTTGTTTAGTTTGGTTAACTAAAGCTATCTAGACAAAAGCCTGTATTGTTCATACAACATCCATCAGACACACAACTGGAGCTCCAGAAAGCTAGGTCTGCCAAATAAAACTTGGACTTCTGAAATAATAACTGATCAAATTAAAGTAACATATACATCATCCAATAATCCCTACTAGTCTGGGAAAATGGAAAGCGATCGATGTTTTCTCCTAAATCCAAATCTGATTAAAGCGTGTCAGCTGAGACAGGGCAGCATGGACACAGCAACCAGTCTACTTTTGTACAGCCAACCAAACCTTACCGTCATCTACACAAACAGTCCTTTCAGTCCTCTCCTCACCTTTGTCACTTCAGTGCTTCACTGCTGGAGACCAAAGCCACCAATTCCAGCCTGACCTCTGCTCCCTCTAAACACACAGAGATGTGAATGCTGTCTACTGTACCATCCACCACTCCCCTCACTGTGGGGTAGAAAACATTTTGACAGGACTGTATTTATGGCTTGCTGGAGTGTTGGTATGAATCATGAAAAGAACCAAAATCATCTGACTGGATGTTCATTTATATTGAGTGTTGGTCAGCTGTGTGGTTCTCTGTGTGTGGCCTATGCAGATAGAGGAGGGTGAGTGTATGAGTCAGTGGAAGATAAGCCCTCTAATGAGCAACAAGTGGGTTGCATATTCTGTGTTTATTATCTGTCTGTCTGTGTGGATGACATCGCTACATGCTGGTGTCTGTTGAGACTTTGTTCCCATCTGGGAAAATGAAGTCTGTCTACTTTCTGAGAAGGTTCCATTTAAGTAGCACCTTAAATAGCAGCATTGGGAAGTAATATCTGACTTATTTTTTTAATTATATTTTACTGTAATCACAAGTAAAGTAACTCATTATGAAATTGCTGATACTGAGTTTTGTATAAGGTTTGCAAAGCACATTAATTTAAGAAGATGAAGATAAGACACTAATGTTCACCTACTTTTATTGTGTAAAAAAAGAAAAATGGATTGACGGTTGGTGAGGTATCATTCCTCCTTAGTCCCTTTTCCACAGGTGTAGCATACCAAGATGCTGATTGGGCAGCATGATTATTGGACAGGTGGGCCATAGTCTGCCCAAAATAAATAGCCACTCTAAATTGAGAAGTGCTCCCTAACATAGAACAAGGCATATTTATGAATGATATTTAAGAGAAATAAGCCTTTTGTGTACATGGAAAAAGTCTTAGATACACACCATGCAAACCCTATGTATAATGATGGTTTGGTGTTTAACAAAGGAAGCCATTCGAAAAAGAAGAGAAGCAAAAATTTTGAAAACTTAGATCAAAGAAGAGCATTTCAGAGCTGCATCTTGTATAAAATCACACATCTGCTCTTTTGTTACAGGAAAGATGTCCACAATACAACCTTTAATCTATCTACATAATGTATGCAGTTACAGGATTACTTTACACGAGAGACCTGGACTTGAAATTTAGTGTAAACATGACAATGGTAAAGATGGGGATGCTGCATCGGTGAGTGTGTGGTAACAGTGGGAGCTGGGATGAGCAAATGCAGACTTCTCTGGTCCTCCTCCACATAAACCTTTAATATAAGGCCTCTTTAGCACCAGCCGGCCATCTAAAGGCACTGTACCCTGTAATTGACCTTAAAAATACTTTCCGTGGAAGTTGTCAGCCATGTCATTGGCCTTCGGCCCAAGCAGTGGCCACATTTCTCCAGCCCAGAGGAGCCTGGGAAGGCCTTACAGGGTATATTTAGTGGTCCTGTCCACTGAGAGGAGTAGAAGCTGCAGATAATGCCAGTCTGAGTATAAAACCATTCTGCCGCCTACGACTGGTCCTGTCACAGGCACAATGGTCTATACTAAGGGATGTTTCTTGAGGTCAGACATCAGACTAATGCACCTAAGTAAATGTGTAAAGATTTGGGACCATCACCAGATTCCTGTCTTATAAAAAGGGGATGCTAACTGTAATGTGTAAAGTAGGCTAGTGGTAAAATAAATACAGTACATTTTGGTGGAATGAAACAGTATCAAGAGAGAAAAGCCATTTACCATCCATGCTGAGAACATTAACGACGTTAATACTGTCATACAACCGTCTGCTTCAGATGTAGGTTTTTCAGACCTGTCACCAATAGTGACCATACAGGGCAGTCAACGCTTGCTCAACTATTATTGTAAGTTAAAGGACAAGTGAAATAATGTGATGTGGAAAAGTCTCTTTTTAACAGTTTGGGCTTAACTATAAGCCTTGTGTTATTTGCTCAAACGAGAGTACGTAGTGTACACAGATTCTATTGTACATTACTTTTTACCTCTGCCAGAGAGGTTGTTTTGCTGGCATTATCTGTCTGTTGCAAAACAACTCAAAAATTTATAATAGAAGCGGTTGAGGGAGGTCACATCTTCCACTGCAATCTTTTCAATGCAGCTGCTGTAAAACTTTTTTTTTTCAGTTTTCAAGAGGGCCCCCTACTGGCCTGGAGCCCCAGCAGTTGCCTGTCATGCCAGCTGACAAGCAGTTTATCTGAGTGTCACACATAGACACAACTGCTGGAAAAACTGCAGTTGAATTATTTTTTCCATCCTCTTCCACTCCAAACCCTCCTGTCATAACAGATCCATATCGACACTTTTCTAGATATTATACAAAACATGTGGAAATTATACAAAAGACTACAGACAAAGGAAACCACCACATGTAAAAACGATAAGGCAGGCTGTCCTAGCGTGTTATCCAGTCATTTAGCTGTCAAACATGAAAATACCTTTACAATATTTCTACTTCAGGAAAAGTGCACTGGTCAGCAGCAAGATATTAGTATCAGAAAAGACATTTTATGTTTATCCACTCATGATTAGGAAACTTAAGGAAGGAGATCATGCATTTTGTTACATCTGGTGTGACTTCTTTATTCTAATTTTTTCCATTAAAACAACCAATAAGACTATTAACAGTACACTGTTTATGACTCATGCCTATAATGTGTTTATAATGCAGTAAGTGAAGCTGTGCAGTATGGTGAGATTTGCTGAATAAGTTATGCTGGCTCATGTGTGAAGGTTTCTACATCCTGCCATCCTCTCAGGCTACAGCCCTGTTGGTTTATGTTTCTTTGACTCTTTTATCAAGGGCATCTGTGATATAATTTATGAGAGTCCTCTCAGATAGATTAACACTGGAAATAAATCACAGATCTCTTCTTTCTTGTAAATCCTTTAAAGGTGAAAACTGGAATCAGTAGAGGAAGAAAAACAGCTTCATCCTCTACTGAGCTCCTTTAACAGACATCGGGATCCACTGAAAATGGTGGCTGTCTCGGCTTTACAGCATCCCAGTATGGCACGGTGATGTAAGAGAGACCTTTGTCTGCCACAAGCAGGACTTTTGTGCACCTCTCACCATCCTAAACCTTTCCAATAAAAACAGAACAGACCTTATCTCTGACAGGTGGAAATATGAGCAATCATACCAAGAAGTGCTTGACTATCTGCCTGTAGCCACAGATGTTACGTAATAGTCATATATCTATCTGAGGTCTCTTTAGGTCTCCTGTCTGTCTTTGTGCAAAGCCCAGTGAAAAATTTGTGTCAGAACTGTTCACTTCTGGGTGAGGAAGAGTTGATGGGTTTCCTTGCAGTGTGTACATTCACACCTTTAAATTCCTCAGAGCAGCAGTGAAAGGTTGTGCTGGCTTCTGCTCCTAAACAGGGAAAACCACAAGCCTTGGAAGCACTTGACCACGCTATAAGCCAACACCTCCGCTCTAGCTTTAGAATTCATGGCCTCCAGCAATGAGCACCTTGATACCAAACAACATCCAAATAATTAGATTTAGAATTAGATCCGTTTATATTCATTCTTCACATACTTGAATCACATTTTTTTTTTTTTTACACAGTCTCTTTTGCTTCCTCCTCATTTTTTCTAACACATGCAAACAAGCAAGATAAACGCAGCAGAGAGGAAGGAGTAAAAAAATGTCTGGTTTCTCTTGAGACACTGTCTGTGAGTATAAAATCGAGTCCAACGATAACAAAGAAGTGCTTCTGATCTGCTGCATAAAAGGAGAGTTGTTGAAAAACCAGGGGTTCATGTGCACACCGTGGTCACAGTGACAAATTTGCGGACCACTCCTTGCCCATCTGGGCTGTGGTGGCTGTGTGCCGGCTCGCCGAGGACAACGAGTTCAGACCAGTAATTTGGTTCAGATGAGGTAAAACAGTATTTCCAGATTAATACGAGCCATATTCCCTCAGAATGGTCCTCTCTTTCTTCTCCTCCTTCCTGGATTTTTTTTTTATATCGTACACATGTCCAAAAACATCTGGCTGCAGATGAAAGGAAATGTGTAGAAGAAAAAGAGATTGGGATGATGAACAAGTCCTTTTAGAAAGCAGGATCCCCACTTGTAGTATGACAGAACTTGTTTGGCCATAAAGCTTTGTAAAATTTTTTCCTAAAGTATGTAATGATTTGAGGACACTCAGCAACTCATTTATTAAGTGGAAGTTAAATCTATTTACACCCTGTGGCACAGCCAGGAATTCGTTTAATGTCACCAAGTGATGCTGACCACCAATAGTAAACCCCACACTCTGTCACTATTAGGAAGATAATGCAAATCCTCAAATACTTCAGCCCATTCATGCAGCTGGGCTCCTCAGATGCTTTATCCCACCTTAAGGACATTTCTTTGTCGACCACTTTCGAGACAATATCCCTGATTATGAAGCGTCTCTGGATCATATCATATCTGAGTGAAATAGTTCCAGCTGCGATTAGTCCAGTTTGGCAGCAGACTCAGTAGGTCGTATTCAGGAAGTCACATCTGTCCCATGTCCTGCAGCTGCTGGCTGAACATGTGAGTGCCTGCATACTCAGCCCATCCAGATGAGATAAAGCACTATAAATCTACACGACATTCTACTGTATTTAGATACTTGTGCACTGGAAGGATTACTCCATACTTCTCAGAACCTTGATGGCGTGTTTGCACTGTGGGGACTGAGGCTGATTCTACTTTCATTGAATACATACGTGCACATGCACACCAGTCAAAGACCAAGCAAGCAGTCCATATGACGATACATTGCTCCAGAGTTTCTGCTGCTGTTGTAAATTCAAATCGCAATGTTCAATGTTCAAATTAGCAGGGAAAGCGTTGAATCCTTCAATAACCCCCTCCCAGCGGTAACCTTGAAATCCGTGGTTTTCATTGGTGGGCCATTTTTAAAAATATATTTAGCAAAATGGGATATTTGCCTGTCTTCCAGTTTCAGGAATAATACTTCAGATCCCAAGTCCCTGTGCTTTATCCCCGATGGTCTTCAATTAAATTGGAAAAGAGTGGATCAGGCAAGCAGCCACCCTGGCTATGGCTTACAGCAGGATCATACAGATGAAGGGCTGGTGATTGACATGCAGCAATGGCACCCTCTGATTATTTTGTCCTGAAGTAAAACTTCGGGCTGACTTTTTCTGTCCCGTAAGTTCTCTGGCGAGATATCGTTCTGAAACCAATTCTGCTGATCACCGCTGAGTGACTAATAAAAATGTTCAACTCCAGAGTTTCTGATGTTGTTTCTGGAACATTCCTCTTCATCTGCAACGTGGCATGCCTCCAGTATCGTGACTCGGCTTCACCAATGGCCTTACCGTCTCTGCCAGGAATGGTGTGCTTGAACATTTCACGGTAAGGTAAAATTAGTGGTGAGTCATCTGTGGCCACTATGTTATTACATTATTTCCTTACCACTGATAATTGTAATCGATAAAAAGTTCCAAGAAATCCAACTGTAGTGACACATAGCCCATGTCTGCATTTGAAAGATGGAAAATATTATTTTTGTGTAACGATTTTGTTCCTGTCACATTAAGCCTGAGACAATGTCCCAACTGCTATTTTCTATTTCAACTCTATCATTTGTAATACAAGGTGCCAGCAAGGCTTCACCATCCAGAGTCAGTGACAAAGTTCTTCAAAAAAATCCAAGGTTAGATCTCTGTGTGCAGCTGGACTGGTTTAGTTGTTTTTCTGTTTTTTGAAGGATGACTTGCGCTCTATGTCCCCTTACAGTTTACTTAATGCGTAGGCTGGCACAAGTCCAGTTGCACACAGAGATCTAACCTTGGATAACTATGACCTGGATGATTAAGAACCTACACAGACTTCTTCAAAAAAGAAAAAAAAGAAAAAAAAACTGCCACAAATATCAATAAATGTTTTTGTGGAACTTTTGAGGATCAGTTGATGCTCCAAAACCACCCCTTCAATGACCAGTCAAGGAGTGGGAAATTACTTAATCTCTGCCCTGTAAAAATCGCAGAGGTACCTGTTTCGTATTTAAACTGGTTATCTGTGGCAGCAATAGCAGGAATGAGGTACTCCTGGTCACTATCAGGTATGTTTGCATGAGGGAGTACAAGATCAGATATTTGGAGAAAAGTCATAACATTTGATATTAACACTGAAGCTGGTCTTCGTGTAAGAAATACTAGAGTGGGGAGGGACTGATATGGAACGGCTGCAGACTAGCAGGGAAGCTGCATCTGCACATTCTCATGTGTGACCTTGTCCAAGATGACCTTTACCATGTACACGTCTCTACCCTGTCAGTGTGTTTAAATCAGTATTTCCAAACAGTTTTACTGATCTTACAAGCCGTGATTCTTGGATCGGCTGTGACAGAAGTGCATTTAAGTGTCCAAATGTTGATGAAATGGTGGTCCAGTTGTTTAGCACTGTCACCTCAAAGCAACAGGCTAGAGGGTTTGAATTCTTGCTCCCCATGTGTAGGCTCCCAAGACTGTGATTTGCTACCAACATCAGGAACGTGTAGCCATGACTTTAGTTCCCAGTCAAGGGGGCAGTGAAACCTGCACAGATCAAATTTCACAGCCCAGCGTGTGTGTTATTACAAATCTAATCACGCTGAATCTTCTAAAAGTTAAAGAGCCAATCTCTTGCATTCCCCTGAGATCAATTCAGCATCCTCAGCATTATGTAAAAGTAAAATTGCTGTATATGGTGCATAAGCTAGACATTTCTGTTGAGGTGGCTGGGTGGAATGCAGACTTGTATGGCTGAGATTTATGTGACTGCTGTGGGGTGTACATGTGGGTAACAGATGGTGGCATCCTGCTCCTCTTTTCTTCCCCAGCACATCCCTGCTTACTCAGACTGTCTCTGCGATTCTTCTGCTCTGTTACATCTGCAGTGACTCACTGCCGATGGCTGTAATGCTCCGGACTTGAAATCAGCGCTGTGATGATCAATTGGCATTATCGGAGAACTGATCATTTAGCTATTAACACACACGCACATTACTACAGTAAACACAACAAACATTGTTAAAAGGTTTACATATATAGTCCAGCAGTGTAATGAGCTCCATGACTGTCCACATTATAGTTGTCAAATTTCCAGTCAATGATTCAAGCAAAATATGGCTCAAGAGTCTTTTGTTTTGCACGATGGCACTCGTCAGCACTCAAAAGTTCTGCCTGAAGCTGCATGAGGTATTGGCTCTTGTTAAAATTCCTGTCAACTTCAATCACAATGATCACAGTACTGTTCCCTTGGAAACAGCATCATATCTGAAATACTATAGGACTGAGTGTGTTTGACATGCACTATGTGGGACAAATTGATATGAGAGGCAGCAGAACCCTCAGATCAGGATGACACTCTCCAGCTGTTTTACAAGCAGAGCAGTCCTGAAGATCATCGACTTACTGATACAATTTTGTCCACCTGCTTGAAATATAACAGCAGATAAGAGGCCTGCTATCAATAACATATAGTTTCCATATATTTGTATACTGCTTGTGTCAACCAAGTTTTAGTTGGACATCTTTTCCTCTACTTGGGTTATGTGACATTTTAGGCTAGTTAATTCTTGTATAAAGTTGAACTAGTGTTAGTCAGCTCAGTGTTTAACTGAGCACACATTACTGATGGTCAGATGGCTTCTATGGAGGGATCTTGACAAATAACTGCTCTGCTGTGACTAAATCAGCCCACCAGATTGACCAAGACAGTCAGTGTAACCAGTGATTCCTGTTATGCTCATCATGGAGAAGAAGTGGGAGAATATCAGCGCCTGAATTCAAACATCCCAACCAAGGTGACACATGATGGACATGGGTTCAGTGTTCAGAGACAAAAGGTAATCATTTTTATTCCCAGAAGTGTCCTACTGCTCTGCCCTGACAGGTTTCGATGATAATTCCAGCTGTGAATTTAGATCAAAGTAGTTCTTTTTTAATATAACAGTAATAGCAAAAGCTCTAGTGCTAGTCAGCTTGATCTAGAATTCACTGCCAAGTAAAGAATTCAGTCATACAGCCATAGCATTTAACTATCTGAAATGGGCATCTGGCACGGCCATGAAAAGGTGACCAAAGGGAGCTCACTAGAGAATGCTCACAAGGACTAATTAAACTGAAACCAGTAAGGATTGTTCCTCCCACACACTTTGGGTTGGAACAAGTCTCCCAGACCGTGTTTGTGTGCAGATGCAGATAAACACAGATGCAATTGGACAAAAACTCCCACCATCTACACATGCAAGTGTTCCACTTGCCTAATTTAATCCACCTCTCAGAGTCTGGGAATGCACTGCTCTGTGGTTTGGTGACACACTGGGCACTCAGCCACGGGGACTCACCTAGAGGTGTGCTGAACTGTGTCTGTGTGTGTGAGGGTGCGCGCACGCGCCTGCAAGATATTTGAGTTCATTTAGTCCATGAGACCGCAGAGCAACAACCACATGGAGTTTAGGACTTTTACTGTTGTGACAAACACATGAACACACATTGAACTGTGCAACCACAAGTGCACACATGCACACTCCCACACATTTACACACGCACTCACACACACGGGAAGATCTTTACGTCACGTTAGTCGCTTAACTTGCCTTTCGTTGTTATTCTTACTGAATGAAACAACATGAGGATGAATCCTCCCAGCACTTTTCTTTTAGGACAGAGTTAAACTCAGAGGACTAATATAAAAAATATCAGTGTGACGCTGCTGCAGGTTTCTGTTTTGTAAGCATACTCCCAACATGACTTTTCTTCTGGAACAATCTCTCCCAAAACTTGACAAACAAAAAGGTTTTTTCCAATTTTCTGTATAATTTTGCTCTAGTTTTGTTTAGAAGGAGAAGGGGTACAAAAGAAAGGCAGATGTGTGCACAACTGTCTCACACTGTCATTACAGTGGAGCTGGCTGAAATCAGAAAATTATTTCTGAAATTACTGAAAGGATAGAGATGTATCATAGATGTAGACAGGATTTGGTTTCAGCACACCAGTGACAAAAAAAGCTTAACTTCATGAATGCATCAGCATTTCCTGTGCTCTTTAAATTACTTCAGTTATTCTCTAGTGAGGTATCTTTTATTTTACTCATCTTTGGTTTTCATGTGCTTTTTAGGATGATTTAAACCAAAGAAACACCTGGGCAGGAATTTATATTAATTTAATGAGTTATGTGCCTTCAAACTGCTGCAAGTCAGTGTAGTTATCAGGAGATGAGTAAGTTCATATCTCTGATGCTGAAATGTCAGAGGAAATGCTGAAGTGGATTACAAGGTCACAGGTCACAGTAGAAAGTTTGATGCCTCAGGCTCAAAGGTCAAGGTTTCTGTATAGAACATACCATTTCAAAAAGTCAATTCAACAGTTGTGTTTTGTTTGTTATATTTGCAGTGTATAACCCTGAAGTCACAGGGGATGAACTTTTTAGAAAAGCTGCAGCTCAACTGTTTCTCAGCAGTTTAAATCAACCCTCCCAGTGTGAAGCAGCCAGAACACAAAAGTCTCGAACAAACATGGGTCTCCCTCCTTCTTCATCTGCGTTCTGTAAACTGAAGCAATGAAACGTTAAACATATCCAAACAGATTACTAGTGGGATTTATGACAGGTGGAGTCAACACTGGAGAGGAAATGCAGACAAATTCAGGCCAGGTAGAAAAAAAAAATGCATTCCTCGTAAACATTTGCAAACTATGATCAATCCAAAACAAAACGTCAAGTAAAATATGTTGCAAAATGTCAGCTGATAAGTTCTTGATTCTAGAAACAGCAATGAAAAGGAGGATATTAAGTGTAAATATAACCGTGACACGGGAATAAGCAAGCACTTGAAATAATGGGTTTGAACTTTTGCTTTGAACTTAGCACAGGAAACACTCATGCCAGAAGAAATGCTTAGCTGGAGTCTACATGAGGCTTTGTGGTGTTTAATGATCATTATGCAGGAGTCCAACTATGTTTGTGGGCTCTGATGCCATTCATTCATTATTTCCTGTAATCTTGCAAATAAGGATGTGTTGTGGTTAACCAGTGCCTGACAGTCTCACGTCTGTCCCTGAGGAAAACAGGAAGTAACATTCATAACTTAAATGTCCAGCATTTCTAATGAATACGGCAGCACAGTAAATGCAATTTGTTGTCAAGTGCTGCAATCTTAACTCCAAATGGGCTCAAATGTCCACATCTGTTCATTCTTTGAAGTCCAGAATCACACACTGTGGCTCTTAGTCTGGGCTAGTAGTGGTTAAAAATTAACTGAGCAAACTTTTTTTCTTTTATTTCACAGAATTGTTCTGGTTTTATTGCAATGTTTATATTGAAATGTGCCGCTAACTGCACGATGACATCTGGCATGGTTGATAGAGTACAATATCTGGCTGATCAGCAAGCGTTTGCAAGTCTCAAATTTGAAGAGTTTTGTTTTAGTTCAGTCTAATGTCATAAAACATGTGTCTATAAAACTGGCCCGAGTCCAGGACTTTGACGGCATAGAGAAAAACACAGAATTTTCAGGGAACACCCCTTGTGCTACTTTTGAAGTCTTAACCAGGTCACTTTTGGTTTAGCTTTAACCAGTACTTGACAATTTAAATCCCTCAAGGCATACAGAGATATCCAATTGTAGCAGCTGTGATGAACTGAAGGGAACAAGTGAAGGCTCGCATCTGTTGGCTTTGCCTTCATGTGAGAATGCACTGTATATCTTGCTATGCACTCTCCTGCAAGAATCTACAACTGTGAACTGAAAGCATGTACTCGGAGAACACTGAAATCGATTCACCTTTTAAATGAAACACATTTAAACTAGACCGTTTCACAAACGGTTAGTGTTAGGAGGACGATGAAGCAGAGGACGATGAACAGCACTAATGGCCACTGCCCATTTTCACCCAAAGTGTCAAATAATGACACACTGGTAAACATTTCGAACCTTTAAAATAATCCTCGTGCATATTTGATGTTGCATCTTATTTATGCTGACATGAATATGGACGTGTCTGGAACGAAGTTGATTTTGAGAGCCCCAGTACCATAAAAGTGATAAAGATGTGTCTTGAAAAGTGACACAGTAGCTGATGCTCAGGCAGCAAATCTTTAAGAGTAGATTTATTCAAACGGTCCTGTCTATTCAGTCTTCTTGTAAAATCTGCCACCTTCAGCTCACAACACTGCACACCTGGATTTCTGAACCAGCAGCTGCCTCAAATCTTAGAAATCCATCAATAGATCTGAAGAGGTTCCAAGGTAAATTCTGGAGAACCTCAGGAGACAGAGGCATCGTAATTCCAAGTTTACAAGTAAAAAGTATGATTATGCACAGCTTTCACTGATGACCTCATCAATAATAATCGGCTGCTGCTCACTGCCTGCTCATCCCAAACAAACAACCCAGTTTCCTTTTTCTTGAAATAACAAAAAATGCTTGATTTTTCTGATTTATCACTAAATTACAAATGTAGAATCAGATAATCAGACAAACGCCCCCCTCACACCCTGCAGAATTGCTGTCTCCTGAAGTCAGATGTGACACCTGGCAAAGGAAAACATTACACTGGCAGGGGGAATGCCACACCTGCTAGCCATGAGGACGTTTTTCCGAGGTTTAAACGCATGTGGTAGTTAGGTTGGCATCGGGGAAGCAAACTGGCATGACTGAGCAGGTTCCACCCACAGGGCTATGAGGGTAAAGTGGCTGAGGGGAGGGGACTGAAGGGTGAAACTGAAGGGTGTATGGTGGCAGCAGAAGGAACACAGATTAACTAGGGGGGGATCTGAAGGCGGGGGCTGGGTGTTTTCACTGCGCACACACACTGCACAGTGCTGCATAAGAATCTCAAACATTTCACAATGACCCCTGTATCAGTTTTACCTGAGCCCCACCCTTCAGCCTCTCAGCCACACCCTGGAAGCTCCCAGCTCGGGCTTGGAAGCATGCAAGACAGTTTCACAAAGTTAGCCTGTCTGTCTGAATAGCATTCTTATGTACCAGTTTTTCTAAACAGCCAAACTCTAACTCAAAGAGGAAGCAGCCACTCACAGAGACACGTGCAATCATTTCCACAGTGATTCATACGCACACCAAAGTGTGATCTTGGCAAGACAAACCTGTCACACATGCACACTGACACATGATGGTTACACACAGAAATATGAACAGAAATATGAGGTGGAATCAAAGAAAAAGGCTCCATTGAATTTGATCTGCTGTTCCCAGAGACTAGCTCAATGATCTAATTCAAGTCTTTCACCAGGACGCATGTTTACACAGAGAGGCAAAAGCTAAAATGCACAGAGGAAGTCTCACAAACTGCTACCATGTTCTGGTCTGAGCTCACCTTTGTGTGCAGCAGTGTGACTCAAAACTCCAGCGCAAGTTGTGCATCAGTCTTTCCTCTCTTCAGTCTCCCTTTCACCCTCTCTCTCTCTCACATACTTTTCAACCTGTAGTCGTCGCGTGGCTCTAGCTCTACTGCAGCAGACTAAAGCGGTGGGAACATGAAGGAGGGAGGGAGGCAGGAATAGACTGACAACTGAGTCCTGCCCAGACTGATGAGAGAAGCTTCCAGAGGAAAGAATGTATTAGAACAGTTCAGCATACAAACCCTTGTTTTTTTATCAGCCTGTTCCCTGATCCATTCGTTCTCTCTGCCAGCTTTAAACATTTCCCCAAAACCATTTTGAGACAATTCGCTAATCTCTTTTTTCCCGAAACTCTTCTGTCTCCCCTATGTTGCACATATGCCTTTCTATTGGAATACTGTAGCTCTAATTTGGGCCTGCTCTGGTGTGCAGCTGTGTATGAATATGTGTATGTGTGTGTGTGTGTGTGTGTGTGTGTGTGTGTGTGTGTGTGTGTGTGTGTGTGTGTGTGTGTGTGTGTGTGTGTGTGTGTGTGTGTGTGTGTGTGTCCGTGTGTGTGTGTCCGTGTGTGTGTTTGTGCAGTAGGATGCACTGTATGGCAACAGAAGGAATCCACGCTGTTAAAATGGACCATAAATCCACGGTGTACTGAAGGCATTTAATAGATAATTTGCAGAAATGTGCAGGACGACTCATGGATCCTTCACTGTGCCATGTGACGTTGTGTAATATGACCATCCCAGCTGTTACACATGCACCTTTAACTTTAGGTTTTAATAGCGTTGACACTGTCTTTCCAGAATGTGAAGAATGCAGTACGCTTTCTGGGCAGTGCGTGTGCCTATTAAAGGTCAAACCTTCCGGGAATCTCCTGTGAGGAATCTTTGTGACATTAATGGACCTGTGGTTAAAAGAAAATGGTAGATTAATGATTCCAGATAAACAGATTTAATCGCTAAAAACAGATGACAGATGGGATGAAGAGGAGGAGAGTGTATTCAGTCCAACTCTTCAGTCATCCAGCAACCTGTTCAACAAAATCAAGCCGAGCAGAGTTCAGACTCAAGGATGACCTTGACAAGCAGCAGCTTTCACAACACTTCTCAGCTCTGTGAAGACTCATCACCATGAGCTAGATCATCCGTCTGGCCTCAGCTCCCCCACCACACATGGAACATCACAACAATGTCCAACAGCCACATCTTCAACATGTATTTGTTCCCACATACTCCTCCCTTCCAGCTTTGCAGATAACGGGCTTCTCTTGCTTCATCTCTGTTGACTCTCTGCCAGTCCTTCCTCTCCTCTCTGGGAGATGAGAACTCCTTGAATGAAAGTGATGGAGATAACAGAAAGGCAGACTACAGGGTATGACTTAGGCCTGTGATTAAGAACTCAAATTATGAGAAAAATCCTGTTTACAGAAACAGGGCCCTGACCTATGAGCCATAGTATAGCCTTTAAGAGATTGGCAGTTTGCTCCGGCTGCTGGTCATCCCCGAAAGCCCCTGCAGACTTCCCAGCTTCCACTACTATGGTTTCCGACAGGCACAAATGCACTGCAAGAGTAAACGCGCTAAAATGGCCAAACACTGTAAGCACAGAAACAATGCAAAAACAAAAACACATAAAACACATGCAAAAGAAAAACGCTGCAAGAGAAAAATGTTGCAATCACAGAAACTAAACAGGATTTTTCTTTTGCATTTGTTTTGTGAGTTTTTGCTTCTGTTTAGTGATTGTGACATTTTCTACTCACTGGCAGAGCTGTATATAAATGTAAATACACTTCACATAAGAATGTATAAAATGTAAATCATCACTATAAATTGACTCTTGAGTGGGCCTGAGTGCTTGTTCCAGAAGCACAGGGTGGCGTGGTTTATGTACATGTGACAAAGGAGTTACACTGATCATTCTAGTGATATAAGTGCTTTTTTCATTAGTGTGGATGCATAGACAGAGAAGTAGTTGCATCTAAACATACAGGAAGTTTTGTATAAACTAGTCCACAGTTTCCTTACTGTTGTTCTTCTAGTGTTCTGCTAATACATGGTGTAGTGCACAATTTCTTTTTTTCAAACAGGAATGAATCTGTCAGGCGCCACACACAACAGTCTGACTAAGAAGATCAGTCCACATTCAGATTCAGCTGTTCCAGACAGAAAAAGCCACTGTTGTGTATAAAGCTAGAAGGCAAATATTAAGTTAAACCATTTTATTTGGAGTCAGAATCTTCCCTGTGTGGGAGTCTCAGCCCATACACCCACCTGGGCTGAGCAACAACACTAAATGAGGAGGGATGTGGGATCCCTTTAAATTTGCCATTTTGATGCTCCCTGGTAAATAAAACAATGAAATGTCCTTAATTTTCAGTCAAGTTTATTAGGACAAAGTACAGAATCATATGAAAAGGGATGTAGAGACTGATGTTAAAGCTGAGTGTGAACCGACTGAGTCAGCTGTCCTGTAATCCACCAGAAAAGGATGTTAATACCCAATGTGAACAACCTCCAAGCGATCCAAGAAGAATGTATGAGGGGAACAGTTTGTACCAAGATGATTAAGACAAACACACACACACACACACACACACACACACACACACACACATGGAAATTCTTTATCCAAATTTCAGCCAGAGCAAGGCTTACGAGCATCCACCGAGGAATACAAGGTACGATACAGTGAACTGGAAAATAAGAGGAAGCCTGTGGTGTTTTATGTAGTTGAGGTCTGGAAACATTCATAACAATAATAATCATCTTGTGCCCACCAGCAAGATTTAACATAGAAAAGCACATTCTTTTATAAGCCATAAGCAACATCATTGGAAAATTAATTATCCAGAGTTTTCATTAAAACAATTGCTTAAAAAACAAAGAAAAAAAACTTTTACTTTAACATTTTCCACTGTGTAAACCACATACACAGTCAGATACCAACATTATCATTCGTCCTATAAGTGAAGTAAATAAAGAGCCCAGAGTCCTCTCAAATCTCATTAACCCATGGAAAACCAGAAACTGGTCATAAATAATGCAGGTTTGTTAATGTGGGAATTAACAGAAATCTTAGCCCTCTGGTCATTATTTACAGGCTATCACTGAGTGGCAAGATAAGGGCTAAATGTGTGTGTGTGTGTGTGTGTGTGTGTGTGTGTGTGTGTGTGTGTGTGTGTGTGTGTGTGTGTGTGTGTGTGTGTGTGTGTGTGTGTGTGTGTGTGTGTATGAGGGCAATGGAAGGAGGAAAAGAAAAATGAAGTTTGTTGAAGTTTGTCTGCTGCTTCAACACCTGCCCCTAACAACAGTTGTCGCAGGAGACAGGCGAGTTCATGCAGGCCGAGGCTTGAGTACCACACAAGCTCACACTAAACCACACAATATCATGGCCCCACCCACAAGTGTGGCTATTACGAGCTGTTGGTGGAGCGAATGAGGGGTTCTATGTTTTTAGGGTGTTCATTTTGCACATGCATCGCCTGACCTTTCCTAATGATGACTGTAAAAACTATGACCTTAACAGGTCAGTCTGACTCCTTGGTTAAAGCTGAGAGCTCAAATGACCTGCACTTTCAATTGTTTTCAGGGGGAGTTTTCTTAAAGTATTGAAAAAGAGCTGTTAAACTCTGTGCCTTTTAGAGATCATTTTGCTGTTCATTAACAGAAATTCCCAATCATTTGCATGCCACTGTACATGGAACCAGTAACCAGTTGGTACTGAAGAGGGGACTTTACAACTGTCAGGGTCTTAAACCAGCTGGGTATTTGGATTAAAACCGCAATGTGAATTTTGTATCTGTTCCTCGGTATATAAGTTGTTTGGGTTACAGCTGCAGCACTGTTTTGTTGTGAAGCCTCAGGAATGTAATCTGGATTAACAAACTTTATCTGACTTCATCGATGGTGTCAGTGTGGACTGAGTTCTCCTTTCTGGGTTAACCAATCCTCCAGAACTGAACCAAATGTACCAACATCTCCAAACAAACTATGTCTCAGCACTGGGATCAAAAGGCATCTGACCACATGGAAACAAGTCAGTCACGTCTTCAAATGTTTTGTCATAAGTGCGACTGGAGGGCCATCAGATTTAATGGTGTGGATGTAATGGCGAGTCATGGAACTTTTTAGAAACTTTTGGTCTGAAGTAGACATAATTTCCTTTGTGGGTCTCAAATGGGAATACTTTAAAAAGTCCCTGATCTACTGTGTAGCAATAATTCACACGACTGACTTTTGCTTTTTCATATTACATCTGGCTGTTTAAATACAGTCTACAGTCATAGTAATGTTGCTTCCCCACAATCACCTTAACTGACATACCTGCACTTTGTCGATAAAGCGATTGTCAAATAATGTTTAATTGGCAGAGTTTTAAGGGCCAACAGTCCTTCTGATTTAAACAGCTACAGATTATTCCAAAGATTTCTTGGATTATTATTTATTCTGACTGCCAGCTAAATGAACACACACTTAAGGGCACGCATTTCTTTTGTCCCCAGTCTCATTTTTTTCTACTGGGATTAATTAACAGCTTCATGGAGAAGAGACCACAGATTCTTTAGATGATATCATGCAGTTATCAACTATAAAACTGCTTCAGTACAATCTGCAGAAATCACACTTTTACAACTCTGCATTCCAAAGTTATTTTGCACATATAATACAGTCCCCTAAAACCATTTACACAACCAACAATGCGAATGTAGGTCCACAAATGTGCTCTAAATGAAAAGTTCTAAAATCTGAGAGCTTCTTATGAAAGGCTGGTTTCATAAGACACTTAAAGTCTGTCCTCTCCACCATGTGCTGTCCCTTTATCTGCCTCCTGGTGTGTTGTGGGGGTATGTCAGACAGGATGGGGATGAGACCGGATAGGATAAGGACGACGTGCAACCTAAATATGGCTCTTGCAGCCTAGGCCACATGGAGACAGAGATGGGGACCACAGACCTCGGTACTGTACAATTATCCAAAACAAGAGTCAAGCCAACCTCCCGTCAGTGAGATTCCCAACAAGAGCACAGCACAGTAAAAGCTAGACAAAATCTGCCTGCTCTTTACCCCCTCGAAAACAACGCATCTATACATATGAAACATCAAAATCATTTGCTGCATAATTGTTATTGTTGTGATCACGCACCATAAATTGCAGCTGGATGAAAGAAATCAGTCTTTCTAACACTTGGCTGGTATTTTATCTCAGCACCAATCAACACAACTAACCCCACCTCAAATATAAGGAACGCCTGCAGCAAATACCAGCTTAAAGATCTGAGCGTTCGCCCTTCTCTGTCCATGCATATGGCACACATATCACGGCTGTTCTGCCTTTGGAGTAAATTGATTACAGTCAAACTTTGAAAAGCTGTCTGGGGTTGCCAGCCGTGGGCATTCCACAGAATCGAGAGTCCACAGATGGAGACAATACCTGGATCCCAACTGTGGAGGAGAGGGACGCCTGTAGCTCTACTGGGGTAACAGCAGCCAGGTCCTTACCATCTTAGGTGACATATGGTTTGATACAGTCAATTTATATTCAAGCTGGACAGGTTTGATGGCTTCCACCATTTTGAAGGGGGGGCTGAGGGGATCCAGATCAAAAGCCTCCTGGCTCCTGATTTCTGATGTGTATGCTGGTTGAATGCATAAAAATGTTACAGATGAGCAAAGGCGCCAGGCGAGCATCTGGAGTTATATAATGGCACTGACTTCAGTGCACAATACTGTGGACAACGACGGAAAATGACTGAAGCCGTTTCATTTATTGCATTTTAGACTTAACATGACTAAGTAAATTTTGATCTTAACAATGATTAATAAATTATGTTTTGCAGATATAATGCTGAAAAATATTGTCATAGCCATCCATACTGAACCCATGTGGATATATTTAGGCTTGAAAGTGATTTCAGAGTCAAACAAATGCTTGTGCTTGTTGAAATGTGAGAATGTGTGAAGTCTTTTCAATCAAAAATGGCTTCATCAAATAAAAACAAAGGAAACTTTGAATTTACACTTGTGACCTCAAAGTAAGTTTGTATGTGTCATTTGTCCAAACTGAATGGAATTTGCAGATTTGTGTTTTCAAAAGTGTTTCGGTGAACTGCTGACCTTTCAGTACCAGCTTTATATTGACATGTGTGCCAGGAAGTGAAAGAGAGATGTCGTGCATGTGTTGTTTGACTGTGTTATTTATTTATAGTCATTTCCATTTTGTATGTGCATATTGTGTCCAGGAATTTGTAAGTATATGTCTCAGAATAATGAAAATCTGGCTGAAATTAGCGAAATGAAATGAAAACTCTAGAGGAAAAACTTAACAAGCCTGTCCTTGGACTGCAGGTATTATTGATACAGCTGAGTGACAGTTAACTGATCTGAAAAGGTGAGTGACAGCAGAAAAGGGCCAAAAAGGGCAAACTGTTGGTTGTTAACATAGTTTAAAGTGCTGATGAGGGAATTCTATGCATGGTTAGTATTCACAAAATTCACCAGATGCATGTACCATCGGCAGCAGGTAGCAGATTACATCTACATGAAATAGTGGTCTCTCTGCAAAAGCTCTGAAAATCTCTAAAATGTTTTGTTGACACTGCTGTCAATCTTTTGGTCAACACATTGCTCTGAGTAGATTTTCCCATAGCACATGGTAACATGCTCGGTGTCACATGTCATCTAGCCATAGGCCAACTTTACGTACGTTTGAAGTGACTTATTCCGACTCTAAAATAAAGGAGCTCGACTGTACTGACCGGGACCATTCATGCTTATCAATCTTACCGAACGCTCAAGTTCAGGCTGGCTGAATGAGAAGATCAGGAACTGGTCATGGCCTGGGGTTTTTCCACTCACGCTCTCTGTCTCTCTGATTCTCACGTTAGGTGCAAATTGGTCTGCGCAGCTGCAGTGCTTGTTGAGCACACCTGCTCCTAGTTTGAGTTAATTCACTGTTCCAAATATTCGTCGCCAGAGTGTTTGCCTTTTGTACCTGATGTCTGTGCCTGATTCCACGGTGAATGAAAACCTGTCTCTTGTTTCCACGTGCTTACTGGTAACCGAGTTCCTGCTGAAGCAGTGATTTTCTGTTGTACTTTTAGTCTCAACTCTGATTGAACTTTTTCCTGCAGTGCAGTGATTTTTGTTTTTTTTGTATTACTCTTAGTTTAGTTATTAAAAACTCTTTTATTTTGAAACTTTCCTGTGTTGATTCAATTCTTTCTCTGCTCTGGGGTCCAAACCGATCCATAACAGAACCATTACCATGGCAGCTCTGCTTGTAGCCAGTGAGACAGATGTGACGTATATAAAGATAGATCTGAGATATATAAAGACAGCGATGTCATATATGAAGAAGACAGACATTTGTTACCACTAAGTCCCCCCAAAAAAGTGAAATCAGGACACAGGGGTTGGCATCTTTGACTGGTGAGCTTTGAAAGGAAAATCCATGCACCAGCAACTGGAAAACGTCTGGCTGACCTTGATGGGACTGACAGGACTAACGCATATCAAAAGTGTAATCTGGAAAGATAAATACAGAGCAAACTGTTTATGATGCTTCATATGAAAGAACTTCTGCAACATTTACAGAAAGCTTCAACTAATAAATGACAGCAAATATGGGAGTGACCTATGTACACCATTCCACAAATTCAGGAACAGCGAGCACCCAGAACAAACACCTTGTCATTTCCTAACTTGTTATTGAGCAGTCAAGAGCGAAGTGTTTTAATTTTAAGGTTTTAGAGGCAGGGACCAACCACCAGATGATTGAACCTCAAACAAAAGGTCTCCCTCATATATTGATGTGGGTTTTTTTTTGTATCTTCTCGTGTTACTTTGCGTCAGCTTTGACCTTTCTCAGGACTGTTTGCCTTTGTCGATTGCCTACCAGTGTATCAAACCTCCCACTTCATGTAAACCCGAAAAGATGAAAGTCACCTTATTTGTACTGTTCAGTCATTTCTCTCTGTCCTTCAGTGTTACAGGAATATTTCTTACTGGAAAGTGGAAAGTTTCTTTTAACCTTGACGTAAAACAAATATAAATTCATTTGATGCAGTAATTTTATCTGTCATGCGTAAATTCCAAGGCCTCCAATAACTCTGTCAGAAAAGTAAATGACTACATAGAAACTAAGATGATCTATTTGTCAAATTGACATCCTAAACACTCTCCTTTGCCTGGAATTACTATATAAAACTGGTCTAATACAATGTTTGCATAAAGTTAATCTACAGCATATACACTGATATCACTGCTTACATCTTGTTTACGTCTTAACTGATTATTTTCTTACTATGTGATGGAAGCCATAACAGAAGATTTTGATAAATCAATCACACGAACCACACGGACAAGTTTCTCAGACACTACACAGACACAGTGTTAACGTGTACTACAGGAGAAACGAGTGTTTGCTTTGTATTTCTTTCTTGGGCTCTGTATAAAGCTAATGTACAACTGTAAATCCACAACCATGGACACACAACTCCATATGGATTACAAAAGAAAACAGATTCAAGAGGCTACGTTAATTCTGCACATTTGAACATTATTTTGTTAATAACATGTTAATTCAGAAGAGACTCTGCTTTACAGTCTAAAATATCTATTGTCATAATTAAAATGCAATTTTTATTTTCTTTAAAACAAAGCATGTGTAATGAACTTTGTTTAACCCTTTGATTATTGTAGCCCAGTCTGTGGGCAACAAAGACAGAACTGGATACTTACCACAGTGGAAACTCTCAGACAGAAGTTACCGTGTGGTTTTCTGAACTTACGTTTCTATACACAGAATTGTATTTCAAATATATACTGTATCTTATATGTGAGCAAAGATGCAAACAAAATGAAACCAAAGCATGCATTGCTAGTAATTACAGCCGGTTACTTTCATAAGAATGTAGGCTGTCACTGTTGTATTACTCACTGTGGTCATTTTACAGTTTGTAAAATCAAAGATGCATAAACGCACATTTTAGAAACGTTTAATTTACCTGGTTAAGTTTAAAGCTAAAGGTTAGCCAAAGTCATAAACCTATGCCTGAGTTAACTACTGTGAGTAATGAAGACAGGTAGTACGGAAATTGCTGGGCCTTGACAGCAGGGTGAGAGAGCAGCATCTGGTGTCAGCCAATGTCGTTGATTTAGGGAGGTTATAGATAAGCTTAGACATAAAAATGCACACTCTCACACCGCTTTAAAAGATTTCTGAAATGCACAGAAGCTCATCTTGTTTTCTCTACTTCAATGTGCCTTAAGGAAGATCCCAGTGTGATGGATAAGATGCCTGTGCTGTGTTGAAACCTGCCTATTTAGGCAGATGCTCAGACCTCAGTGATCTACAGGAATAAGCCCTCACAACCAGGGACTCAGATTTTGGATATTGAGATGACAGCTACTTTGAAGTAATATCCACTTTTAATTTAAAGCATGCAAAGAGTTTGATGAGTATGTAATTTAAACTGATGTGACGTTTCTTTTTTTTTTGTAGAACACAAAATTACCCCCCCCCCTTTTTTTTTTGTGAAAAAATGTTGACATTGAGTTCATCTGTAGGTGACATGATTGATTACTGATAAACACTACTTCCACTGAGTGATCTGGGTCAGAGAATCATACCTACGTAACTCAGAAAACGCACCTGTCTGTCACTAGCAAACATTAGAGCTGGAGTCCCAGCCTGCAGGCCCCTACATGAAACTGGGGCCTCCCCATCAGCTCTGCACGTGTCCTGAACTCCAGAATCACTCTCAGCTGTCAGCGGGGCAGTAAGCTCTTAGAGGTGGGACAGAGCAGAGAAGAAAGAACAACAGCAGTATCTAAAGCTCACAACATCTCTGCAGGATGCTCTTCAGCCAAGACAGTTGATACACTCTCTACGAGAAGAGGGCCTCGTTTAATCACCGCAGATGAGTGATGGCTTGACAGATGCTTAGAGTATGAGTGGTTAAAAATGCAAGGGTACACAGGATGAGCGCATTAAAGCCTTAAACGGATGTCTCAAGTTGCACAATTTACTACACACACACACACACACAAACACACACACACACACACACACACACACACACACACACACACACACACACACACACACACACACACACACACACACACACACACACACACACACACACACACGTCCAGCACTCTACATAGCAAAGTGAACTATTTAAGCCTTCAGCTGATTTAAACGATTGACAAATATTAATTGTCATTAAGTGCTACTTTTTGGTCATTTATGGTGATTCAGAGGACAGGTAAGCTGACAAATCCATGGTTTTAAACTTTCATCTGAGAAACATGTTTCTTCTTATGTAATAATGATTGCTGCTGTGCCAGGACTGTTTCTCAGAGGAAGAAATAAAGGTTTTGATTAAAAATGAAAAACCTATGTTTAGATGTTGTACAATAAACTGAGTAAATATTTTAGACAAAGAAGTAGAGCTGCTAATGGAGTATTTCTAACATGCAATGTTCTTGAATAATACAATATATTAGGTATTACATGCAGCAAAATATCAAAAATCATGCAAAATGTTATTACAATAAATGACAATGAACTGAATTAAAAGCAATTCCATCTCCTGCTTTATTCTGCTTGATTCTTGATCATTGTCAGGATTTATGAAAAGCACTTGCTGCCTTATCCTTTGATTCTATCAAAGGCACATGGTCGCCCTATCTTCGAACTCATGGTGCTGCTCCATGAATCATTCTCACAGGGATTACCTTTATCCTTCACATAAACATCTAACGGCTGCTTTTCTCTTTGAAATGAGTTTTTCTGACTCTATGGTGGTGGCTTTGAACATATTGCTGTTAAGATGACATTTTTTCAGAAACGCACAGTATTTCACAGAGTAATGACTTTATCTCAGCTACACAAAAAGGCCAGGTCACAAGTGCCATCTTTAGATTTTGTTGCTTTGTTCCTTGTATCCCTGTTTGCTGACAAACCCCTTTTATCTCACCTGCATGGTTTTCTCCTGCTCGTCCTGCTCCATTTTTCTCTGACTACATGAGTGTCTGTTGGCATAAATCCTTGTCAGGCGCAAATCCAGTCCTGTAGCGTTATTTTGTTTGTTTTTTTAGTTGTCCCACACAATTTGCTGGTTTTGTACTGGGAGGATAAGGACCAACATCTCAACCAATGAAATGCTAATTCAATAACACAGACAGCAGGAAAAAAGGAGAAGTGGAAGAAGGGCAGGGACTATAATAGACCGGGGCTGCACAGCATGAACCACCTCAGACTGGAGGAGATATTGACGACAGCATGGCAGATCCCGAGAAAGGCGGACTGAAATAAAGCACAGAAGTTCCTGATCCACACCCATAGACGACAGACAGAGGGAAGGACGGACGGACAGACAGACAGACAGACAGATCAATGAATAGATAGATAAAGTTAAAATGGCTTCTATGAAAGCTATGCTGTGAGTAGATGCAAGAAGATGCAAACAGAGATGATAGGGATGGCAATGAGGTAATGAGGTAATGGGAAATAGTCAGACTGAGAGAGGCAGGCAAAGGCTTAGAACCACAAAGAACACATTTCTTTTGCTGGACAAAAATCAATATCTTATAAAAGCAAATACTGCAGCTTGGCTTTGCCAGATCAGATAAAACTGATGGTCAATTTTCACCAGAGTGACCTAATGACCGAAGGGGAACAACAAATCTGGTGGTTAGCGGAGAGAAGGATCTCACATTAGGAACAGAGTGTGGTGAAGCTGCAGGGAAAGCGCCGGAGCCAGACTCCAAAGTGTCCTCTCTGCCGTTCTTTTACTTCTTGTGGCTTCTAAACCTCATGTCTTTGGAGTCCAGTCACTCTATTTATGCAAGAAAATAAAGAAGAGAATGCTGCCCCTCCTAAATCTGTAAACTGCAATTAAGCTAAATTCCAAGTTTATTTCAAAATGCCGTCTTTGCTCCAGACCATGAGAGACAAAAGTCTAAAATTATCACACTTTTGGTCAGGAGGCCAAGAAGAAGCCGACACAAGGAGTTCTCTCACAGGATCACACGTGCAGCAAATGGCACAAACTGTTACAATAAATAGACATATTTAAAAAGATGTAAATAATGTCTAAAGTGAAGTTTATAGCTGTTTTGACTGCACTATTTAAACACTGCACATTCATTTAAAATATTTTTAGCAAGAAGAAAGGGCTTTTAAATCCATTTAAGTTTGATATTCTCACAATGCTTCTATTTTATGTTGCTGTATGCTTTGTCCTCTGCTCTGTTCCAGTTGTGAAACGGACTAGGACAGTGCTGCACAGTGATTTTGAGCTTTAAATAAAACTTGACTTGACTGACTGAAGTTTATTGTGTTTTGTTAAGTTGACTTCCACAAGCCCACAGACCTTACGCAGGAAGGCGACTTAATTAAAGGCATCGCGTTGGTTTCACTGTTTCAAGTTTGCACCTCTAACCAAAGGTTGGGCAAATGGATGCAAACAAAAATGCCCACACCCCCTCTGCATGCCCTTCTCTCTGCCTTGTGTTTATACATTGGTAGGGTAATTGAAGGGGCTGTAACCGGAAGTCTACCACTCGGGCTGCCTTTGCCTGGAACACTGGTGGTCAGCAGAGGGGAAAAAAAAAACAAGGTTTGGATTTCACTGGGAGGGGCAAAGTGTTAACCATGCATTATCCCCTGCTGGCTGTGGTCAGGGAGGGGTGTTCATATGTGGGAGAGTTGGACAAAAAAATGGTGATGATATTTCATCCGTCATAAATATATGGTGCCTCTAAAGTGTTTGTGTCTTAGATGTTTTTCCTTTTTTATAATTTAAACTGAATTGAATGAAATTTTAGACAAGTATTTTCCAAAAAAAAAGTTTTGCAAAACACATAAAAAAGGTGGTTCTACAAAAGAGTCTGTGTAATAGCCAAATTTCTATTTTAATAAAATACACAGTGTTTCGGGAGTCAAAGAATCCTGAAATAAACCAGGTACGTGGGTCTTTCTGTGTGTTTGTTCCTTACCACGATGGACATCAGGTGCCGAAGCTGCCAATATGTGAAAGGAAATGCCACCTATAAACAAATGAGAGGGTACATCATGGAGCACACGCTGCAGAAAACATCAGCCTGTGGTCTTGGGGAGGAAACGGGGGTATTTTTGAGGATGTTTTTGAACTCAATATTTGTGTTTGGTTTGTGATTGGCTTTGAAATCTGAGCAACTCTCCCCTTTGTATTGGAAATAAAAAATAACAACTAGCACATAATTAAAACTTCCTCTGCTTTTATTCCAGTTACATCTATTTCTTCACAATATTTACTATTGGTTTCGGTTAAAACTATGACAGATTTACCAAACCACAGGCCTAAAAGAATTAAACAGGGAACATTAGAACTATATTTTCCCCCCTGTTAAACTAAACTTTGCAACTTCACTCAAAGGAATTGAAATGTTCTGTCATTTATTAGCAGAATATGTTGACCAACAGAAGTAAGAAAGAAAGACTCTTCTGATTTTGCAGGATTTATGGGTTGGCCACAGATGTTTAAGTCTGAACTGTGAGAGAGCATGGATAACTTCAAGGGATTCTGACACAGTAATCCTGCAAACATTCACCAGGCTGCTCTGGAACCAGTAAAGGTGAGGAGCAAAAATGGTTCCACCTCGGAACCTACTACATCTGGGAGCTAATGCATGCTGTCGTAGACAGGCTGGTTTTCTGAGATGGGCAGAATCCATAACTAAAAGCTGATAAATTGCTTGTTGATATTACTTATTGTCTACAGTGAATTAACAGAAGCTAAATAAAAGATAACGATCCTCACCACTCCCTGGTACCATGTGGAAGGATAGCTGAATATCCCAGCCGAGAGATGGTTGCAAGGCAGCCATCAGCATTTGCACAGACAAGCCTGACCTAACAGTGACACTGCATTAAGTGAAGCAGGGTCAAAGGTCACCAGGGAAAGTGAAGGCATTCTATGAAATATAGGAAAAGCGCAAGTGTAGCTGCATAAAGTGTCGGCATTGTGAAGGATTTTGGTGTATAAAATAGATTGTTTCAGCCATTTAATACTGTTTCATTTAGAATATGAGGAACCAAAACAGTTGTGCTCAGCCTCAGATCTGTGTAGGTTTAATGATCAAGGACATGTATGTTACAAGTACAGTATATCAAAGTCCAATCTGTTGAGGTGCAACATCAGTACCAGATTTCAGCCACCCCACCAACCATGCTTTTAACAATATTCCTCTCAGGAGAAATCTTAGAGCTTTTAACACAAACAAAACTTGCCAAAATCCCATTTTCTCAACAGGAGGTCCTGCAGAAGCATTAAATTACTGTAAAGCAGTTCCAGAATCCTGCACTTAATGAATGCAGAGCATAGCCACTAAGGTCTAATTTCACATTTTTTCTGTAATTGCAAGCACTAGACATTCTTATTTCTTGTGTAAATGTAGTATTTTTGTTTAGATTCTGTACTTTTCTTAACAATATGATTTTTCTCTTGATACCTTACTGCATTTTAAACTGTCCTGAGTTCTCGTCCTCTGTGTTGCACAAAATATTTTAAAACAGTTTTATGCATTTTCTTTCCCTAGTGTCTGTTTTGCTGACTGGTTCTTGTCACATCATAAGTGCATGAGAGAAATTCCAAACAGCTAAGTTGTATGGCAATAAACCACTGAATTTTAAACAAACATTTTGCATGACAAAACCAACATTTGACTAATGGGCAGAAGGATCCAAAAGTCCCTGCAGCACCACACTGTTTCAATTTCACTCTTTTGCTGAAACACATGTGGCATCAACCTGAACAAAGTTGGGAGAATAAAAGAGGAAAATAAGAAAAGGCCCAGATAACAGAGAGGTTAGCAGAGAGGTGACTGTGTAGTGCTGCAATGTATCTGCAGCACTT
>BJFM01000087.1:373066-467062 GCA_016586285.1 Arothron firmamentum
GGGGGGGGGGGGACACACGGCATCCCAGACTCCAATTTTCTCACCAATATCTCACTAAGTTTGGGAGTTACTCCACATTCATCCTTGTGACTCACACAGCTTCATCACTCCCCGTGAGACCTAATCAAAGAGCCGATTATCCACCACCGCAGGACTCCCGTATAGCTCATTGAAGAGGGATTCACATACAGCAGGAGGAAAAAAAGCACATTCACATCTTAGATATGTGTCATATCGCTCTTGCAAAGCATCTGCAGTCTAAGCCTATAATTTGTGCCCCATGTGAGCCTAAACGAGACGTGAAAGTGTGACATTCAGATGTAAGATCATTCCGGAACTCTTCTCCCATGTATCCCTAGAATTCCAGATTCCAGAGTACTTATTCCTCAAGTCACAGCTTGTCCTGGATGTTTACAGCATAAAGATATTTAAAGAATTTTACACATATTTAATGCTGTTGCTCCAATGAAGGGTAAACATTCTGTCGACCGCAGCTCTACATGCTAATTTCTGGTGTCAGAATTAACAGAACTGGCTGTGGGAAACTGGTGTGACTCAGATGCATGCTATGAGTCCATATAAAGTCAAATGTGAAGAATAATTATATGTTTTCACCAACAAATCTGAATTTTGACTGAGGAGTCAAAATTATTTTCGATTAGCAAAAGGTCAAACATTTAAAAAACCACGTACGTACTGAACTGTTGGAGGTAATTGTGTCCCAGGCTACACAGACTACCTTCAAATCTGGGTTTTGTGGATGAGTCACTTTACAAGAGCCAAAAATGATGCATGTTAAGACAAAATGAAAATGTTCCCATGGTTCTGGGTCAGAACATACAGTAACTCTTAGTCCTTAAAAGATTAATATATTCTCACTGAAGCATTCCTTGCCATTAAAAAACCCCCACTGTGCACAGCTTAAAGTGTAGAAAATATATTTAATTTCTGCTGACCTGTTTTTTTCTTTTTTCTTTTGCTATGCATGTACGATTGATCACATGTAAAACCAGTTATGGGTGAAATACAGCAAATAAGTTTATTCTTTGTAGTATAGTAAAGATGTTTTTCATAAAAAACAAACTGAACACTCGCAAAGTAAAACAATGATTTTGCTTTTATGTTCAAAAAGAGCTCTTCAGCATCTGTTCCAAATGTGTTATCACATACCAAAGCTGCCATATGTGTTTTCATCTTCACGGGGGGGGGGAGGTGAAACTACCCGCTGACTACACGCTGATTCCAAATGTAACCAGTCTAAATGTCTCTTGTTTGGCTTAGAATTCACCTTGGAATATGAAGATAAACACTTTTTCATGTATTTGACAGGTGGAGCTGGTGTACTGCTGGTGTACCCCTGCATGCATGCATGATGAAGGCCAAATAGTGCTATACTCAAGCCACGTAGGGAACAGGAAAGCTCAGGGACCTTCGGCAGTTCAGTGAAGAAAAGATTAACTGTCTGCTCCACAGCTGTAGATGTTTTAACAGTCAGCTGAGATCATAAAAACGTGATTCAAATTCCCATTCTAATGAGGAAAGCCTAATTACACATTCCAAGGAAAAAACAAGATTTATACTTTGTGGAAAAACAACGGTGAATTTGATTACCAAAAGGACTGAAGTCATATTTCATGCAGATATCCTGCTTTGCTAACACCAACCCTTGTTTATGTGCAGGTAAGAAACCCATCACCTCTACATCTGCCCATTCTGTATTTATACTATTTTAATGGCAGCTCACAGCACATCCAGACAGAGAAGCTTCGCAGCAGTCAACACTGACAGGCTGGCTCCCTTTTGGACCATCTAATCAATTGAACTCCTGGGGGGTTCCCCCATGACAGGGGTCTTGTGATCCATCGTATATGTAAGGATAGGCATGTATATCCACATCACTGTTAGCCTTGATTGTGATTTTTCCCATCACATACTGTACGTCTGACACTACAGACTGAACCTGTAGGGTCTGCAACCTCTTTGCTCTCAAATATAAATCGTCCTGGGTGTTTTAGCGTTTGGTGCTGACACAGTAATCTCATTCACATGCAGCAAAGTTACCCAGGAGTTATTTCATGTCTGTGACTCATCCCTAATGAGAACTGACTCACTAAAAGCTGTCTGACCTGTATGTGCCACATGTTTATTTGGGTTAGGGTTACGAAACAAAATCGATATAAGAAAACATTAAAACAAAAAGGGAGTCTACATTAAAGTGCTGATCGGTCAAATAAACCGGCAAAGGATGAAAGAAAACTGTTTTGTGACTTCCCCTGTGGGTAAATAAACAACCAGATGTTCTCCTTTCTCATTCACACATTTCTCCGGTCCAACCCTATCCCTGTTCTCTCACCCAGAGGGTGAACAGAATAACCACTGCTCTCCCCTATGAGCAATCCTGAATCACGCATCACTCATACAGTATTTCCCAAAGCAAATATCACAAACGATTGTGCATGTTGCATTTTACACTCCCTCCATCAATTTAGCACACAGTTAGAAGGAAAATGCCCCTGACAGTGCTAAGGTCAGAAATTGACTCACTGAGAATGGTTATTGTAAACTTAAAATCAACCAACCAGTGACTCACTGGTGTCTGGACGACTGCTTTCTTTGATGACATACAGGTTTTCCGTCAGCGTGATCTAGCCATGACCTTTCTGCTACATTAGTGCTCACTGTGGAACAATAGCATCACATGTATGTGTCCTTGATGCTATTTACCATTGATTCACTACTCTTAGACACACACACCCACACACACTGACTTATCTTCCTGCGTGTGTACAGACGCTTACGTGTCACTTTCAGAGTTTGTGCTTATTGCGAATAGGAAAACAGATGGAAATCAGCAAAGCTCCCAAGTGGTAATGATGCTGATGTTCCTTCCTTAATGCTTTTTAAATGGCCATGACACTTCTCCTGGTTAAACAACCCATAAACACAGACAGTCACCTCACAGTGCACCCGCAACTCAACTCCCTGACGTCCCTGGCTGCGTCTCATGAGGTTTTAGCTTCTCGTTCCAAATGACACAAACCATCGAACCAATCCACGAAACCAGACGCCAGCCTCCTGGCCATGCTTTAGCTACCCTCCACCGCGCTCCCTGCTGTTGTCCAGACACAAACAGACAACCCACACAGCAAAAATCATAAACACCAAGTTCAAGCCAGACTAGGATGGTTCAGCCAGCATTACACCAGAACAAAAACACTGATGTCTATCTCCTTCACTGCCCAGCTCACCGGTGAACGCCATCCCTATGCTGTAGCACTGCTTAAAGACACACTCACACATCCATGACACTTGACAGGTGTGTGTGTGACAACTGTAGCTCCTGATACAACTTAGGCTGGGGTTCATGTGCAAATCTTGTGAATCAGTAAAGACGATGATGATTCTCAAGGGGCAAGATGAAAAATCATTTCCAAGAGAGGAAAATAAAAACTGGTACTTCTAAATATGCACAAGAGAGAGAGGCAAATCAAGACACAGGTCAGAGTGCAACCTTTCACTAAATGAACATTTGAAATGCATAATTACTGCAAATGTTTATTTATCATTGCTCTGTGAGTTACAACAGAGAATAAAGGAAATATAATAAAATTTATTAAGAGTAAGGTTAAATTACAAACACAGACGGAGAGATTTATACTCTCCATATAGCATGCATAGAAACACTTTACACATGCAACTTAATGGATATCATAAGGTTTAAGAAAATCCTTTCATCCACCCTGGAAGGCATGTGGTCCTAGGTTTGAAAGACTGTTTGAAGTCAACATGCACAAAAAAAAAAGAAAAGACTTTTAAATCTTTTCAGAACAAGAGAGTCGATACTAATTGGCAGCTAGCCTGGGGCGCATGCATCATGTTGGGAGGCCAAAGCCTTTTCATTCAGCCGAAAACTGTTTGGGCTTGTTGTCTGAGAGTCACATCTCGGGCAGCAATCTCGCTGGTTTCACTCCTCGCATCACGTTCAACCCACACGGATCCTGTTTTCACACCCCACGGGGAAGCCGATAGTTCAAAACAGATAATATTCTGTGTAAATGCAGCGAGTTGCTGCATGCTTCACTGACCCCTCCACGCCTTCCTAGTTTGAGAGTTTTGATGCTCTTTGACCTTTGAGCTCCCCACTCTCCCCGTGCTTCATCAGCTGTGTTGATTAGCTTTCAACAATAGGGCATTTAGAAAGTCGAGACAAACGTAGAGTGAGGTGGGAGTGAATTCATACACCACGATTGGATCACACATATGTGTGATCTCTGAGCGTGCTGTGCTCCGAAGAGCAGCACTGGGCTCCTTTTGTCTGAGGGCTGGTTTTTGCTAGTTTGTGTCACTGCACCAAAGCTTATATCTGTTCACATTCCCTCAGTCTATGGTGCGTGTCAGATGTTAGCCTGTGAGAGCTACAATCTGACTTGTAACAGCCTCTATGCTCATAAAGTTAATAAAAGATGCAATTTAGTTCTGCAACACTACTGATGTGTAGTCAGCTTTGATTGATGTGACATTTATAAAGTCTCACAAAACAATAGCATCACGTGTTGATGAGCTGTATTGTTGTGTCCTCTGTAATCAAATAAACATTGTCATCTGCGTTGCTGGCACTGTAGCGTGTGTATTTCCATATACACAATGCACACATACCCCCCCCCCACCCACCCACCCACCCACACACACACACACACACACACACACACACACACACACACACACACACACACACTTGACTCCGAAGACCTTTAGCAACCATTATTCAAGTAAAGTGATCCTATCAGAAAGCCAAAAGTATCTTTTTGAGCAGGTAATCAGCTCCTCATTTAAACCAGTCCTGAGGGCTTTCAGCAGAAGAGTGATTGTAGATCACTCAGCGGAATGTATGACTGTCAGCCGAGCAGAGGACAGTCAGAGGAGACCACTGCTGCATGCCGAAGTCTGGGGTGTAATTTAAAAGAGAAACACACACACATGCACACAGAAGCATGCACACTCGCTCACTCTCGACCAAGAGGAACTACCCCATCTTTATCCCAGACTTTGGCAGCAGTCACTTCCTCAGGATAGAGACCGTTTCAACTTCAAACACCTGGATCCAGCCCTGTTCTCAGGCCTCCTCTCTGGCTCGCTCGCCGCCTGTCTGTTACAACTCGCTATTATTTGTTCTGTTGCTCCTCTTTTTTCCTGCAAAGGAACCAGGAACAGAAACTAAAGCAGAAAGAATGAAGAAAGGTAAGAGTGACATGTGGAGGAAACCGCAGTGCTTTCTAATCTTCAGTAGACAGAGAGGAAGGCCCCGAGCTTCTATTCCCTTCTGCTGATTTCCGCCTCGTCAGACCAGCACCAGCCATAACTTATATCCTCACCCCGATACTAACCACAGGCTCAACCCCAAATTACATGTGCCAAGCATGACAATCCTGCAAGCCCACCCACAAGTACAGAGATGTTGCTACCTCAAAACAAGACAAAGACCGGCAACTACCACCTCTGCTGCCTTGGGAACACTATAATCAACGGGGGCTCGGCCACTTATATTGTGTGTATTTAGATGCATTCACAGAGGAATGCTAATGAATCTACATACATACGTGGCATCCTCCGCGGGCAGAAGCCACTTTTCTTTTTCATTCAATCACCATAAATCTAAGAGCTGTAAAGGTTATAAAAGAGGAAATTTGTCTGGAAAACACTTATTTCCCTTTTTATAAGCCCCACTTCCTCACTCCTGCTGCAGTTGGTCTACGGGTTGCTGTGCAGGGCCCGTGGGGGTAATGCCAGGCTGTAATTAAGATGATTTAAGGGCTGTTAAATGCAGTCTGTCTGTGCATAATGCCTGCATGTGACCGGTCAACAAAGGACAAAGCAGCCATCTCTATGGCAAATTATACTGGAGTAATTGTTTAATTAGTGCTGTTAATGGTTTTGTCGTTAAAGTCTAACCTCCCTTTCCTGGACATCATCTCAGCAGCAGGTGAGAGAAGCAGGGCAGCTCAGAGATAATGGAATCAATCTCCGGAATTAAAACGTGTTTTTTGGGATTAAAATGTTAGTAGGCTTCAACACTTGAACATGAACCTGGTTTTAATATATGTCATCTTGGATCACGCAGCCTTTTACACACTGTTATCATGAAAGCGTGATGTGTTCTGTGACTCACTTTTACTTTTGAAGGGCTGCTTTACTGTCATTTTGAAGAGTGATGGAAAAAAAACTCTTGCAACAAACATACAACATTTATGGAATGCATTAACTGCATTAAATTATTTTGGAAAAATAAAAAAAAAAAACGTGAAAACATCACTGCAAAATTTAGATGTATTACACAATCATTGGTTTATTGGTAGATTCAGTGAGATATTTACTTTTTTAACACTTTATCAATAATATTGGTGTAATGACATCACTATGGACACCGATGCCCCACAAATGCATTATTTCATGAAAAAAAGCTAAGTTCCAGCAACCAGTGAGGTCTCTGTAGCTCAGGAGGGTCTGTGCTGACACCTGCGGTGAAGGCGCTCAGGGACCTTGTAAAAACACGGGGGAGATCTATCCAGTGTCTAAAAGGCATCAGTAAGGCTTCAGTAACACTGGGATTGATCTTCTTAAACATACCAAGCATGACCTTGCACCTAATAACATGGAATTTCACCACCTGCAATGACCTTGATCTGCTGGGCGTGTTATCCAGTGGGTTATTTTTACTGTCAAAAACAAGTGTGTCATTTCTGGGCCTGTGTTACTTCACACTGAGGAAAAAAAACAGAAGCATTTCTGTTGTACCAAATATTGCAAAAATATAATTTAATCACATTGAATGAATTTTTTCCAGAAGCCTCCCAGATTATTTTCAATGAACTCTTCAAGTTTGTAGAAATACATAAAATGACATGATTTATTTATTTAGAGCAGGGGCTCGTGCAGGTCCGGGTGTTCTTACTTATTCAGTCAAGCAAGGTGGCTGGTGTGTGTGTGTGTGTGTGTGTGTGTGTGTGTGTGTGTGTGTGTGTGTGTGTGTGTGTGTGTGTGTGTGTGTGTGTGTGTGTGTGTGTGTGTGTCTTGGCTCGACCACCAGTAAAAGTAAGATGAAATGTGAGCACAGACAGCGATACCTGTTGTCACATTAAATATTTTCTTTCCACATACTGAGAGTCAGGGTTCAACAAATGGCCGTGAGCTTGATTAAACACGGCTAAATCCATTTGAACTGATCTCTCTATGGAGATAGAGGCTGTTGTTGTGACTCACCGGTGGCTGAGCAGGTCAAACCTGATGGTGAGCCCCCCTCAAATTAAATTACTGACCATAATTTAAAAATTAAAAAAAAAACAACAACAAATAAAGTCATAAAAAGTTTTGGAAATGTTTTCTGTAACATTTTAACAGGCAAAACAGTAAATACGAGCCTCCTCTTACATGTTGATATTTAGATGCTGGGTGAGGAATTCCTGGGATATACAGAATTTTGTTTGTTGAGTTTGAGCTTTACCATCTGGGCACAAGAGTCTACATTTCTCGTATCCATTTTTCGGCTGATTCCACTGAGCCACTCAGTGCTGCCATCCTAGCAGCAGGGAATCATTTAAATTTTGGCTCTACAGGCAGACATATCATCCAGTCATCTGTTTAAAGTCTGAATTGTCTGAGCCACTAAATGAAAAGACAGCCGAGACTCACTGGCAACCTCTTGCTGCTGCGGGCAACATCTTTTAGCTTAAACATCATGGCAATGTTCCTATTAAACAGGCATCAGAACCAGGCTTTGCTATGGACCTTTTCTCCCCCACTTGTGGTCATTTGTGCAATGCGTGTATTTGCATCTACTGTAAGAGTAAATCTTAAGCTGACTATTTGGAGCATGTCTGTGCACGTAAGGGTCAGTCTCTATCTTTAAGTACCAGAATATTATGAGATTTTTATCTTAAATATACGACCTCACAACTTACTCAGTGTCTCTGGATCTTTTTCTCACTAGAAAAAGATGATCTTTTTTTTCCTTCGCTTGTATGACCCTCCAGATCCAGGTGAGAAGATACAATAGATGATCTTGACATGAAGGGCGTGCACACAGACAAAAAATTCTGTAAACTGTAGAGAATTTTTAAGTTCAGTGTATTTTTGGCTGCAGGAGAGCTTGCTACCCGCTAACCTCAACTAACCTCCACATTTTGGACAACACAGTCATGAGTGGTTTGAGAGATTACCACCCCCTCACATGACATAGCACCAGAAGCTAATTGAGCTATTAAATATAGCGGCAAACATGATAACAGTGGTAATAGAGCTTGCACAAACTAGAGGAACCACTGAATGTCTTCTCAGAGCGACATGTTGCAATGCAGATGGGAGGACATTGTCTGTCTTAAATTTTGGCAGGACTGGAGGTAAACTCCTGGGAACCTGTGATGATAGCACACATTTACTACAGACAGAATGCTTTATTAAAGAGGGTATCTCCGGCTTGCAGTTATTCTTGCTAAATAAGTTAAAATGGGGGCCTTCCTGTTTTGTCCACTTTTAAAACTGATAATCATTCAGCTTGGCAACATTCTTCCATGTGTTTCCTTTGCAGCAATAAAGCCTGAAATCTGACCGCTGCAAAGAACCATGAATAACCTTCTCTGAGGGCCTGACTAACATCAGTGAGAGCCAGCCTTTGCAAATTATATTCCTCAAAGGTTGGATGATTAACTTGCAAACTGAAGAATGTCAAAATCTGACAGAGATCTTGTGAATGGAATTCACATGGAGCAATAACAGCTAAAGGCAACCTGATTCTAAAGAGCCAAACCTTAGAGCTAAACTTGAATTAACATCATTGCTTGACCAAAAACAAGGACCTTGTCAAAGATTCATTGTCAACAATGCTGGAAACATAGTTTCTAAAATATGAACAGATATGCTGATTTATCCTCGAGGTTTGAACGGTTTTGTACATGAATATTGCTGTGCACCAAATTGATTTGTGCATTTCAAGTATTTTGTGATTGTTCAGCAAAGAGACTGTTGTGTTGTCGGAAACGCTTTACGTGTTACTCACATTAAAGCCCTGGAGCATCACCATAAGACATGGAAGCCTTGTTAAATGTCATAAAAACATGCATATTCTTTGCAAAAATCTGATATAAAGATAATTAATCATGCTAAGCATGATTCAGTAGATGGCACAGAACATAAAGCCCCGGAGGTTTGAGTTAATACAGTATAACTGGGAAATCCAATGTAATGAAATAAGTAAAAAAAAAAAAAAAAGTACATTTTTAGTCATACAAAGTGCAGATTATGCAATTCATGACACTGAAAACTGCAACTTCATCTTACTCAGGGGTTTCCTCTGAGTCTCATACATAAGCTTCCAACTCAAGTTGGTATTCAAGAATGCAAAGTTCATCTGTAATGCCTCAATAATTACTGCAAACAGCTTGACATTCCAAGTATGCATACCATACCAACTACAAAAACATAATATATTTAGAAGTTAGCTCAGTCTACAAATGACAGCAGAGGCTAAATTTCATCATTTCTTGCACTGAACTCAATTACCGGTAATACGTTTTAATGCCGCACTGTCACATTCTGGAATTTATCACCCTTTATCCATGCATTTTCCACTGCTGTATCCTATAGCTGGGTCGCTGACCTTGTAACCTTTCAAGGTAATTTAACTTTAGTGTGAACAAGAGGAAATGTGTCTGCATGTCTTTAATCTATCGTTGCTAATTAAGGACCCATAAAAATCCCACAGACTCTGTGACTCTCCTTCGTTTTCATTGCGTCTTATACCATCATGCAAATTAATTCAGTTTCAATTATTTTTAAAAGACATCAGAGTGTTAAAATATGATGAATAAAAATTTTACAAAACATATAAGCGTGTGACCTACAGCTGTAATAAACAACCAGCAGACAAGTCAGTCTAGGTGAAATAATGCCACAAACATGTTGAGAGACGTCTGCCTGTAACTTTCACACATGATTATAGTGCACATACAGTGATGTGCTTTCAGGTCAATTTACATCACAAAGCCTGACAGAGGAGCCTCAGTAAACCAGCACTTGTGATTATTTGGTTTTAACCATCAGAGAATATTAACAGGTTGGAAAAGGTCTATGAAGCTGCAAAGACAAAGAACAGCACTACTGTCAAATCCTTTTGTGAGTAACAAGTTGTGCGAGCCACAGAAACACAATGAGCTGGACCGCAGAGTGGCCTTGTGGCCATATGGACAGGTTCAAAACCTCACCACAGGATAAATCAGAGACTGACCCGCTCGAACCAACAGCTCACAGCATTTCCAGCCTGCGGCCACAGGTTGGTTTCTCTCTAAAGTGGTGTCAAGACAAAGAACAGAGGTGTCATTTAGAGATCTAATAGATACTAAATTTAAAAATTGCCATATTTTCCCTGAAAATCAACAAGCGCTGAAAAAGTTATACGTTTCAGGCCTGAAGGAACAGTGCCAAGAGAACGTCCGGATATTGAGTCCACGCGCTGGGACAGGCCTGAGGTTTGCACACACTCCAGGATATAGTATGAGCTTCTGGATGAGGTCCAAGCCAGTGGGGAGTGGCAGAGTCAAGTCCTACAGGAACCTGAATCTGTGTAGCCGGGCAGCGCTGCTGACAGATTTATCAAGGCAGACTGGGTTTGACAGAACTGCCCGATTAAACGGCAATATAGCTAAAATTACGGCTCTACACCTCCCTTAGTCAGTGTACCCATCCGCTTTCCTGCAACACTCATCTCCTTTTAGCAATAAATACTTTACCTTGACAACAGATAATTCCCCCTCACTCATTTGTGAATGATTGAAAACACAGCTGCAATGTATTGACATCATCGTGTGTTTCCACAGTTCCCAGTCTAAGACACATCTCAGACTGCAGCGTTGGCTCATGCTGCAACAAGCTTTCATATCATTATCCAATCCATCAATACTGAAGCAACCTGCACAAGAGGACGCAGAGACGGCTGGAGGGAATCAAGGTGCGCGCTGTGTTCCAGGGGTGAGGCGAATGCTTCGTTGCACACCTGTTGGACTGATTAAGCCACAGACAAAGAGGCCTCTGTGGGTGCCTGTCCACCTGTCCACGGAGTAGAGGCCCTCACTTCCATCTATGCAGCTCTAAATTCCTGCCTTGCTTCTGCCCCCTCCACAATCTGATGGATATTGAGTCCACGTCTCTTTCTCTCTCTCACACACATGCACGCAAGCATGCAAACACACACATATGCACACACGCACGTGCGCACACACAGCATCAAGACAGTGCACTTGACTTAAAGAGCCTCAGCCTGTTTTTTTTTTTTTTGTTTTACCACCTGTATAAGGACTATGAAACATTATAGGTTTGGAGATTTGTCACGTCCCTTGTCCCCATTATATTCTTCAGGGCTTGGTAAATTGGAACTGATTGTGTTCCTAATAACTCGTTTGCCCTCACTCCCTTCTCAGTTCACAAACCCTCGGATGGCGTGCTTGCAGACAAACAGTGCAGCCCTCATCTTTTAAGGTCTGATCTTATGTATGAGGCATTTATGTAGCTCAAGATCAACCCCAGCAGACGCTGGTTATTACATGTGAATTGGTCCAGAGAGGAAGATTAAAACATGGAAAAACCAAACAACTGTATGTTGTATAACATTTACCACATTCTTTCAGAAAGATAGTGAAGTTAAACTACTTAAGACAATAAATAAAGATATTCTATATTACTTAAAACTGACTAATGAGGGATTTTCTATCAGCCAAAGATAACAAGCCCGTAACTGCCCCATGCCTTGCAGAGGCCCTTATTCTCTGTCTGTTTACAAGCTGTCCTTGGGTCCCAGTGTGGAAAGATTTTAAATATTTAGTAATGTTTACTTAAAATAATGATGTAGTTGATGTTACTTCATGTTAAATGTGGTTTGGGTGGATGTAGGTCCACCACACATTCTCAGTGGGCACTGAAGCTTTGTCAGATCCATGTGATCAGCGCCTGCAGTCATCCTCGTTTATGCCTGTCAAGGTTCCAACAGGCTCAGACACACTTTAAAAGAATGATAATAGGCCTACGCCTTTAGTTCCAAGGCTGTGCCTGTGGCAACGACATTATGACCAAGTGAATTTGTCAAAAATTCTATTCCACCTTCCCAAAGCAGACCAGTGAAACCCATTTCAGACAGAGTGGAGGAATGTACAAAGTGGTATTGTTAAAAAGCCCAGTTTTAAAGCCCAGCTTCGAACCATAAAACCCTCTCAAGTGTTCCAACTTGTATTGTTTTATGTGAAGCTAATATCCAATGTTCTGATAAAATGGCCCCCAAATGTAACTTAACTGCGAAAACAGTATTAGGAACTTTGCGTGGTTGGAGACTCCGTTCTGACCCAAATGGAGAAGACTGATCAAAGTGGTGGTTTGTTCCTCTCAGTGATAATCCACTCTCCCAATTTTTGCTTCACTGCCACATGAACAGACACAGAAAGCCAGAAACATCATGTGGTCAGATACCAGCTGGGGGTTAGAGCAACTTTTTCAATCCTGAAGCAATAAAACTAACTCATATTGTGTTGAGTACTCACTCCCCAAGTTCATAAAAGAGCACAATGTATTAATCTTTCTGTTTGCCAGTATGAGTGAATAATTGGCATCTTTTCCACTGTTTGAACCCTTTATTCTGCTTTAAGCCTGCTTTTTGTTCCAAAGAGGCAGAAAAACTGCATTATGTTTCTCCACATCAACAATATGCTGAATAGACACAGAACTCAAGAGGGATTAAGAACCCAATTGTTAGTACTGTTGTTGCCCAAAAATCACATTAAATTAATGGCAGGCTATTAGTTGGAATCCAAAATAGATTGCAATGCAGATGTGGGAAAATACAAAAATGGATTCAGTATGTTTGGGATGTTTACTGTGGTGGAAAGTTCGCTCTGATGTTTGATACGGACATCACGTGGCAAGCGCGCAAAACCCCAACTTGTTTATATCTCACTTGGTGCAGCGTCTCAACTACGACACACTGACATTCTCCAATGTCTTTGACTATATTTAGAAAATAGTCTGAAAGAAGACGGCAACAATCAGCTATCACACAGACACACATGCACACATCTTTATACTTCTATCTTTTTGAGGACTTTCAGAGACATAACTTCATGGACATTACCGAGTGCCTTACCTTAACCCTAACTATCACCACTGATTCCCACGTTGACTAACCTCAAAATTAAAATAATGTCCTAACCCTCAAAAGGACCTTTGATGTTCTCAGGACCATCTAAAATGTCCTCACTTCCTAAATTTGTGCTCACTTTACTCGTAGAATAAGAATTTTGGTACTATAAACTACACACACGCATGCACGCAAAAACAGACACACACACACACACACGGTTAATGGGCAAAATGAAAACTGATGCATTTAATTGGTCTCTTTTAATGGGTGGTGGTCTGTTGTTCTCTCTCTGTGTGTGTGTGTGTGTGTGTGTGTGTGTGTGTGTGTGTGTGTGTGTGTGTGTGTGTGTGTGTGTGTGTGTGTGTGTTTTGCAGCAGGGGGGCTGTTCTGACTCATTAGTGGCTCCATCACTAGATGTGATTAAAGTGCTATCATGCCCCTCTCCTCTTTCACAGCTTCCTGTACCCCTACCACACTTGAAGGATAATGAGGTAGTTTATTTGTCTCTGGTCACTCACACACACACACACACACACACACACATACATACATACAAACACATACATAAAATATGAGGCAGTAATAAAACCAAAAGTAAAAGATAGATCACAGATTAGAAGCAGATTTATAGTTTTGATGTATAAAAAATCCATAGTGTGACCACAAATCTCTCTCATATGCTTGCTCTCTTTCTCTCCCTCACCAGACACATTAAGGAATGCATCAGCGCACTTGGACCGTACATCAGAACTGGAAGCCTATGCAAAGTAAGCGTGGCTGCAGATGTCTATCCACCTTATCTGATCTTCATAAATCTTACAAAAAGACGTTTTGCTCAGACTCGACTCTGTGCCCTTTACTCCTCTGTCATCATATGCATCTTCTGTCCTGGCAGCCGCCTCACCTGCTGGATGTTGTCTGCGGTTCCTGGGGTGTGATGAATAACTGCTCCTTAGTGGAGTTACTTTCTTTTTCTCCTTCTTCCTCCAAACAATAACTTGTTTTTCCAAATATTAGTGATTTAGTGAACCTGCTGCTGGTGGTACAGCTTATACAGTATAAATGTATTCATTTTTCTAATTTCTCTTTGTTGGTCTGAAACCATTTACTTACTGCTGTAAGCCAAAGACACATCTGCATCCCAGATTCAAAAAAAAAAAAAAAAAGGAAGAAAAAAGAGAGAGTGGCCATCACCTCCAAACCAAAGAGTGGTAAAATGGCCAATGGCCACAGTTCAGAATTGGGTCTGTTCACGGTCAGGCAGGGTGGCCTGGATAGCACCTCTGCCTTTTAAAGCATTAATCTCTAAGAAGGGAGACCAGAGGGGAAGAAGATTCACTTTCAGCAAAAACCGCTGAACGTTCTCACACACACTGTTTCAGTCACACCAGAACAATGTCACTACAATCCAAGCACAACATCTGTTCCAGTCAGAAAACAACCGCTGCCAGAAACATGTTCAAAATAAAATAGCATGGAGGCACTGGAGTAAAAAAGAAATAAAGGAAAAGAAAGACACGTGAAAAGCAAAACAAGAAAGTCTCTATTTCCATTTGATATTCGGTGTTTTTTGTGGCATGTTCTGCTATTTTCCGATCAAGCACAGTGCAGTCCTGAACTCAAAGCCTTGCTCCTTTTCTTTTTTTTTTTTTTTTACAGTAGGTGATACAATCACATGGACTTTAAAATTTATTAATTGCCAGAAACTGATATAAATGAAAAGAGAAAGGATAAATACCATTAGAATTTATAGGAATTAGCAGTAATATTTGTGAAATCTATAGACACACAATTGATCCAGTGGTCTTTAGGGAGGAGCAAGCTAATGCTAACTAACCAGATGCTACTTCAATGAACAGTTGAACAGTGCTGACCTCTGGCTTTGTTGGTGTGAACTATGAAGGGATTTGGCCATACATGTGCAAAACACACACAGCACTTTAAAGCAGAGATCAGAGTCAGAAAGAAACGGAGTATTCTGCTTACAGCCCACAGAGTCCCACAAACTGCAGTAAAAGTTAAAGGCAATTACAATAGATTAAACAAACAAGATATTAAGACAGGCCCATAAAACAGGCACTAAAAATCAGGTAAATATTGTTTTACTTTGGTGTCACGTCTAATTGTTTCCACACAGATCTAATCTGGAGCATATGGATATGATAAAAGACAAGAGGAGGCTCTCTGGAATAATAAGCAAATCTAGTAAATACAGTAATTGGCCCTGGAGCTCTGATGCCACCCATAATCACCACAGATGTATAAATAATATAACTGTTTGATGAAGCTTTTATTTTTCTTCATTTCAATTTTCACTGAACACTTCTGAGATGAACAGGCAAGTTGAAACCTTGTTTAATCTAGTTGGTTTATTTGCAAATGCAGACTCTTAAGAAGTTTTCTGATAAAACACACAAACACACACTGATTACCACTTTTCACAGTAAATAAACTCTTCTTAGCTGAGCTCCAGAAGACCCTTCTGGTAATCGAGGGCCAAAACAGAACAAAACTATGTCAAGTACCAGAAATCCCCTTTAAATTTCACAATATAATGGTGGTTCTACTCCCAGTTTTGAGAGAGTTAAAGATGTTTTGTCTGTGCAATGGGATGTTGTCACAGCAGTCATATAAAATTGGAATGAAAAGGGTAAATGAGGCTAAATAAATATAAAAATAAACAAGGTTTCGCAGAACAGTTGCCAAACTACGGCGACAGACCCAGTGACAGTTTTATTAGGACCACTTTCACGCTGCACCTTTGAAAGCGGACAACGTTTGGGACATTAGTGTATTGATGACTGAAAATAGCAAAAGGATAAAAAATAAAACGCAGTTCATAGATTGGCCAGGTCCTCTTCCCTGTACCACCATCTTCTGACCAGCATTCACCTAAAAGCGAGCCGAAAGCCATGTCCCAAAATGGACCAGAGTTTCCTTGTATGGTCCACATCAGAGTTCACACGGGCTTTCAAAGCTGCCCAAGCTAAGTGGACCGTACAAGGAAAAAGGAACTTTGTTGAAAATGGACCAAACAGCTCTAGTGTGAGAGGAAGTTGACTGCTGCACTCGTTTATACAGGAAGAGTCAATGTAGCCGATCTAACTTACTGTTTACTATTGGGAAGATATTGATCACACAGTTTGCTCTAAGTGAGACGTTATTAATGGGAACTGGATATTTGAACGTAAATAGAGTAAATGATGATTGTTTTACTAACAGTGATGATTTTTACTTAAATATTTGTGTTTCTCTAAAAATAGGGAGCTGGTGGAACCTGGAATGTCACCACCAATTATACACCAGGTGCTCAAAGGAACACAAGCCATGAACAGATTTTAAAAATCTATCACAGAGCAACACACAAATATTTCAAAGATCACGCAAACTTTGACAGTGTGACTTTTGGACCTTTGCTTGGAGGCAGTCTCAGACAAATTACTGGATTACACCAAAATGTTGAGGGAGGACCCTCTCACACTTTGACAGTGTCAGAGAAGTAGCCTCATTTTCCCTCCCTGCGGCATGGTGTTGTGGAGCATGTGATATATGGTTGAAATGAAAGGTAGCGTTTGGGCTTTTTTCCTCCTACCCTGTGACAGTGAAGATGCTCTTCAGTATAGATCAAAGTGATTTAGGATTGCGTTTCTTTGTCAAGGTGAAAGTCAGTGCAAACTTGAGAGGATCGAGCATACAGTAAGATTCAGGGGAAAGCTCCAGGACTGCATTTTTGCAAAATACTGAGAAAAAAAAGAATTTTTCTTGCAAGAATCCCATTGTTTTTCATCCGTCACCCACTTGTCTGGCTTACATAGATAGGTCATGTCCTTTCCCTTCAAAGGCCTTCCCTCCTGTTGCACTCACTATTGGTGCTCTCTTATCACAGGAGAACCTGCTGTCAACAGCCAAGTGGCCTGTGCTGACCACCGTCCATCTGTACACCCTCCCACCAGCAGGCCTTTCAGTGCACTCATAAAGGTTTAAGTAAAATGACTTCAACACCACTGAAACAGCGTCTTTGGTTAGAGGACACTGGGCTCCTTTCACTGCATAACGAGCCTTACGACCAAAAAAATTGCAAAGTAGGTTTTCATATTTTAGTTTTTCTGCTAAAACAATGTAGAAGTTTTCACTCTTTTAAAATCTTGACAGTCCTGCACTGACTCTGCAGCCAGATGGAAATATGTGACGGGGGTCCAAACTGCAAAGAGGCCAAAGTAAAAATGAAGATGAAATGCTGCTTTGGAAAATCTGTTCCTGTAACCTGAGAGCCTGGGGTGGATAGTCATCTGGAAGCTCCCTTTACTATTCTGTGTGTGTGTGTGTGTGTGTGTGTGTGTGTGTGTGTGTGTGTGTGTGTGTGTGTGTGTGTGTGTGTGTGTGTGTGTGTGTGTGTGTGTGTGTGTGTGTGTAAATGCTTTCCATGTGTGTATGAGGAAGTCAACAGTATTTTGTTTTGATGAGACATCATATATGACCCATAGGCAAGAAACCTGAGAGCATCATGGCAGCAGTCATGCTAATCTCTGCAGGTCACTTTTTTTTTAAATTAAAAACCTAATTATGGTTCAAGAACATTCACAGACCAGACCTCTAAAATAAGGTTCAGTGATCGTCAGTCTGGACCCAAATACATATTCAGCTTCACTTGCATGCTTATGTGTGTTTAAAGGCCAATGCAGCGCTCTGCAGACTCTCAACCGAATGTGATATTTCAAAAATGTAAATATGCATCACCGCAACAGGCAGCAGCTGTGATGGATCTATTTGTTCCTTATATACATCCTTGTTTGTTATTACCTCATTTCCTACTACACTGTGAGCATACAGGAAGGGAAGGAAAACACACACACACACACACACACACACACACACACACACACACACACACACACACACACACACACACACACACACACACACACACACACACACACACACTTCTCACCTTCTAGAAACAGTAGTGAGGTTGCCGCTGTGGCTAGGGGATCCTGGTCTCTGTGATGTGGAGGCTCAACATCTACTGTTTCAGAAAATAAACATAGCAGGATTGTCCCTGAGTAACATACACTCACCAGCAGACAGACTCATAATATTTCCTCCCATCTGATGACAGCAGGGAGAGTTTTCCACAGTGATAACAGGAATGTTTTCACACCCTCTGGACACATTACAGTCTCCTCTTTGTGGTCAGTTTCATATGGAGGAGCAGTTAGAGGGGTGCACAGGCTGAAAAGAAGGCCTCGCCTGCGCAAGACAGCGACAGCGGATATATCTGCCAATCTGGCTGTGACTTTCCCTCAGCCTCGCAGAGGGACTTATCTGAAATTCTTTTATGCTCTGTTTTAGATTAGCTTGTTAATCTCATTATGTGAATCCTTTTCGACTAAATTTCTCTGGGTGAGCCAACATGGTCCATAAAAGAACCCTGGCAAGCTCAAACACACAACAGACAAGCAGAAATACAATTCTTGAACGTAATGCAATATTCACAAACACTCATCAAGGCAGTCTCCAAGAAATTATGTTTATAGAGAGCAAATGTTCTACAGTGAACATGTTTGTAAGGGAATCACTGTCTGGATCATGTTTAGAGGCCAACTCATCTCTCTGTTTTTACCTGACATGCACCTTCTCTGAATGGATTGGGTCACTTGTTTGCTCCCCCCCCCCCCCCTTTGCGTTTGAACAAATTTAAGAAAGATTGTTCAAATTGAAACAGTTCTATAGCATTATGTTTGTGCCAATCTTTGGTCCTCAACCCAATCAGTTGCCATTCAGGAAGTGTCCCATTATCTAAACCTTCTATAGCAGGAATGATCTGAAGGAGACGGTCGTACAAAGCAGCATTGATGGGCTTTGAAAATAGCAAGGACCAATCACGCCAATTAGCCACACACTATATAACCCCCCCACCCCCCAGGTGAGCTTCATCTAGCAAAAAATTGAATTGGAGCCAACATTGATGATCTATTACCATTCAAAGGCAGTACTGCGTTGACCTGGGGCAGTTCAGGAGGAACTGAACGCTCAAATAAGGATCCCTGCAACGCAAATGGTGCGTTCCATGAACCCCTGTCCCAGCAGGTTTAGAGCAGGTGGAAGGATGTTTGTAACACACACTTAACTGATTCCATAACCCTTTCCTGACAGGGCTAGATGAACTACTAATGCATGATTTGACACCAAAGAGAGTACAAACGCACACCTTAACAGTTCTGTTATTGGAAGGTGAACCTGAACCAGTCTGAGTTCCTCAGCACTCTGGATCAGGTTATCGTTCTGTAAATCTCTGCACGTTGCTCCATTCAGTCCTTTTGACCTCATGGCTGGCTGTTTTACCTGATACGTCAACTGTCAGACTTTACATAGGCACGTGCTTCTCTTTCCAAATCAGGTCCATTCAGTTGAACTGAAGTGCAGGTGAACTGCAGGTGGACTCCAGTCTAGGTGTGGAAACATCTCAAAGGTGATCATGAGAAATTACAAGGTCTCCAGCTAAGGCTCAAGGGTCTTTTTTGTGTAGCAGCATAAAAGGATTAAAAACATAAAAGCCAACTTTTCTAGAACTGTACAGTAGACTCTGAACCACTACTGTAAAGGCCATTATTCCAACACTCACTGACTTGAGTGGATGTCAGGGTTCAGCAAAGACCTTATTGTGGAACAAACTGTTCAGTTTGAACCAAAAAGACAGAAGATTCCCGCATTTCATTAGTTTCACATTAAGCTGAACTGGGCTGATGAAGTCATATGTTCTTAGGTTCATTTTACTTTAATTTAAGAAAACTTTCACCACAGTACACAAGTGATCAATCATGTCCTTGCTGCCTTAAGGGCCAAGATCCGGATACAGCCACATACTGCAACTGCCTCTCACATGGACTGAGCCATATGCAAGCACTCAACAGCACAAGCACATACTTGAACACAGAGCAGCACTGACATTCAGCCATTCGTTACTGTCCTCTCACCCACAATTTTTCTCTCCGCTAATGCAGGCACACAGCTGTGAGGAACATTTGCTGATCTGTGAAGCCATGTGGCTTTAAACAAAAGCAGGGCTGAAGCATCTTCATTCTGCTGTAAGATTGAGGTTGCAGGTCGCAGGCAGGAAGAAGCCCCAGAGCCCAAAGTAATCACTGGAGCTTGACGTTGTCTAATCACATTCTACCAGAACAGAAAGAAAAATAGTGTCCAAGGGCGGATAGACATAGAATGTGAAGTTTTAAAGGGCAAAGAAATAAAATAACTTTAGTTTAAAAGCATCCAGAGGATAATTTTATTTAATCAAAGAGTCTAATATGCCATAACAAAGCATTTTGTTTGGCAGTAAGAATTTTAATAACATGTGAAAACAGCAGAAAGGTGCTGTGGAAACGGAAAAGGAGTTGGATGATAATGGAATGAGGTGTAATGAGGTTTGAAATGGCAGTCAGTGCAGCCTGCGGCAGACAAAAGCTGACTGTAGGCCTTAGCAGCCTTAAGATATGAACAACATTGAACAGCCCATCAGGGCTTTTAAAATCCTCAACATCAGTCAGTCTAAGCAGTCCGTCTGCCGGCAGGAAATTCCTCCTTACAGCAATCTATTATAGGATATCCACTGGACTTGTCCATTTAATAAAGTGTCCGTTCTGCAGCCAACCATGAACCTGGTTTCATCCTTAGTTCCTTCTTCAGAGTCCCAGCAGTAAGCAGAGTCTCTCATTGAATTAATATCTATTATCGAAAATCTAATGTGATGTTACTAAAAGAACAGTGTTGTTTATGATTGTTAAAAGGGAATAAAGGAACAATTGAAGCATTAGGAACATGGAGTGAACATCCATCTGTAGTGCTGCAGCTTGCAGCAAAAGACGGATGAAGCCAGAGAAATGTTTAAATCAGGTTTTCATAAAATAAAATCATAAGACAGCCTCCGCACTGCCTGTATGTTGGGTCAAAGAAATATTGGCGGTGTTGTCGATTTATGACAGATCTTCAGATTAAAGCTGTCCCGCTCTTCAAACGAACCGTCTGTACTGCATCAAATTCTGGCAAATAAGTTGTGTGTATCTTACAGTCACTGACCTCACCCTGTAGCCTCCCCACACCGCTCATCACCACCATTGTTTTTCATATTACTGAACTATGTCTAAAGAGACTTGGATGGGGAGAGTGAGAGAAAATGGTCGGCAGCAGCGCAGCTTGCCGGGCCAGAACCTCAGATCTTCTGCTTCAGTGTTAGCCACAAAAACATATGACTGTTTTTCTTTCCGAGAGGAAAAGCTGTTATTTCATCTGAAACCAGATTTTCTGCATCACTAACAAATATGGTTTATTTTGTATAAACACCAGTCCATCTTAAAAATCTGACTCTTACAAACACTGTTTCATTGATAAACAATTACATCAGAATGCCCACAAATACGAAGGAGATGAATGATTTTGTACTCAACTAATTACAGTTTATGTTAAATCTAATTAAAGACCTTTCCTTGTTCACAAAGAGTTCTCAAGCCTTTGAAAAAATAATAGATCCACATGCTTTTACAGTGCTAATTGGGTGTTAACAATCTTTTCTGATTGTAAATGTCCTCATAAATGTCAATTGGCAGCATGATATACAGTACATCCGTATGTGTCCTTTGCTAGGTCTCCTCTAGTTCTGGGTTTGTCACTTTTCAGGAAACCAGTTCCATTTTCTTTGTTTTGTCCTTCTTTTAAAAATGATTCACAGAAAAAGGTCCCGATGGTATGCTGCAGAAGGAACCAAAAGACAGATTGAGCCTGTTGGATAGTTGCAAAAAGTTCAATCATGAAATTAATCCAAACACGACATTTTACAGCTTTCAATGTTTAGAGTAAACAGTTCATGACAGGACGATGCTGTTGCTCTTTTAAAACCCGCAATCTGGAAAATTACTTAAGCACACAGGTAGGCTTTAATAACAAGCAGCAGATATTACAGAGAGAGATGACATGTTGGATTATGGAAATTTGACCTCAATCAGAGGGATCATTCTGGAACTGGCAGGAGAAAAAGCAACGTGATTGACGCGGCTCATTCTTGCATGTAATAATATACACTTGATGAGGTTATCCAAAGGACTACTGCACTGTGTACCCAGAGTGGGCATCGCTACAGGCCAAAACAGACTCCCGAGATGATGGAGGTCAAATCAGCAATGATAGATGGATGAAACTTTTTGGTGCCAGGCGCTGAATGGTACCAACCAGACAGCCAGTGTGACTAGCCAGCTCCTTCAAAACTCACCCTAACTAATCATCATCAGCGTGCACAGCAATCATCCACAGGACAGCAGAAGGAAAAATAAAATATCCAACAGAAGCTTAGCTCCAGTCCCATCTTTCCCACCCTGAATCAGTGGCGCTGATTGCAGAGAGATGAACAAACTCACATGGCTCTTCTGGGCAAGCAGACAAACGCAGACATGCCAGTGGTCACGAGGCGAGTGGCAAGCCATGGAGACACCGCAGCGGCCATCCTGCAGTTTGTTTTTCTCTCACTTCCCGTACTCATGAACAGAGATCTGAATTTCTTTCTGCCCGTATCAATAATAGAAACACTGCTATTCGTAGTCACTATGCCCTTTACTGTATGCTATAAATGCCTGTGGTGAGAAACGGAAGTATTCTTATGCCTTTGGCTTGACAGAGTTGTTATTCCTGCCTGGTGGAGTGCCCATATCTGGGAGTGAAGAGGTGCTCAGGTTAGGGTGTTGGAAAAACTGCAGACACGTGACATGTTAATGCATTAAATCGAATCTCCCAGTGTTTAGATCTAGGATCACACTGCTTTAAAAATACAAAATCTCAGCCACCGGTGCATGCGAACACACACTTTAGCCAAGGAAAATCAAATTATATCTACACTAACACACATACAGATAATATAGATCCAAGGGGGATTATCTTTACAAACAAGGATCAGTACTTTGTGGTAAAGGACAGATCTTAACTCATTGCTGAAGCTTGGAAAGAGATTGTGCAGCGCAGTTTCCACTGATGAAGGATTTTTAAAAAGTCAAATGGAGCCACCGGTGCCAGAGACTCTCAGGATTGTTGCTTTTCTCCATCGGGGTGGACAGCACGGCTCTGCTCTTTGTCTCCCTTCATAACAAAATCCAGCAAGATGCTTTCAAAACCAGCACGTTATGGTTATCCCACACTGATGTCACACTTCCATTTTGCTGAATTCTGTACTTTCCTCTAGTGCCTGAATCATCCCAGCAGCCTGAAAATGCACACCATCTTCATTTCTCCTTTCTGCTGCTTCGCTTGCATTCAAAAATTGGGCCTCTTTTTTTTTAAATTATTCAGCCTGTGGGCCAAAACTGAGGCCAGCGGAAATTAATTTGAATGGAAAGCAGAACTGGTTTGGTTTGCTGGTTAATGTCAGACCCCTTTTCAACAAATTTGGCACATTTTTTTCATCAACATGAAATTTGGCAAATTGCAAACTAGATCTAAAATTATAAAATACACGGGCGTATGAAAAGCAGAATTGTACATTTTGGGGACTGTCATTCTGTTATTGCCCAAAAAGCGGCAGAAGTGTCTTTCTCTTTCTCTCTTTCCATCACATTCATCTTCAGGTCCCTCTCCAGCTGACTCAAGCTCACTCACAGCTCTGGTATCAGAACATCTGGGACTTTAAATTGAGAGCAAAGGGCTGTCAAGAAGGCTTAAAGGGAACCATTTAAATAAATAAATGCTGCTGGTAAGTCCGCATAGTCTTCAGCTCTGTTGGACGTTTGTCATGCTTCCTTCCAATGAGTCAACCAATGAAATAAAGCTTTTCTGACTTTGCTGTCTTGTATATGATATATGGCTCATCCCACATATGTGGTCTGCACCACAGATATTTCTGTATTTCAAGTGCAGTAATGTAAATACCTCGAAAATACATAGGACTGCTGCTGCAGAGCACACAATTTGTTTTCAGTCTCTAATTAAACCAAAACTGATGAAGCCCCTTAGTCCTTAGAAATTAATGTTACGCTTCATGCTTTTAGGTGCCGACATTTTTTTTGGAGGAGATTAGGTGTGGAGATGAGTGGTAGAGCTCTCTGCCCTAGCATGCTGCTGTCAGGGGGTCACTGGCCTGTCTCTTATTTCCCTCCTGGCTTTTTAAAAGAGCCCCATTCATCACTCCCTGACAGCATCTGTCTCTCTCCAACCCCTCTGATGTGATATGAAATACGTTTAGGTTTTTTTTTTTAAGCTCAACTGTCACTGTCACAGACAGCTGCTCATTCTGCAGGTGAAAAGGTGTCAGAGCTGTGACGAGTTAAGCACAAACTTGACGAAAACTTGGTAATTATTACAAAAGATGCACACATAATGTAAACAAATAAAAAACAGGTATGGTTATTTACGTGATTGGTGATTGAAAAACACACTGAATCTTTAGCAATTAATAATTGACACGTTATCATAGTCGGTGGTTATTATTTACTGGTATGTCAGCATTTTTTAAAAGTTGGGTGCATCTTACGCAATAGATGTTAAGGATTTTATTTACAGCAACTAATCGATAGACCAAATGATGAAAGGTCTGATGAGGAAAACCTCAACAAAGAGGAGTTGCAACCATTTACTACATCCAGTACCATGTGTGGTGCCTACTGTACAGTTCGTGCAGACCATACTTTCAAGATAATTGATGCTCTTGGGGCCTGTGCTGCTGTTGCTTTTCTTTCTAATGGAAAAAAGATGTCTCTGCAGTCTCCAATACCCACATGAATATGATGCTAAGCTAATAGCAAAACACCACCATACCCTATTATTATAATCAAATGATGCATGCAGCACAAAAATCTGTGTCTCTAACCCCGATAATTCTGCTTTGTGTGCTTCTATGATGTTGACCTGTATTAACTGAATTAGCATGTCCCCCCTGGCCTGCACCCAGCTCCCTCCCCTTCATATTTTTCTTGCTCACTCACTCACACACACACACACACACACACACACACACACACACACACACACACACACACACACACGAACTTGTGCTGCTGTGTGGGTTTCTCCCATGCAGTTTCTTTAGATTCCTACTTAAAACAGACAGGCAGGGTTGATGGTGTGCCAAGCTGGCATGCACCCTGGGATAATGAAAGACTATGCTATGGTTTTCGTTGTTGATTAAGGATTATTTTGCTAGACAAACAAGCTACTGTTCAGCCATGTGGGAACATGTGAAGCATGTTCCATTCTCATAGACGGGGCCAGATCTGGTCTGTTCAGAGAGGGTTGGGATCCATTCATAACTGCTCTCTATATTTCATTTTTAATGACTACAAGTGTCTGCTAAAGATGCAGGTGTGCTCGCATTACAGCTCACAAACAATGCAGTACTGTTGCTGTGTGATGGATAATTCTCCGTGTCATTTTTCTGGCCTGTTAGCAAACCACTAAAACTATAAATAAAGCACACACGCGCAACTTGAAAATTCAAAATTTAGTGTCTGTGCTATTTATAACATGTGACGCTCAAGGCTGATGGTGTGACGGTGTTTTAAAGATTACCAGTGCTCCCACAGCAGATAATAAAAATGCAGATTAAAGACAAGACAAAAATAAAGTTAAAACAAATCAACTTAAGTTTGTCCCAATTTAGGGGAAGGGCTAGATTTATTTTTGCTGCTGAGATAATACTGTCCAAGAAACACACATCCAAAGACAAGCATTAATTGCAAATATTTGGCAACTTGTACAGTAATTCATTTTTGACAATTCTGGCTACATGGAGGAAAATTATTTTAACAAACCTTAGCGCAAATTAGTGCAAAATGTGACCATGTGCTAACTATTACAATTGTTGTCACAGCTACAATGGTAATGTCACTTTAATATAAGTCAGTCAGAGTCATTTTAACTTACAAATATGATCCTCAAGGTTTGTAGGATAAAGAAACCATCTGATTAAATAATGTCCTGAGCAAACGATTGGTTTTTTTTGTTTGTTTGGTTTTTTTTTGTCACATAATGTTGGTATGGAATGAATTTTGCCCGGAGTGCTTTATGTTAAACCAAATGCCTATCAAGGGAGTGTGTGGGCAAAGCTGGACAAGATTTGTTATAGAGGAAAATAACCCTGCTTACATTTCTCAAAAGTCCTCTAGTCCACAATCACGCTCGTGCCAAAGCATTTATTTAGATTTTTATATTAAGCTATGTATATACCAAAGTAACCAGTGGTTAGGAAAGATTCACAGTGCAAATTAAAGAGGATTGAGGCCTTAGTAGCACACTACCTCATTGAGTTTCCACCCTTCTGTCTATTTTGGCCTTGCACATGCTTACTCAACTAATAATGGTAAAGTTCTTCCAGCAGCATATTTATTGTAGCAAAATGCACCTGGTGCAGGATGTGAATTAAGTGGCAAATATTTCCCCAGGCTGCTGATTTACTTTAAACGCTGTACTCATCCTTTAAATGAATGCCAGTTAAAATTTTCAGCTAAGGCACATTTGGAGGATGTCAAGGAATGCTGTTAAAATTCCATTATTTAACATGAAAGCGAAACGTTTTGTCTGGTTATCTGTTTAACACTCATGTAGAATCACTTCTTCTGCCACTATCAATCATTGTAAGCGTATCTAAGATGTGCATGGCACAGGTGAAGAAGACAAGACAGGAATCTTGATTGACAAGCTTATTATTGTGATCCACATGATCACTGAGGAATGACATATGAAACACACAACATGTCCTCACTGTGGCACCGTGTCACAGCTGAAGAGCATTCAATCACTAGTATGAAGCTACTTTGTCCAGGTTTCACCTCAGCTGACATATTCACATAACATTAGTCATCAAAACTGCTATGAGGCAAACTGGTCCTGCTCATTCAAACACAGCACAGTGTAGCGCTGTATATGCAGTGACCACGTGCAAGTACTTAATGAAATCCTTCCCCTTGCCTCTTATAGCTCTGTAATTACAAGCCTGCAGAGATAGTGTACACACACAAATCTATGAAAAGGAAGCCACCATTAATTACCACAAAGTACTGTAAATCTACAGTAAAGCATGCCAGCGGACCCAAAGACCTGGGAGACATTAACCAACACACATAAACATAAACATAAACATAAACATAAACACACACACACACACACACACACACACACACACACACACACACACACACACACACACACACACACACACACACACACACACACACACACACACACACATACACATACACATACACACACACATACAAGAATGTACTCAAATTCTAAGTCAAGAACACAGAAACTTTACTTAAAGTTCATGTGCAGAAGATTAATAAATCAGTTACTTAATAGTCATAGATAGTAATTATTTTTTCTTTCCCACCTTGGCTGATTCAATGTATGACACAAGTCACAGCAAATGTCCAAAGCTTGATCTCTGCGAGCAACTGGACTAGGTTAGGTTCTTGAAAACGTTTTGCCCCTCCTCCAAGATGCTTTTTGAAGCTGTACATTACTTAAAAAGTACCACATCCTACAAATAAAATGTCTAAATTGACAAATATGACCGTAAAACCACAAACAGGGAAAGGCATAGTTCAGCCACAGAACTGTACTCATTACCATACTCGACATGATGTTGGAGAGGTTGCTGAAGTTGAAAATTGCCGTCATAGTGATAAGACTGAGAAAATCCCCGTGCATACCCAATGGGCAAAAGAACCAACGAAGGGCTGAAACTTCCAGTTGGATTTAAAAAGAACCAATGTTTCCAATTATGAAAGCAGGTGTAAATGTTTATGGCTTCATTGAGCGGAAAAAGCTAAGTATCCTTCTAGTCAAAAAGAAACGGCAAATTTTGAGAACATTTATCGTTCATATAACGTTTGTTGATGTCAACAAATATGTTGTTAAGGTTACAAAATACACTATTTCACAGTTTATCTCTCTTCTGGCTGTCCTGCCAAGTTAGACAATAGACAACAGTTGATCCATCTTGATTTCGCAGCCACTTTCAAACATGATTTCATTTGGGGGGGGAAAGGCTATTGGTGATTTGTTACAAAACTGTCACTGGAGAAAGAGCTGAACGTGCATGCATTCAAATGCACATGTAAGAGAATCAGACAGGTCAGCTCTGATGGACCAGAGGGGGGCTAGCCCCTGCATGTGCTAAAGTCTCTGATACTTATGTCAAAAGCAACACAATCATTCAGCATAACTAGTTGTGCTACCGCAGCACTGTGAAGTCTGCAACACATAAGCACTCCCCACACCCTGACCTGTGCATTCGAAGTGGGGGCGACAGCGGGACCCTGCCAAGCCTCCAGTCTCATGAAGGAACGGAGGTGGCCGAGAGAACAGAGACGCCTTAGGGACTGGGACAGCAGCATCATTATGAGTCCTCAGGATAAATAACCCAGCATTAATGCAACATGGCACAGTGTGGCCAGTTCTAACCGAGCCGTGTCAAACGGGCCTTAGATAGCTGGGCCCACAGCACCCGACATCGCAACAAGTATACAGGAAATCCAGATAAATAGATAAACAAATACGAGTGTTATAGTTGGCAAGACAGCGCTGTTTGAGAATACGGCTGTATGTTAGCACTGCTACTTGAAGCACCCTGCATGGCTGGGTATTGACTGTCTATGTGGCTCTTTCATGGAGTCAAGTTAGACTGAATGCTGGGTTTGATGATCAGGAAGGCAATTACAATGAGCCACACTTTAGCCATGTATGTTTAGCCTGTGAAAATATGAATTTGATGTGTTCTTTTCATCATTATACATCATTAGTGTTAATAGAGATGATTCATGAGCTGTTGCGTGCACACATGGTCATATTTAAACATATGTATATTGAATGACATGTATATAATGCTTACAGGATCAGACAGATGGGGGATTATGCACGTTATAATTTAATGCTTTGAATCTACAAATGTTCTCGAAAATGAGAGAAAAAAAATTAAAAAGCCTGTGCATATTTCCAGTAAAACTTTCCCATTTACTTTGGATTAATTGAAATATTACTGTCAACAGTTGACATGAATACTGTTTGGAAAAGAATAGTTCCAGTATTGAGTGGTCTTGATGGATTATTAAAAGAAAAGAAGATAAATAAGAGCTGGTATTACGTTTCTTTTCTGTAAAGTAATAAACCTCATATGCACCGGAGTTGCAGTCCTGTCACAGCTTTGTGCACGAGAAATGACACAAAACATTAACATTCACTCTATTTCTAAGTATGCCAAGCACAACAATTTGTTGTTTTTCTTTATTTGTTCCAACATGGATCGCTTTTCTCATAAATCATGAGTGTACAAAGGGGTTATAAAATTCACACTGAACACTCAAACACGACGCACGATGTTTCTATTGACGCCTTCAAGTCAACTTAATTTTCCCCTTCAGTTCTTGTCTGAAAAACATAACAATGGGGTGAGTGAAGGAGTAGTGGTCGAGGTGAGAAACCTTTAATAGGAGTTTTGGTTTCAGATCTAAAAACTGGAGTCACTTTGCTCTAGCTGTATTACTGTACGTCATACATCATATGGAGGATCTAGATGTCAGCACACCCTGAATATTCCAAACTGTCTCCAGCTCAGATCATCCCTCAAAGGCAGAGAAAAGAGCGAATAGTATAAATCCCTATATTTATATCACACTTAACAAGAGTGAGAGAAGATCACCAAATAGGCGCAGCATGTCAGAGCTGTTGCTGACCCCAGCTACATAATGCTGGCCTCATAATTGGGAGCAGATCTCACTGAAAAGGGATATGTAATCTCTGATTGCGGTTGGAATGAAAAGCGCATGACTCATCCTCCTCTATTTACCAATAAAACACTTAATCATACACTCAAGTATGTTTCTCTGTATAACGCACTTTATCAGGGTTGGTTCTGTTAGTAAATCTGTCACCACGTAAGTTTTTCTCCTCGCCTGAAAGCCTGAAACCTCACCAGGACAATACATTAAAATTCTTATTTTACCTCATTTAAATTTGATTTGTTGCACATAAGACCAAGTAGGAGAAAATCATACTTGCAAAGGAAAGATCAAATCGAAAGCTACTTCAAAGTATGCCTAAACATCTAAAGTCCAGACAACCAATGCAGGATAGACAAGGGTGACTACAGTATCATAAATACTGTACTTATGTATTTCTATTTATTGTCTTTACACTGATATAAGATACACTCCCTTTCTTAACTGATGTTTAGGGACATATTTAGAACCCCATGCACGTGCAAAGACACTCATTTCACTTTTATACATAAATATGGTGTTAATAATATGAGGGTAAAGGGACAACTCCTCCCTGTCTCTTCTTTCTCCCTTAGTGAAAACGGGCCTCCTCTCCCTGCAGCTGGATTTATGGTGAACACATGGTAGGAGGAGGTCACTATCTTCCAGTGGCAGCAATTTAGGATTAGTTAAAAAAGGAAAAAGTTATTGGAAAACAGCTCAGATCCCACTCCATCTCTGCGGTATTCATTTAATCCTACTGCCCTTTTCTCTCTTTTTTAACGCAGAGTGACTTTTTCTTTTCAAAAACAGAACGCTTTTTTGTTTTCTGGAAACAGGACGTCACTTCCAATGTAATTTCATGTCATTTAATCCTACCCCACACCATTCTGTCACGTGGCATTTGACACAGATCCAACAGCTACAAATACACGATTTACCGCTTGTACAGTAAAGTTTATTACATCATGTAATTTGCAGAGGTCATTATTGGGTCAGGTAATTATTCATTGATCAGGTCATGCCAGGTAATTATTAAGGTCAGTGTTGAGCTCTGGTTTCACACACAACAGGAACTCTAGTCTCCTGGGTCGCATTCCATTGACCGACCCAAAAGCGCTGCCCTCTCAGAGAGGGACCCCTTCACATTCACTCTTTTTGATACTGGGCTGAAATTGCAGGATCATGAACACTTTCCCTCTTCAACATTAATAACAGACTGCATGCTCACAAATAAATGTGTATCCTCTGTGCATGAACGGCATCAGCCTGAACACTTCACTGCACACATGAGTAAAGATGATTTGATGATAATCCTCCGCAGTCTAGGCTGGTCATGGAGGTATGACAACCTGCCACGGATGTGTAAGGATCAACACCAAACCAGAATATATACCCCCACCCCCACCCCCTAAATTTTCCCCCTGCCACAGGAAATGTGGAGAGAAAATATGAGCATAATAGAAAACTGCAGTGAGTGAACAGAAAAGCTTGAAAAGAGATTTAAAGGGTGGGAGAGCCAGCAGCACGTGGTCAACAGTGTGCCTTGCATGCAACTGCTTCCCACCCACAGAGCAAGTCTCCAACGTGCTGTGTTGGCTGGCCCTTGATGAAGAAAGCTCAAGTTGACACTGGAGGAGTACCACAGAGACAGAGTAGATAAATTGAAAAAAGATACCAAAGATCTACGTAGCAATACATCACATGCATGGGACTTGGAAAAGATGTTTTAGGGACAAATAAGGAGAAGAGGTTATCTCAGAGTAACCAGAAATGACACGCCCTACATAAAGCATGATATTTGCGATTAGAATAGTGACAGGACGGAGGGACATGTAAGGAGAATGAAAACTTTTGCAATTAGTTTAAAATCAATGTAAATTACAGCCAAAAGACACTTCTGTGATATATCGTTAAACATTTCCAAACTGCTACATGACGTTTGGACATCATCAGAATTTAAAAAGCTGGTATCTAGCTTATAAGATAAACAGCAAGTTCTTATTTACAAGATAGTGTGGGAGAGCACAGCTAAAAACAATATGAAAGTGGCCAGAGCTGCAAGTAGTAATAAGAGCTGATGGTGACAGGAATAAGGGCCGGCGTAGGGTTAATCCATATGCGGACTGTGGGGAAGGAGTCCGGACCTGACCTCAGCTGCCGTGATGGAAAACAGCCCAGCAGTTATCCAGGATGTATCGCTCCAGTACTCCAAAGGCTCAGCGGCCTGTCGTTATGACCTCAGGAAAACTTTCTGTGTTATTTCACTGCGGCCACCTCACGTCACTCAGTAGGCAGTGCAACTTTTCTTGGAAGGCTGCTAACTTGTCGCAGCCCAAAATGCATGATGTCAGGAAAAAGAGAGGTTAGAGTCTTGGGCAGTCTCCATACAGTAGTCAACACAGGCTCTGATATGCATGCAGAAGGTGGAAAAGAATCAACTCAAAAAGCAAGAACAAAGCAGAGCAGATTCAGATAAAGTCACATCCGCCATCCTGAATCTGCTGCATGGAGACTCTAATATTAATTTTGTAATTTACACAATGAGGGTAATATGTTCCTTGTGTGTTAGAACATATAATGAAGTTGGTAAATTGGAGATATTTTGTAAAATATGTTTGCAGACCGGCCCTAACAGGCAATCAAGCATGCTTCAAGCCATGTTCGAATGCCTCGGTGACAGAAGTGTGAGATGTGTCATATTTATCTTTTTTTTTACAAGCTGTTGGCTGACGGAAATTGAATTATGACATTCGAGTCAGACTGGAATCAATTAGAAACGTGTCAGACCAGATCAAAGGGAATGTATTTGTCAAGCATGTTGTTCTGAAACAAAATGCCTAAACATGACACACACGGTACAGGCACATGGGAAAAACATCATTTCTGTCCTCGAGGAAGCGGCTGAGACCAAGAGGTTGAGTATTACCTGATGTCTTTGTGAGGACAGGAAACAACCTGGTTGTGCTGTCCAAACAGAACTTTCACTTACCAGACCTTGTTTAAATACAACAGAAATACAACATTTGTTTTTCAAAAGGAGTAGACTAGGATTCATAATGCTGATCCAGCTCATTGAACACATATGGGTCTACAGGACAGCATCCAGCAGACCGATTATTAACATCAGCCCTGTGTCCAAGAGACGGAAAGAGCTGGACAAAGACACGGGGCAGCTCTGTTGCTGTGGTGGAAGCATTCAAAACTCTGTGCCAATAAGATACACACACCCCGAGTGCAGTATACAGATATAGTTGTCTGGTCTTTTTTTTTTGTTCTGTCTTTTTTTTAACTTAATGAGCTTGCAAATGAGAAACAGACAAAGTCATGGCAACTAAGCGATGCAGAGGAAATGGTGAAATATAGCATCCAACACTCCAGGATATTTCATCCAACGGCTAAACGAGACCATGCAATCCACATTACAATGTTCTTGATCAGATCTGTATCTGCATGTGCCCTGAAACACTCAGACACCTGGACTTCAGCGCTGTAGACGTGTTGCTGTATGAGATGGACATGCGTGCATTATTAGTTAAGTAAGCCAACAGTGTATCATGCCTATAAATGTGTTCCACCCAAAAGTTCTCTTGCAATCACTGCATGAGGACGGATCCCCAGACCACTGAGCAATGAGATCACTTAAAGAAAAGAAAGAAAAAACTGCTGTCCAGTAACATCATTTTGATCTTTGGACGAAGACGGTGTTAACGGTTTTAATAATGCCCTGATTCCCTGTGGCCCTTTTTATAACATAACAAAAAAAGCTTCAGAAAATCTTGCAGTTCATAAATTTCTGTTATTCAGTCTTTAGTCAACTGAGATTTACACTCAGAGTATTGGTCATTCAGGTGGAGACTCTTCATCTTCACATTCCCATGTTGGATGACAACTATGTTTGAGCAAAGCTGGCCACGAATCACACAGCACGGAATCGACAAATTGTGCGCCGCATGTACTTTTGAAACCAATACAAGGTCAGGGACAAAAAAAGGTCAAGACCAGTTTTATCACTATGAAGAACTATGAAGTTATGAAGTGTCTTCACCACAAATAGCCAGCTGTTCTTCGTGAAGGTTGGATAAGTCTCCTCCTTATTATTCTGCAATTATTTCAAAATCCAGCTGTAGCTGCCAGTCGTATACTCTTCTACGGGGTCTGTGCCAGTGACTCTGACAGCCTGAAAAAGGTGAGGATTTGTTTCTGCATGCTGATTTTGCTATGAACCATTTTTGAACAGCAATTAGAAGAAGTCCCACTCCAGCCATTTATCATGTTTTTCAAACATGTTTTCTGACTGAAAAACTGCATATTTTGAGTGTTTATATGATCAAGTCCATGCATGGCTAGAAAAGCTCAATGAGTACGTGCCAGCTGTAAAAATGGATATCACTTCACATCATTTGTAGAAAACAAAAGACCATCTTCAGCTTTGCTCAGAACTCTCTTGATTTTCAATTTAATTTTTACCACTTTCAAAAGACATCTGACCATCCCAAATGAAACAAAGATGAAATGTATCAGTCTGACCGTTCACTTATGTTTCTGAAAGCTGTCTCAATTACTAAACAAGTACCATATGGACATCAAAGGTCCAATCACATCAATTAGTCTTATCTACTTTAGTCATAAAGATAATGTACTACATTCCGCAGTGAGTCAGTTATGCCACTGAAGCGGCAACAAAGTCTGTGAGCACTTTCATGGTAGCTCAGCATTTCAGACACAGCCACTGTGTCAAAGCACGATTGAGTAATCCTCACAGGGAGCACGGAGAGTTTGCCATTTTGAGGTGAGAGGTTTTTTTGCTCATAAACCTTTACAGACTGAGGGAAGAGGTGAAAAAAGTCTTGGAAGGGAAGGGAAAACCTTTGTGGAAGTGAGATGAGTCAGCTGGTTCTGAGCCTACATGGTGGGGTTCTGCAAGGCCAACCACCTTGCAGGGATCAGCCTCAATTTGAAAAGTGTCTTTCTCACTTCAGTTTCCAAATGTGAAATCATGTGAACCAAAACAACTTTGCACACGCACAATATGAAAATGTTCCCTGCAAGAAGAATGGCCCACACAGTCGTGCATTAGAAGAGATGGATGACACCAGTAAAGAGAATGAATTAAAAGCGTTTGCTTCTCTGTTTAATGTGGAACTCATTAATGAGCTGGACAGTATGTGACACAGAATCAGTGGATTGCAGACCTCTTGGCAGTCCAATTTTTAGAGTTTAAATTGTAAAACTGTTTTTTTAACAAAGCTGTAATCAACAGCATTAACCTGCACGGATGCCTTCAAGGTCCTATCAAGGTTAATGATTCCAAGCCACAAGTTAAAGCAATGAATTCCTTCTCACACACACACACACACACACACACACACACACACACACACACACACACACACACACACACACACACACACACACACACACAGAGTAAAATATTTTTGGAAGCACACACCTGCCTGTAACTTCAAGGGTTTACAGCTCATACGTGATTCTGATTTTGACATTTCCTTCCAAAATCATTTAATGCTTGAAGAACACAGTAAAGCCAGTAAAAGGCAGAAGTTTGAATGTGGGGCAAATGCTGTCAGTTGCATTCAGTCAGTTCAGTTGTGCGTTTTGGAGATGTACCAGTTAATAGATCCTTGTGAAACACACCCAGCTTAACAGAACGAAGGCAGTGATATCTAAACATAAATCAGCTCATGGGTTCACTTTAGGGATAGAGTACAGTTCATGGAATTGGGATTGTAATAAAATCTCAACAACGCATACACACATGCACTCACATATAAGTGCAAACATACCCGAAGAATGCCAAAAAGTGGTATGCTGTACATGTGAAAAGACACACCATAGCCCATATACTATGAGTTTTACTGCTCTTGGATTGTGTTCTTCGTCACGCCCTTTACTTTAACACCCACAGTCCATCTCTCAGCTGCCTGTCACCTCACTGGGCAGCTGATCTAATGCACCGGTGTCAGTGCAGCAGGAAGGGTGACCAGGCTCAGTAGATGTACTGCACTCTAGGGTTACATCACACACTCCTCTCTGACTACAGGCTAAGTCCGTCTTTTTATATATATATATATATATATATATATATATATATATATATATATATATATATATGCCGTATATCTGACAACAGTCAGCTAACACCCTGTTCATGTTTTGAATTACACATATATTTTTATAATATATTAATGTCTCATTTTTATCTTATTAGCACCTTAAATCTCCAGCCCCCAGTGCTTTTTCCAAGTCTGGTTTTGGTTGACTAACGTTAATAAAGCTTTAGCAGTTTCACCAGTAGGATTACAGACTTATGTGGATAAGAATTAATGAAGCAAGAGGTAAGTTACCACCCAATATACATCAATAAATACAAAAAAAGCAGTGTTTGCAGTTTACAAACACATAAATTTGATGGCATATTCTATGAACTAGGCAGAGATTGCAGCAGTGGTGTAAGCCTTGTTTGGCTTGGTGGCACATCCAGAGGGGCAGCAGCTAAGCAATCCTGAGAGGAGGTCTGAGTCATCCAGCTGAGCAAACAGCTCAAGTCCAGACTCTGACTTAAAACATGGACTAATGCAATCTGGGAGAGCAGCAATTGGCAAGTTGACTTAAAATGAGAAACCCTAATGAAGGTTTGCACGCAACACTAAACATAAAATAATTTTTAAAAAAGTTTGAAGCTGTGTTCTGAAGCAGACATTTGTATCCAGCGCTATTGAAGACTGAATATATAGAATATTAACAATGCCTGGTTGTAAATTGTGACCCTTACCCAGCAAGCACAGACTCCTCTGCTGGTCTCTGTGGGTACAAATGTTCTCTTCCCCTTAAATTAAACTTTGAAAAAATATTGAAGATTGTATTTGTTTCCACGGTGCAAACATAAACACACTAAAATCAGTCGCTGCCATCTTGTGCTGGTGACATTAACCATATTTCTCCCCAAATGATTACCGATCTCAGCTGTCCGTCATTCCATTTTGGCTATTAAATTTAAATAAAATAGCTAAAAATTAGTCCAGCTTGTATGACAGAGTACACATTCACATACACGTTCTTACTTGCAATAAATTTCACATTAATGGAAAACGTTCACCTCAGTATTAATACGAGTAAGGCCATACTCCTGAGCCAGGCCAGGGAGTATGGGAAAAGTCACATTTGTGTCAACATGGGCTTATTAGAACCAGTTTGTCTGTTCTGGCACACGATACTGTCAGATTGACAACTTAGGTTAGACATTCCTCCTGCAGCTACAACACATGCCTGGTTAGTTATGAAAAACATTTCACCTTCCAGCTGGCTGCACACAAGACACACCAAAAAATATGCTCACACGCTGAGCAAAGACCTATGACACAGGTCTTATATAAGACTGATAAATCTAATTTTGAAAGTTATGGCGACTTGACAGCTGTTCTGCTCCGGCAGCATGCTGGATCAATGAAGACCAACAGTGTTGTTAATGAGGGTGTCATCATATTTGTTAGTCTTTTAGCTTTTTTTAAATTTGCATATGGAACTGTCTAAGCCATCCAACACAATATTCTCCCAACTTGATGAAACATAAGCCCTTGAGGATGAATAAATGAAACGAAATCACTTGTAAAAATGGCTGTTTCTCTGCCGTGATGGCAAATTGAAAACAGCTGAGAAGCGATGCAGTCATCACCAGGCTGGAAAATTAGCGTGGAAACTATAATTTACTTTTCAAACTGTTCAGCAAATTACTGGACTGTATGTGTAGGTGTGTTCACCAGATTTTACTTTATGCTGTTGTCAAAATCAGCAACAGTTTACCACTTAAAATGCTGTTACAGAATAAATCAAGTTAATGGACAAACCATGCATAGCTGCAGCTTTTGTTCCTGCTGTGAGGTAAAATTATATATATCCTCTACTGGGAAACAATTCATAAAATATTAAGAGGTGCTAAATGTGTTAGATTATGACAATGACCAGATCATTTTATAGAGCTGCAATAAATAAGTATGATTACAAGAGCTTAGAGCTATTGCGTTAGAAAACTCTGCTTAACACATGTCAAGTGAATTAAGATTTAGATCTACAAGAAATCTCCCTGGTAGCAAATAAGCCATAAAGTGCAGAGGTAAAAATATGAGGCATCTGCTTTGCAAAAGGGCCATAAGGGAGTCTCAACTTTCTCTTGGCTGTATAAACAATGGAGCTTTAAATGCCTTTAACAGTGGAGCTACTGCCTGACCATACTGACACCCTGTGTATAACATACCCTAAAGGTCACTAACAGAGGAAACTCCATTTAAAATGAGCAGAACACAGATTCATATCTACAGCACATATGCTTAGTATATTATTTCATAATTACTATAACGCTTACATTTGTTTTAAAGGAAAAAGAGCTTTGTTTTGATTTGAGGAAAGCAATGTGAGCAGTCCCCACCATCATTCTAATGTGTGTGTGTGTGTGTGTGTGTGTGTGTGTGTGTGTGTGTGTGTGTGTGTGTGTGTGTGTGTGTAGGGCATGATGTTTGTGTGGGTGTGTATGCATCTGAGTGTTTACACAGCTGGAAGAGCAGAGCGGAATCACTTCACCTAGCGGTTCCTGGGGTGTCTGCTGTCCTCCCATTAAAAGGCAGACAGGCTCTGGCACCCACTCCAGAAATCCAGAGGATTTTACTTGCTGAAGTATCCCCACCTTTGAGCTTAAAGGGCAGGCCAGATCCCTGCAAACCGGCTGAATCTACTTAGAGGGAGGTGGGGGGAGGGGGCAAATGCGTCTCTCTTTAAACTCTTGATAGTTGATTGCTCTGGCGCAGTTCAGGTATATCGGCTGAGCCCAGTTTCCACTCCATTCAAGTTTCCAGTCAGACCCAGACTTGTCTCTCCACCGCCCTCTCCTCTCTGGTTCTCTCACTTCAAGACCCCCCCCAGTTGAAACAGCCAAAAACATTCATGCCAGATTTTGTGTAACCTGCATATCAGTCAAGTGTTTAAGTGTGGTTCTGTCTCTCCCCATCTTCCTTTGGTCTTCCCTCTCTGTTTCCCACAGGGCCAAACTCAACTGAACTCGCCTACCTGATTAATGTGTCTCATAAAAACTCTTACATCATGCAGCAACAGGACAAAGGACAGCTTGATGCAACTGGGATTAGACTGTCATTCCTCAGCAGCGCCACACTCAGCCACACTCGTACCAGCCTTTCAAGAAAACAGAGAGGCCTTAATGGCTGCACTCTCAGAGAGAGTGCAGGAGCCGGACGAACCTACAGAGTTTATTCACTAATCAAAACAAGGCCTGTCACAAAAGACAAACACCCAAGTCCCTATTAACATTTTACACACAAGAGAAATGTGTCTGCTATCCTATGTCTTCTCAACTTTCATGGTTGGTGTCTTCTGTCTGTGTCAGCTCTTTCATTAATATAAGGTTTTAAACTGCTGTTAATATAAATTATTCTTATTGGACATACCGGAAGGGCTGCCAGAAGGTGAATTATTCATGCCTGGCAAACAAAAAAAGGGTATTTCCAGTTAAACACTAACATGATGCTTTTCAAATCTTCAGCATGAAGTGTAAAAATCAGCAGTCTGTGCAGACCCGGTGGAAGACCAAACAACGAGTTAAAGACTGTAACCAGCAGAGTCTATTCATTCATCGTGTCCTGACTTGAATTTCCTTAAAGGATGATGAAGCACAGCACTTCAATCCTTTCAGCTTATGTTCCATTCAATCTTAAAATACATCCATATGTAACCTGACAAGGACAAAATGCAACGCATGTGAAGCTGAAAATCTGATCAAACACGAAAGATCAAGCCTAAAACTTACCCAAATTTTATCTTACCTTCTTTTTCTTGTCAAAAGGCATTTAAGAAATTAACATGAATTGGGTTTACAGTCTTTAGTTAAATGTAGTCCAATTTATATAGAAAATAGGTTGACCAACGTCAATATTGGGATTAAGTGGAGGAAAATGTGTGGAAGACAATAAAGAACATGCTGGGAAGGCAATGTGGATCAAAGCAGCAAAAAATAGACGGCTTCATTCGGGCTGCCGTCCCAGCTTTGCTCTGTCTACAGGCCTGATCAAGCTGCTCTGAATGCAGATCACTGACTTATTGTTTGTGCTGCCTCCAGAACTATTAATCATGCATTCATATCTAAATGAGCTGTTTATGCAGGGGAAGCACTCTTGCACCCAATTAAGCATTTAAAAATCACAGCAGTCACACACTGTGGGAGGTGCCACATTGGAGGTTTTGAATTAAAACAACCACCACATTTTAACAGACATATGGATGAGAATGTGTGTCTACATCTGTTTTCTTCTCAGCTGCGTGACTCACATTCGAACAGAAAGTTCACTTTTACAAACTGCCTGCAGGAACTTACTTTATTTTCACCATCATCTTGAATATTTAGATGATCGTTGATGACTTGAGACAACTACAAAAACTCACCTCGCAACATTCCAGAGTGAAATTTTAAGAGTTCTCCTCCCGTTTCTGTTAAAACAAAAACAACCTTAATTTAAAATAGGTGCAGACCTGTGTGAGATGTTTTTTTTTGTTCACAGATAGAACATTAATCACAGCCTGTACCACATCTGATATGACCCACTCAGAGCAGAACCTGTGGAAAGTGTGAATCATTTTCCCGTCAACCAAGACCCCTAGATTAGAAAGACCATAATCCCACAAAAAATAAGGCAAAAACCCTAGAAAGGAACATCTGAATAATACCTGTGTGGCCTTTCGTTTCAGGCAAATTGGTTGAGGCGAAGATTAAAACTCAGCCTGTAAGAGAAAAGCAAAATGTGTTAAACAGCTGTCGCCACATGCTGCCAATAAACTGGGTCATCCTGTGGCCATTCAACAAAATGCTAACATACAGATTTCAGCAGCAATAAATTTTGGTAAGACTTCATCTATTATTATCTAAATGCAAAACGTGGTATGAAGTTTAGGGACAGCATCTTAAAAAATGTGGCCTTGCACATTGCTGAGAGAGATTATTTACTTAATCTCTCAAAAATAGCTGTTTTATCCTATCACAATACAGTGTAACTCCTCATACAGTCAAGGTTAGGTGATTTGAGATGAACACGTGCCCGTTACTGCTGAAATGTGAGAGCAAAACAGCACTGAGCAACAACAGTCCCATAAATCAGGGCGAATTTTTTTTGTTCTTAAATGCAAACCAGTGCTCACAGACATGCTATCAACAGACACTCTCAGCATCAGCAAAGAACCAGAACAACCTGGAGATGCCTGTGTTCATTAGTGAAATGCACAAATTGAGTGTCTGATGGCAGCTGTAGTCTAACCCTCCACCACTCATTTAACGCTGAGTGAACTAACATGCCTTCGAAGTCTCTAAAGAAGAATGAGCTCTCGCTGCTCTGTACCTTCCTGTACATCATACCATTCCCAGCACAGCTGCCTCCACCAGCAGGCATTTGCAGTCAGTCTAAATTACTTCTGCCGCATGGCTTGATGTATATAAGGCGAGCTTATGAATCACAAGACATTACATCATGACAGAATTATGAAATGGGTGCACCTGTGTTTGCATTTAAATGGACATCATTCATGCCAGATCTGGATAGACGATGGTGCAGACATCTGTAAATATGGCATCATGTTGGTTATGCTGGTAAGAACTGTGATGGGATCCTTGAAGAGATAAACATTGATTTACAATAGTTCTGTCTGTCACATACGTTTGTTTGCAGTAGCACTCTGTACAAAGATGATACACAGTATGTGTAATGTTTCTGGGTGCAGGAGAGTCGATGAAGAGAATGATTCAAATCTTTAAGGCAGCTCTAACTTCTGTACTACGTTGGCTTAAATTTAGATTCCACACTAAAAATGCTATACGTGCATATTCAAAACTGTTTGTCCATTCCAGGCTACTGTAGAAACATGCAGAATAGGATGAGAACACTCACAGAGGGACCTGCACTGATATTTACATAAATATCCAACTCCAAAGGGAACAACAACACAATGTACTGTTGCTGTCATACACAATAAAACAACATGTCTGTATATATTACATTTGATTTTTGACAGAAGAATATAAAAATGCTCTGGCTAACACAAATGACTTGAAAGACCTTGTTTCTAAAGTGCAGAAGACAATTAAAGGGATAAACACAAGCTGCTCACAGAGATTTTGATGTGATTTAAGTGATGAGTGGATGATATGTGTGTGAATTATTAGCTCAGCTCTGAAATCACAATGGATAAAGCTCTGGAACGCCAGCTCGGAACATGTAATTGAATGAGAAACGATTTCTGGCTTAATAAGACAGTTTTCTGGCACAGTGATAAAAGATAAGGACGGTAAGAACTTCAGTTTGTGCCTGCCTGTTTGCAAAATTTTGATTGAGTTAGTTTGAATGAGCATGCTTTACTCTCCCTGCGCCAGTCCGCATAATACCATGAACCTTTGTTGCTTCATGCCTTGCAAAAAGTATAAATCAGACCTAATAAAGAGTGGAAAAGACCTGTTTCCAGAACTTAGTTAGATGGAGACATTGGCAAAATGTTGGCTGTACCGCTGCTGCAGTTCTCCCTCTCTCGTTCTCAGCTGTCGTGCCAAAACTGTTTAAGGGTTCACACACTCTCACACACCCTCTAAACACACATAAAACAAAGGTAGCTGTGAAAAACAAGTCAGCGCAATAGGAGGAATTGCAACTAGAGTATAAAGGCACACCAATGAAGTGAATGTTAATCGGCACAGCCAACATAGGCTGACAGAGTTTAAGTGATTTACAATACACAACCACAGAGAAATGAACCATAAATGTCAACAAGCTCAAGTTTTACTTGTTCCTTTCAGTCCAACAGACATAATACTACATTGCGCTGGCCAGCAGGGAAAGAGATAGAATCTTGAGGAACCAGAAGTAGCTGTCGAATGGAACAGTAAAACACACACAAAAAAAATTTTAAAAAAAATACCCACAGCAGTAACGGCACGATCAGTAGCAAATACTGATGGAGAACTATATTAATGCAAATAAATATATAGACAACAACTTTGAGACAAACAGACAACAAGAACATCAGATAAAGGCAGAGGTGAGTGTATAACGGTCCTGTACTCAGAGCCACTAACTAATTCAGTGGAAATAAACCAAAAGGTAAAGAAGGTTACATTACTGGTACTGATGTCAATTGTATTTATGACTGGTTTGATCATTGAAAGGGAAGATGAGGAAGACGAGGGGGAAAAGTCAGTCTTAAGTGAGATGAATTATGAAAATGGTAGGTTCCCTTTGTGCTGATTACTTTAGATTTATCTGTAATGGACTTCTTTTGATGGTAAAACAATCTAGACAGCAGGACATCAGTGGAAATGTATTACAGATACGTGTACAGATTATTATTAGTATATATTTATGACTATCATTACTGTTTATAGTCTTGAGTGCCAATAATTTCCACAACTCTCACTTGTTAAAATGTTGTTCTCAAAGTTCTGACTTCCCAACAGAACGGGTCCATTTGAACTAAAGCTCTTGCCTTCCCAGCACAGGCTAGTTTCATCAGCAAAGTCCACATGTTCTCCATGGGGTTCACGTCAGAATTTTAATTCTGGCCATATTTGTGCATGTTTTCATCACTTTTGATGTGTGTTTAGGATCATTGTCCTGCTGGAACACCCAACTCTGCCCCAGACCCAAACTAAGTTCTTGTTTCTTGTGACCACAGTTCACAGATCCTTTCTCCAGAAAATCTTTTTTTTTTTCTTTTTTTTTTTTGACAGCAGGCTTCAGTTCATGCTGATGTAAACCTGGACTGTGGACAACTACATTTCAGCAGCTTCTAGGTCACTGCAGGCTTGACTCTTTGTGATATTTGTTATTTCAAATTAAGTATTTTGTAAAGCATAGCACCCTTCTTCTACATATCTGAAAATAATATGAACTTAACTTTGAAGTTAACTTTCATTATCTCTGTTTAACTACGTTTTTTGTACATGAGGAAAAAATAAAAATAGTTATGGATAAATGGATTGATGTTTTGTGTCATGTTTATCCGTGGTGAACAATGAAAAACAGCATTTTTAATCTGGTATGTGATGTGTGTTTATACGACTAATCATATCCTGTTGCCTTTACTTGTCAGCTGTAGTGTCTGGTCTTTCCTCCAAGTCACTATCAGTACAGTATGTATCTGTTTTTGTATGGAATGGTCAATTTAATCCTTTAAAACAACTGATGGAGCTTTTCCTTTCCCTTTTATCTGGTGCAGCATCCAACCCAGATCAAGCTGCAACTGCAACTTGATACTCTAATTCACTGTGTAATCTTCATGATTAATTCCAAGTTTTATGGCACATATAAATGTATACTTTATGTGCCTTATTCTCCATCAGAGCAGTGTCACCCATGCAGAGTAATAGGTTTAAAAACTAACAGCAACTATATAATAAATAGCTCGAGGGGACAGTCTTCAAACCAAGATTTTACACGGTACGTGTTCTATGTGACACATCGCCTCGACTTAAAACATTGCTCAGGGTATTGACTTTCAACATTGTCTCTTATAAATCACTGTCAGACCTGCCTGCAGGGAAAGAGAGACTCTGAAAAGAGGCCATGATAAAAACCTAATCCCTCATCGGAGATCAAAACGTTGGACTCAGATCTTGATCAAGTCCAATAACTTTTAGAAAACTTACTAAAAAAAAAAATAAGATTTATTGCTATTTCTGTTTCTTATTTGGTAAAAATCTGGTGGTTTTCTAAATTATTATCCATTTGAGACCCTGGTGTATTGTTTTCAGAAACTACTACATGAATACAGATTTCTAATGGTGATCCACAAGTCTTTTAAAATGACTTCACTGCACAACTGAGACGTGTGGAAAACATTTATTTAATGCTTCCCAGCAAATCTGCAAATGCATAACATGTTCTCACTTCTCATTCCCAGTTCTTTAAGAAGTGAAGCATGTTCATGGGTCATATGAGGCTTCACACAAATCAATGGAAAGGTGCCTCCTGTATAACAGTTCAACACAGCTGCAGTTCCAACCCAACATGGCAATAATGAATGCACACACAGGCCAGGTGAAAAAGGTCATGGTTAGGCTTCAAAGCAAGGCAAAATTGCAACAATTCTGTTGGCTGAAATTGCAGGTCCTACATGTAATATATTACAGTTTTTCTGTGAATTTCAGCACCAATTGTTTTCACTGTAAAAAAAAAATTGGTGAAAAAAATCTTACTTGCATTATAGCAAAGTATTCAGCATATTGTCTGAACAATGGTAAAGTAAAAGAGGAGTATGCTTGCAAACAATGATGTGCTTTCTCTTTGATCCCACTAAGTTTTCTCTTCTAATACTCATACAATAAAAATTTCTTATCAATTTTCCTGGTGTAAGGGTTTAATCTCTGAGTAACAATCAAGCAATAACCCCTCTGCCAGCTACAGACCTGAGAAAAATCAAATCCTCTTCTCATGAAGATAGATTAAAGCCAAATTTAGAAAAGCATCTGGGGGGAAAGAATTAAAGTTTTTATTGGGTATCAGCATACCTTTTGACATTGCATGAACTTGTAAGCTATTTTTGCTTGGCATTAATCCACTGCAATCTGATGGTGATACTTAAACTCAGTATATCCTCCAGCAACAACATTCTCCTGTTTGATCAAATCACACATCTACAGATGTCCCAGTCAAAACAAATGATTAAAATAATCTTTCTTTGGTATATAACAGGTTTTGATTGTCATTTTTATCTAAAGAGAATCGAAAAGCTTATATAAAGATACTGCTGAAATCGGAACGAAGGCTGTCCTTGAAACCAGTAGCCCCCAAAGCCTGAGGCCAAGTCACACTTCTGCAGGAACAAAAACACTGCTGCAGTCTGCACAAAAACACAAACGCTAAAACAGCCATACCACAACCTAACCTGTCATATATCCTGCCACTGGCAAAATTAGAGAGGCCTGGAAACTTTGCTGAACCACAAGTCCCTGAGGAATCAGGGGTAGAGGGAATGTAAATCCAGACACATACCACACTACTGTTTACCTGCCTGAGATTGGTGCTTACACATAAAAAAAAAAAACAAAAAAAAACCTCTGAATCTGAATAACGCAGACATACAGCAAAAATATGTGATGTAACTATCAGAAAACCTGGTCCAAGTCATGATGCTGTAGTGTTGACAAAAGGCTCACTTCTGGTTGAAAACAGCCTGTTCACTTAATAATAGAGAACACAGCAGTGGTATCATATTCCCGACTTTGGCAAAATGAGGTGATGTTCCACACCCACTCAGTCTATAACCCCTTCCTGGATAGCGGGATGCGATGACTTACCCTCGCTAGGTTGGAACAGTTTGTCCGGCATTGACATTCAGTGATAACTTATTCTGACAACAACAAAAAGGCTTGTCTAATAATATATTCAAATCTAGAGATGGTTGTCCAGATACAGAGGAAATTCACTTCACATGTACTCAAAAGGATGTTCGATGTGTTGGAATCGGACAGAGGTCATCTTTCAGTGGGTGGAAGGCATTTGATACAGTGGTCAGATTCGATGCCTCGTGGCTAAAATTATGCTGTAGAATCGGGGTACTGTTTGACGTTACTGCATGCTGTCAATTAAATGAGGTCTGATCCCGACCAATAGAACCTCTGCACTCTCAGCAAAAATGGTTTCAGCACCACCGTTCTTGAATTATGGAGAAAACATGATTCATCAATTTGACATGGCAATGATCCTTGATGCAGGTTTAGATCATCTCTCCAGCGTAGCATCAATAGTGGAATATGTAAGTGGAGCTTTAGTTACACATAAAAAGGTTCCTATGTTCCTATTCCCATCCTGGCTGTCATTCATTTCTCTTGACTCTACTGATGACTCTTCCTAGCATCTCATCTTCCTGTGATCATTTTATAATGGGTTATCTCTCTGTTTTAGTTAAATCATGATTAAAGTGTGCCCACCACTCAACTTTCCAATCATCTCCTGGTCTTGACAGATTCTCCGGCTCCATCAGTAGCAGTTCTGACATCCCCCAGCATCTGCAGTGTCTGAAACCCAATAAGATGGCCTTCATTTACTAATAGCCTATAAGGGTCCAGGCACAAATAACTCTCCCTCTTGTCTAATTATCCTTTTATCTGCCACATAAACAAACTCTTTCCCGTTACTGCACTGGCACAACAGCCTGTGGTCACAATTCAGTGGACATCTAATAATAGCAGAGTGACACAGCCAAGTACTTACAAACCCAGGTCTGTTTACGCCAGAGAAATCCAGATTGTTGTTTAAAAATATACTGTCCAAGTTATACAGATGGACAGCTTTGCATATGGGGTCTCTGTGCAGTTGGGATGGGGGTTCATTGAAAGGAGCTAGCAAAACAACATTTTCCAGCTATGCTAATTGCCATACTTTCACATGGACTGGAATGCTATGATAACATCCACTGCTGTTCCCTCAGGGGGCCTTGATCCTGCAGGCGTTTACTGGGTCAGGCGACCTTGATGTAGATGAAAGAAAGTTAGAGGGGCCACACTATGGATATATGAAGTGGGAAATTGTCTCTTACTCTTGGACACGCGTATGGAATTTGGGGGATGCTGATGCTTCTAGCAGTGGTATTTTGATGCTGGGTGTAGAGGGAGGCTTTGGCTTAAATGTCTGTCATTTAGGGGCCTCTGCTGTCAAGTAAATGTCACAACCCACAGCCAGTGGGGGGGATATGAGGCAGGGGGACTACTGGGGAAGTGTGGCGGATTTTGGGACACAGTGGAGCCCTGTCTCTGCAGGGATAGTTATAGGGGCATGGGATTGATGGGGTGGTGATGAGAGACAGAGATGTTAGGGAACAGACACCCATTCAGAGTGGGACCAGTAAGGGAGGCCTACTGGGAATGTTTGGGGCCTATCATCACCTTCGCTCTCTTGGCTGGGCTGTGGTGGAGAGACCAGGGGGAGGAAGAACAGAGAAAAGAAGGGGGAGTGTCCAATACTGTTCAGAAACTTCACCCTGCCATACGTTTATTATTTTGGTGTTCTTGACCTGAGCCACTGACCTGAGCCACAACAGAACCAACAGTATGCGCAATCAAAACGCTCAATCACTTCTCTATGGCAGCCAAGTCACAGCTACATGTGTGTTAACCATGTAAAGAAGAAAGAAAACAACAAACTTAGCTGGGTCTCTCAGGTGAAGGGCATGACTTCTGGGTCACAGCTCCATTCCAGCCTCTCAGACACAGAAATATGAGACTGATAGGAATCAGTCAGTCAAGGTCACATGAGGTCCTCAAAGGAGGAATGCAAGTGATATTCTTGTACAAAATGTACCGTTTATTGCAATTTGACTTTTTTATAGCACATTTTAGATACCAAAAATATCCATTCTAGAGTCATTTTGTTTTCATATAACATGAACTCAATAATTCAATTATGATCAGGAACTTTTTTCCCCATCAAGGAACATAAACTTTTATTTATAGCCTATATCTGCTATGAAATAAAATTACATGAAAAATCATGTTAATGGCCATTAGGTGTATACTGTGTGGTGAGCTTCTTTTCTACAACTGCTATGAAGACGAAGGTGGAATTGGTTTTCACTCCTTGCAGCCCACTCTGGCTGGATCTGCAGACACTGAGATGAATGAATCGTCTATTGTTCAGAGCGCATGTGGCACAGACGTCAGGGGACAGAACAACCAAAGACAGAATTTCTCCATATCCCCACCAGGGAGTTGAGCCAAGGAAACTCTAGTCACAGTCAAATAAATTCTTTCCTGTCCAGCTTGACACCCTTTCATTGCCATGATGTAGCTTTAATTTAGTTTACAGTAATTAGGATTATGGGTGGCACGGGAATGTGTTTAGCCACTGACAATGACTCAGACGCTGAAATTACTCTAAAGAATATAGTCACACAAGGATTTGCTATTGTTTCATGCAAATGATTAACATAGCCATACCTGTCCTCTGCTGAAATGTGATTCCCTTATTTCCTACCCTGCAATGCAAGGTTATTGACTCATTGCCAAAACTATTTACAAATGCCACATGCAATTCCACTGAAAGTTGATTTCTCATCTAAACCTATGACCCAACCTAAGCTAAGTTAACTGAAGTTGATCACCTAATTTCGAAGTCTGATTTGTTGCTCAGGGTCACTCACAACGAATCAGCTCAGAGCAAAAAAAAACAATACTCTACCTCACCAAAACATCCTGGAGTGTTTGTGCCAGGTTCAGGTTTCCTGTCACACAGCAGGAGTGAACTTTCACATGGAGATGAAGCTGACACAATTGGTTTAGATCAACATTTTTTTGGGGGGGGGGGGGAATCAAAGATCTACATGTGGTGGAGTCTTCAGTTTCATTGTGTGAGATCTAATAAGCGTTTCCCATGAATACAGAGAGGACAGACACATGGTGTTCATAAGTGATAATTAGCCTGCACATCTACAAATATGGATTCCCTACAGCACACAGAAATGAAATACATAGATACTCATACTCTGTTCTCTTGTCTTTTCCATGCTAACAATATTTTATGTCCTTATAATGTAAACTGTCAGCACTCTTTCCAATTTCCTGTTATGATAAAAACATCAGGAGGTGAGCTAGGGTCGAATTCAACCATTACCTTAGTCTGCATCCATTTTTGTCCACTGCAGATAAAAACAGGACAAGTTAGCAGCATATGAACGTACTGCAGTGTGAATTTTACAGAGGGCGCCAGCTGACCTTTAACCTTCGTACATAAACATCCCTAATGCTAGTCAAAAAAAACAAAACAACTCAGGAAGATGTAGTCAGGGATCATATGTGGACGTTCCTTTGTTGTTTTACAGTCGTTACTCCAGATGAAAATTGGCCTGATGTGATTCAGGAGGAAACGTTCCTGACAGAGGTTTTGTTTTTCAGTCAAACTCACGTTATGTTTGTGACTTCTTTCCTTGCTCTCTGGCTGGAAGTCCCCGTCAGAGACGAGCCAGAGAAACAAGATGTGAGCTTGAATACATTTTCTAACATCTCAAGGATTGTTGTATTATTGGAAATATGTGACCAAAACATATAATTAAAGGTTTTGAATCATGTGGTGCAGCAGTGCTACATTTCCTGTTCAGGTGCTCAAAAAAGAAAAAACAGAATTATTTCCTTCTTAAATGAGGTACGGGAAAATGGGAAATGACCGACCTTCATTTCGGTACAGTTGTATTCAAATTCCTATGGAAATTAAGTCACACAGTGCGATGCAGTTGTATATAAGAAGATTAAACCTCTCTGAGTTGAGATTGAGAAGCCAAATGTAGCAGAGGAACAAGCAGAGGCCAGCTATGTTTCAGTCTGCCACTAACCCCAAACTGTTTCCAAAGTCTGCGAGCAGGCTCCCAATGGAGAGGCTCTCTAAAACAAAATTATCCAGATGAGAATGTCTACACATGAGTCCAAACCATTCTCCATCTCCAACTGTGGAGTGCTGATTATGCCTGAGTTGAAAATGGACCACTGATGTTGTTGCTGGTTTAATGAGAGACTAAGCGAAAAGTCGTTGTTTATAAAGTGGGCCTATTATCTTTATCACCACTGCATATTTCCATATGTAGCTGCCCTGACCATGACCAGGTTACAAACTAATTATTATAATAAATCTCCTCTCAAACGACGTTAGCTTCTTTATGGCTATTGGCCCCCTTTCCAGAGCTGGGCGCCAGATAGAACAAAGATCAAACACAAAAGTTAATGTCTGAAAAACATAACACTTCAAGTCCATAAAGAAGTAAAGTAATGAAGTGTGCAGTTCACAGGGTGCCAACAGAGTAGCCTCATCATGTGGTGTGTGACAACAAAAAGAGGTTAGGTCCACAACAGTAAAGGTTGATGCTGGAACATGAATGCTAGCAGGAAGCAAGACAGAGTGGTGAGCAGCTGCTGGGAGATGAAGAGCTGGGAGAACAAGAATTGTTTTTGCGACTGCAGACCTAAAGAGCGAGTGAAGTCCAAACACGTGCAAAATTGCTGCATGAAGTCTTCCTCCTTCAGCGTCTGCTCTATACATACAATTATACCAAAATCTGGGCCACAAAGGGCTCCAGATGAAGACACCCTACATTCCAATATAGCATTAAATTAGCTGTGGAGACAAGCTTTGCACTTCAGCAGAGGGCTAAGAGGAGTCACATGACAACATACAAAGGCTGCACAGAGTCAGCATTCATCTATGCCCTAACACCAAGATCACTTGCCTTTTCAATAAAAATTGAATGTAGCATGTCTCGTTTGATTTGTATCAACACCTTCCTGGCTGTGTCTGAGTCCAGCACCGTCCCCCTGAAATGTACTGGAGGCAGAGGGCATTCCACTGCAGGATAGAGGACTGGAAATATGCACAGCAGGTTTGAATGAATTTGCATTTTTGCACACAGTTTGACTTAATGTCAACGACAATAATTTTATTCTTGATGCTTTCCCTCAGTCCTTTATGATGGTGGGTGAGAGCCAAGGCCTGGCTCTAACGCTCCCTGTAGGATCTGGCTCTATTTACCTCTTCCTGATGGTGTCCAGATGGGCGTGCGTTCACTTTCCTGTCCTTTGCAGGCTCGCTGGGTCCAGTGGACTGCTGACTCCTGGAGTCACACAGAGTTGTGTGGACGATCTCTGGAAAGGATAATAAGAACACAGAATGCTCTTAATTTGAAGACAACAGATGGCTCGTGCTTCAGAATAACAAGTTGGATGTCAGGTGTAGGGTGAAGTCCAGCTTCTTCTAGACCAGCTTTCACAGCCACACTCTCAAAAGGAAAAGCACTGTCTTGTCAGGAAAGACGGGGGGGCTTCAAGGAAAAATAAGCTGGGCATGATGTGATGACCTCTATCCCCCATTTCTCCTGATGGAAACAGGCAATAGCTTCCATGTGCTGAGCCCCAATATTGCAAACAAGACCGTAATAACAACACAAGGAAAGACTGATGCTATGTCATAATCTTCAAAGGCTGACACGTAGATGCACCTATAATGGATTCTGAGACCCTAAATCAAGGCTGTTTATATATGTCACTAAAAGTCCATCGTTACTCTCCCTCACATGCATTTAAGCCTGACCCTTTTCATCATCTGGAAAGTCACAATTTTTAATTGGAAAAATCTGTCTTGGTCTAGTATGCTTAAGTCTTCAAAAGAAGAAGTATAAAGCTGCTGCTCGGCTACTGTCACCTGAGCAACTTTAGAGCAAAGAAACACAGATGTGTTAACCTTGAGGATTAAAACAGATGTTTATCTTTGCTCTTGGTGCAGAGCATCGTTAGATGATTAGTCTCTCTATTTGCTGTATGGGCAAGAGGAGCAGACTTTGGTGAGGGGGGACTTGTGTACATGGTTACAAATAACAAAAAAAAACTGGGCTCAGCTACAAAAGTACAATTTGAATTGTCCTGTTGAAGAAAAAGCCTTTGGGCCGGTGATGGGTGACACGAAAGGTTAAAGGAAATCAGATCTAGATACCTGATATTTGTTTGGCTTGTAGGTCAACATGTCTCCAGTTGACTTTCCTTTAGAGGAAAACAGTGAGTTCTGTTACAGACATGTGTGTTTCATTTGTAACAGATATTATGAAATTGAATGGCACCCAGATCGAACCAAAAGCACAGACTGATTCCTCATTTTCCAACCAACATTTTCATTCTGCCGCAGGCCAGTACCATAGTGGATGCAGTGATACCAATCCTGATACTGGAGATAGATCACGCAGTCATTAGTACTCGCTTTTCAGTTGTGTGCTGACGGTGTGCACGTACACATGCAGCTGAGTGGTCACAGATGACAATTAATGGAAATATGTGAGACCTGAGAATATGCCTTCAGTAAGACAAACCTGGGTTGATGTTACTGAAGGCATCATCAGCGTGAGGAAGCATGAGCAGGCAAACACCTTCACATATGCGAATGCACGTGTGTTCTTTTAAACATCCCTGATTGCACGCTGCACTGAGAGGTCCTTGGGGATTCTTCCCTGTCCGATATGATTTCTCCCCACAGATTTACACAAATCATAACAACAGAAACAATTCTGACAGTCCTTCAGCTGGCACTAGTTGCGTCTAGTCCGTATACTGAGACTAATCTGATCAGAGTTTTTTCAACAGTGTTGTTGGCTGAAAGGGGTAAGGAAGGGAATTCCTGCTAATGCAACAGGGCCGGTATAATTCCTGCTACACAGTCGGAGCCATTTAGGACTAAGCTATAAACACTGAATCATTTTTCACATCTTTTCCCTGAAGCTAAATTTTGCATCTGATTCAAGAGCTAAGCTGTTTTTAGGTTATTAAGGGCTCAAGGATGTCAGATACCATGGGGCCTCTCAGCACTACAGTCTGGTTGAATGTGGCATGACTTGGAAAAATATTTTTTCAATGGAAGACCAGATAGCACTGCCTGCATGACCCACACACCCGATGTGTTTAGCAAAGAACTATGAAAAATAAAACAACAATGAACAAACACAATTGTTTTGTCATCAAGCATATATGAACATTTCATACATGACACACTCTCTTAATTGTGGCACATCCTGACTTCAGATCCCGGTAAGAGCAGTAGAAATGAATGGTACTGTTATATTAAACAAAATGAGAAAAGACAGACCTGATGAAGGCAGCTATACAGATGGTGTATGAATCTATAGGGTCCCATCCAGCATATGTTGTTAGAGGCCTGTAGTAGCAGGCTCGGCTGAGCCCACCACTGTATCAACCACAAGTGTGGCTGTCTATTCTCATCAGTCCTCGGCTCGATCCTTCTAAAACACTTTAACTCACCATCTTCACCGGTCATAAAGCCAGAGTGACAGACATTTCTACACATCAGTATTTTAGCCAACTGTGTTAAATAACAGTTTCCATGAGTCCCCTTCATTACCTTGTCTGGAACTTCTAACTGCAGCAGACTGCACCACAATGACAGGCCAGGCCTTCATAGAAAATACGTTAGTTTTGGAATAAACATGGATTAACTGGTTTAAAAGACCTCCAGGCAGTTTGAAATCTATTGCAAGTTAGACGTCGACTGTAGTAATATCAAGCCACAGTACTGGGGCAACTATTTCTGTCTTCAAGGACAAATGCATCACCATCATTCTCACAGATAACAAGTGCAATGATTGGATCTTCCTGAGCCAATAAAGCTTTCAAATGCCAAAGGCATAGAAATAGAGATGATGTTATACAATAGATATACAACCTGCCTGCGCCCTGCTCGCACACTTTTACACGGTTTTATCACTGGACAGTTAGTTACCTCAAAAAGTTAGTAACCTCCAAGAATTTTGACCAGCACAGAATTTTGACCAGCACAGAACTACTTGACTTTCTCACTTTTTAACCTTTGATTCACATTTTTGTCTATCTTTTAACTGATCCATCTCAACTCTACTTTGCCTTTCTTTCCGCTCTTCGATAAAAACAACACTGAGTGGTTTTACACACCCCGGTGAAGGTCAAGTAACACCCACTGTTCGTTAGTAGCCTTCACAGCAGCTGCAAACGTGAACGCTCTGACAAACTCAGTCAGGGTGCGAGATGTGCTGGGTTTCTAACCCCAGCTTTCTGTGAAGAAGCAAATACATACACATGCTTGTGTATGCACAGACCTGTGTCAGGTCATCTGTGTTGATCCAGCGCTGATGGGTAAACAAGAGATAGTCATGGACAGAGGATTCCACTGCAGTCATCACCCATCACTGAAAATATACACACCACTGCTCTGCAGTCTGACAGGCTTGTCAGGCCCAAATGGGCCCATGATGTAAAAAGGTTGTTTTTGGACTACAGATCATGCAATAAACAGCTTAAAATGTGAGTCTGGACTGGAAAACAGAGATTTTTGAAGCACCATTCTTATGCATTAATCAGAGATGCAAAAAATTGAGCTTAATCACAAAGACGGATCAGGAAAGGATATATATTTCTTTAAAAGTTAATTAGGAATCCTAGCACAAATATTGGTTAATTGGTTATAATTTAGTGAGCGAATAGGCTTAGTTTTCAGAAATAATTTTTTTGGAGCCTGTGGCTTGAGTGAATGAATTAAGCCTTAGTGGCTTTAGCTGTATGCATACACAGTACACCCTATTGTTGCATTATTTTGGCAGAATAGCTCATCTGTCTTATGAATGTCCCACGACAAAATACATGTCCACACAGAAACTTCCAATCCAGTGTTAGTTTTATTAAAATCTTGCCAACACAAGCTTTATTCAAGCCAATAAACCCAGTCAAAGTTGCAGAATGTGACAATGGTGTGAGAGCCAAAAGGAGTAAAAAAAAAAAAAAAAAGAGAGTATGGCTCCAGAAACAATAGGGCAGCCCTATTTTGTGGATCGCTCACAATACAGGGGCACTATAGAGTTACAGTGGTGGGACAGGAGCTTTGTAGATTAAAAAGAAAAAAAAATCCCTATCAATATGAAATAGATGCTGGGTGAGGCTGAAGTGAAGCCTTCATGAATCTCCAGACAAGAAACCTCAGAGTCCCCTGAACCCAGATGCATGCACAGAGGTTAATGCAACATGTGACAGATCGTGGCAACAGCACAGTCTCACACAGAGAAAACACTGACATAATGTGATCAAGATGCTGCAGTTTTTACACATCCATTGTTACAAGCGTGGTGACGTTGAATAAATATGAAGGACATTTGTGTGAAATTAAGTAATAAAGTGTTCTTAAATGTGCATGTGTCACCATGGTTCATATCTTTGGAAGGGAACCACAACAGATTAATCTGATGGAACACATGCTCTATAATTCATTTCCTGTTTTTATCATTATTTTCCCTTTGTTTTTATTGTTAATAATAGTTTATTTTCATACCTTCCATCAAAAGCCATTTAAGGTAATAATTAAATGATTAAAATACACCAAAAGACATAAATTGTTCAAACTCATTGCTGGTCTTGTCAAGATGTGTGCTAGTGTGAGGCCTGTGTGCACAGGCTGCAGGAGTCTGCAAGCTGTTCCTAATTGATCTCCTCACTCTGCACTTTATTATTCTATCCTTAAAAGCTTTGATCCATTTTTTTTTTTTTTTTATGCGATGGCCATGATTTTATTTGTTCTAAAAAGAATTTAAGGGGAAAATGAAGGGGGGGAAAAATTGAGGAAGTGACCATGATAACTTGATACTGATAATACGGTAATAATTAAGTCCTTATATTTAATGACCAGGTCCTCTTGTGTTTCAAATCCTCCCTAAATAAAGTGTTGTGCTAAAGTGCAGTTTGGGGCAATTAGGGGGTATGACTGACTGAATGGATTTCAAGGGGATTTTTATTGTTTTTGCAGGACTAAATTACAGCATAAAGACTGCAGCAACTAAAACACACTCCAATGGCAAAGTGTATTCATAGTCGTTGCTGAGACTCATTTACCTTTGACAGTCAAAAAAGCAACAAAAACAAAAAAAAGCAGGATATGGCATGTGTGCTGACTGCCTACCCCCTTGTGGACAAGATGATCCTTGCTTAGTACTGAGAGTTAAAAGACCATGAGAGTTTAAGAAAAAAAATCGTTTTTAGTTGAAAAGACAAACAATAAAAATCTTTCATGTGAAAGTATACAGATCAAGTAATCCCTTCTTCTGCACTCACCTCTCGATACTGTTGTCAGGTTGTCTAACTTGACATAAACCTGTCTTGACTGTTTACGCCAAGCACAACCAGGAATTTGTAAAGGTTGCCAACTTCAAGCCCTATGAGCCCAACTCAAGAATGAACAGCTCTGCTGCAGGAAAGTACGCAGTCCAACTGCATGTGAACAGATTCTTCAATTATCATCTGTGAATGAATGTTAAAGTAAAAAACATCACATCAGATATTTATCCTATATGGCCTTTGCTTTAAATATTCCCATGTTAATGATAACCAACATGGTTGGACAAAAGGATCTAAATGTTAAATGGAGTGTGAATTACACATCACTGGTGTGACAGAAACCACTTTGATTTATTGGTTAAATGACACAATCATCTTGTTTGTCTCTGCAATATTGGTGGAATCAGGGCTCTGCTGTGGTTTCCATGGTATTAGTGATTTACGTCTAACGGCGCTCCGAGCAAAAGAAAAACACACCAGTAAATAAGTAGAAATTCACAAAGCAACCACACCAGATACAACGGAGAGGAAGTGGGATTTGGGGATTTTGGAGCAAATCAAAACCAACACTCTGGTTCCTGGGAAGGTCCAAGGGTCTTTGTTATCTGCCTTCAAACCAGGATAATTCATAAGCTGTGTTATGGATGCTATTGTTGGCTGTGGGAAAGGGCTCAGAAGTACGGCAGAGAAAAATGAAGTTCGTCAGCTTAGTTCAGGCAGGCCTTGCAATCAAGATGTTTACGGTCTTAGCTAAATCTGATCTCATAGCAAACCTGCAGCAGCTGAGGGCTCAGCGGAACATGCTCTTTTGCATGCCACTGGCAAATCACATTTATGGTGCACATTTTAAGATGAACTGACCTGTAAATTTTCCTGTATTCCCCCGAAGCTGCTTGGCAATCCAGCATTCCTGCCTTTACCTCTCCATGTCAGCAGAGGGAGGTCACAGTAGTTTCCCTGCTCTAGGCTTTCTGTGCAGGCTGGGAGATCCCAACACGGAGCAGAGCAGTTATAACTGCAGCTGGAAGGTGCCTTTCATCACCATCCAGCCAACATTTACCGTCAGCTTGAGATCTCTCTCCATACTGTAGGGCCACTGCAAATCAACATGAAGATGAAGCCATTTCCCAAATCCCACCCCACCCTGCCACCATCATCACATGCACAAAAAGAATGCCACAAACTGTCAATCAGTTTAATTGAACCAGCTTCTTATATCTCCCAAACCCAACTATCAATGATTGTCAGTCAGCAGCGCTATAAAAGCTGGTGTTTACCCCGTCTAGACAGACTGGGGTGACTGGCAGCCGTGGGCATGTGAGTGGTATACTGCAAACGCTATAACCACAAATGAAGGCACCACTATCATTTCACCCCATAAATCATATCCTCACACACAAACACCAAGTAACGATTGGGGTGTCAAAAACAATTTGAAAAACTCCTTAAAAATGGCAAATATAAAGCAGAGAAAAGTGCAAAAATAATATGAACACATTTGATTTGTTAGGCTTCAGTGATTCACATCGCATGATGTGTTGTTCACCAAGGTTAATGGATTAAGTGTGCCAGGAAGGTTTGTCTTGGTACTTCACCAGAAAATGGAGCTAATTTTTCACACCGATATCCAGGAAAACAAGAATAGATCTTGCTGTGACTAAAACACAACCTCTCCAAAAACCAAACATCACACCCCCCCCCCAACCCCCTCTAATCTGCCAAGCACTGACAGAGACTGTACTATGTCTTCCCTCAGTGTTTCCAGCTGAAACCTCAGTAAAAACCTCAATTTAACATGGCCTGCATTGATGCCTGGAAAAAATGATGCCACTGCACATATTATCATATTAATTACCACTGAGTATTTTTGCTCAGCAGCAGAAGGAATATCATCATCACAGAAATGAATATGCTGTCTGACCAGAGGAATTTTGTTTACGCAAAAGTTAAAAAAAGGGTTTTCTAGACTTATTTTACAGGCATTAAAAGTAAATAAAACCTTAACTTGGAACATCTGCTGCAAATTGATTTAAAAAATTAAAATGAGATCCCTTGATTTTTGAAACTAAAATAGGGTTGGGCTTTTTTTCAGTATTAGTGGGAATAACCTTCCACACAACTCCACAGTTTGGCTGCTTTTGTTGTGACCTAATAGTCCTACTTATAGCTATACGTCCTATCGATGGAAGAAAGGAAGGAAGTGGACCAGAGAGCACAGACAAATGTTAACACTCGGAACACTGATAAAATCTCTCCCACCACCTGTCTTCTGGTGTGGGAGCACAGAATCAGTAGGTTAACCACACATCCACATCCAGATTGGTACTCTGAGATGCATTTTCCACATAAACAACGCAAACTATTTAAAACTAGAACTGCAAGCTGAAAAGGGCCCAAATCCTCCCACACGCCATTCCATCCCAGCGGCTCAAAGGCATGGCCGTGGTCAGTACCTACCATGAAGAATCTGAGAGAAGAGATTTAGTATGATGGGTACTGCACTGAAGTGCATACAAGGTCCCAGCATCCACACGGACGTCTGCATATCACACATTATTGCATAAAGATGCATATTGTATATTACACACATACACACGCAGAGGATAGTTTATCAGCTGGCACAAGGAAAAGTTCAACATGGCTGAAATAACACAGACAATAACATGTTTAACCACACCCATGATAAGCAGCACTGAGCTAATTTTCCCACAAACAATGAGTGAAATTCAAGAAAAGTCAACGAGTTTAACTTGTAGATGGCGTTCTATAGCATTTCATCCCTGATTCATTAAAGTTAAAGGTGTGTGACATATTGATACACTAATGACTGTGTGCAGTTAACAGGAAATGTCAGGCCTTGAAGGACACAGGTCCTAGAGGAAAACACCCACACACTATCAGACAGACTGGGAGACTGAGAGAGACATGCATGCTCACACTGGGTTTAACAAAGCTTTGTGCCAGGCCCACAACACACAGACACAAATGCACATGGACAAATATTGGTAATCAGTGGGTGGATGTCAGACCCCAGACAGGAGCCGCTCCACTGTTTGTGACAGAGTGCAAAAATCACTGCAGTCACTGGGGTGATGGTCCATTAGGAGAGAGACAATACAATCCAGCAGCCTTTTAAAGGGCAGACACTTTTGCAGCTCTGGCTTTGGGCTAGCAGAGCATTCATTAACCCAGTTAACACTTTACAATCTTTTCATAGAACTCTGAAACCAAACCACAAGAGAAAAGGCTGTATTTATACAAAGGTTACACTTCTGCACCTTGGATGGATTCTCACACTGTGTTAAAGTCAATGGCTGACACTTAACTTTCACTTTATTTCCAATTATCTTATATATAAAATGACATTATGTTTTGCAAAAATCCTTCATGACAAGATGTTTTGCCCTGAAACCTGCTGGTCATATTCTCAGGATTTCCTATACTTAGGTTCAGTCAATTATGTATTTACCTGCAATCTGCAGGAGGTATTACAGGAAGAAAGAATCTCTGTCCATGATCCTACCTGGTAGCAATTTTGAGCTCCAGATTGATTAGCATACAAACATTTGAGGGGCTAATCATAAAATTGCACTCGGTTGGGGATCAGTTCAATGACAGATAAATAATTGTTCCAAATACTTGACAAATAGGGCAAATTTGGCAAAAAATATTTTATCAGTTTTCATAACAACTGAGCTGAGGCCACCTGAAAGTGCAGCAACGTCCCCAGTCCCGCTATTATCATTAAACTACTGCCCCTCAGTGGTGACACATGGAATCACAGATGGAGCACAGCATCACTCCGCATCGGTTCCTACAAATGTGGACCTGGATAGAACTGGGCTGCACGGCTGACAGCTGGTGAAAATGCCTACTCGTGCAATCCAAGAAGAAATCCAGAAAATGCCAGACGTTAATTCAGAGCAGCACCAAACTGACAGTGATATATATGTTGAGCCAATAGTAGTAATGTCTTGATGGCGTTCCTGTCAAGAAACAAAAAGATCTATTTTTTGATTTTTGTTATGTTGGTGCTTAATCATTTTGTCACGTGATAAATTTTACATCATTCTAAACTCTTTCACAGTTTTTTGTGGCTCTTCATAAGCTCTTCTTCTCTCTTGAGGCTTTTTTTTTTGTTAAAAAAAAAACAAACAAAAAAAAAAAACAATGATCTAAACTGCAAATTAACCTCCAAAAAATTTTTCAAGCCAATATGACAACCATGGCATGTTGTTCCACTCTGAGCTTTAACTTATTATATTTTGCATTTACGTAGATACAGTATATCCTGATATATCAGATATATGTTGTGTTTCTAAATGTGTGAAATGGACAAACTGGTATCATGAGACCTTTCTTGCAACGATCACCAGTGACCAGTACAAGGTGCACACCCTTGTGGCAAAAAAGGCATTAAGATATCAAAAGCAAAAACTGATAACTTCATGCACAAGTAAATCAACCTCACTCTCTGACTAATAACAATAGACAGGGACTCCACACCTCTTTTTAAGCCACAGTTGACAACTTTTATCATTGACCCTGACCGCGCTCCGTAGACAGTCAACATCCAGCCCAAACTAGCTCATGTGGACATTGTTTTTTAAATTCCATTCACTTTTAACTAAGAAAGTTGCATTTTAGGATTTTATAAATAATTTGGATGAGTATTCCTTTGAATGTGTACAGCAGACTTGAACTAATCTGAGATAATCATCAACCGATTAGCCAGATCCAATCTGCAGAACATCTAGATCTGTACAGTGTTGTGGATCAACACCAAATAAGGAATTGTGGGATGCGTGTTTATACATGGTATTTGGTATAATGTTGAGCATCATGCACTCCTACACAATCTTGGTGCATGTGTATAAATGTCACATTTCAACATAGATGTGTTGATGTTGTAGATGAAAAACCTGTTGCTGGAATTAAATATTGTATACAAAATGTGACTGATATACACAGAGAGGAAGTATTTGATAATATCAATTACTGAGAGTTCCTCTGATACATCTGTTCCACTTGATCTGGATGATATTACAGGATACTTTATGACTTAAGGGCATAAAAAAAAACATATTAAAAAATAATCATGCAGGTGACCTTGATGGAGCGAATCTCCCAATTAAACTGTCTTTGTTCGTGGTCTCCTGCTGCCTCGTTCTCATCCATTGGAAAACCGTGTCACAGCAGGAGAGCTTCAGCAGAAAGCGGGCCTTGGACACACTTCAAGAGTTGCATAAAAATTTTGAGCATCTCTGGGAAGATAAAGAGCCCCACCATACAAATCTGTAACAAATAAATCAGAGTGCTGAGAATGCAACGGCCAAGTTCTGTCATTGTAGCAGTAAGAAAACAGCATTACAGAGCTGAAATCACTGCTTAATCACAAACAAATTCTCTCATGTGTGCACATGCCAGATGCTGCAAACAGTAAAGATCAAACTTCTGTCTGCATCACCAACTGATAACGAAGCAAAACACTGATTTGGAAAAGTGATGCCAAATAAAGCACATCTGGGAGGATTAAAATGAAGATGACTTCCAACGGTGGTTCTTATTGTTGTTGAATCTGCTCCTGTAATATGAATCAGAGGTGTTTTTCTAAAGAGGAGGGTTACAGACACTCTGCTACCTTTATACATCCATGAGCTCCATAGTAATGTGAATATATTAAACACAGACATGTGCAGTGTGATCAGCAGCAGACGCCTGCATCAGCCAGCATCCTGTAAAAGCAAATTATTCTAAATTAAATCCTGCCCTATTAAAGGAGATTTGAAAAATAGAAGCAGAGAACTTGCAACTTTTTTTTTTAATTAACATTGGATTGAGGAAAATAAAACTGATTCCATCTCCATCGCTTTCAGCCATGAGTGACAGATTCTGACTGAATTGCACACATCGAGGTACCCCATCATGATTCCAGTTGAAGTCACCCAGCTGGATATTGACAAATCCTGATTAATCCCTGACTAACTTTAGTGATAGAACCAAAAAAAGGGACAAAAATGAAACTATGGAACTATGAAAAAGATAAGATAAACTTTCATGTTTTCAGTTACTTTTTTATTGCAAATCTACGCCTCCATGTAGAATGTGATTTGACCTCTGATACTAAAACAGCTGGATTCAGTATTTGAAGACTCAACCTGTTAATCTGCTTTATGTTTGAGTCATAAACTACTTCAGCACCATCCAGTGAGACCAAAAAACATGCTTTTTTTGAAGTATGAACATCTGGCTGCTTAGTTCTCTGACATATGAGGTGCAATTCATGTCCCAGGAGATTTATTTTTTTACTGTCTCTGTGAAATAATATGGATGCTAACAGGAAACCCTCATGCTCACGTTCAACGGGATTCCAGCGCATCACTGTTTCCAAAATGCAATCCCTCAAGGTGGAGTGTAACAGTGGTGGGACCTAGTGTTGATGGTTTGAGTAGCTGTAGCTTGAGCCTCCCACTTGTCAGCAGTATTAGATTTATGCTGACTGCCGGGGGACAAAAGGGAATTTTCCCCAATTGTCTTCACAGGTATTTCAGATCCGGAGGAAACACGTGAGAGAGATCTGAGGCCATGCTAAACCCTGTAAGATAAAGCCCGGCTCTGAAGAGTGGAAGGAATAGGTCACAGGTGGATGCTTCATTGCTGCAACACTGTGTTTTAGAGGCACAGCGATTTCTCAGCTGACTGGTGACAACAGCTTTGCCCTCAGACACAAACAGCCACTGTTTGTTTTCGACTACTGAAGTCATCCTAATGTTCATGCTGGAAAATGGGATCCATCGCCACAAAACAAGAGCTTTTGGTCGCAGGTTCCGAATGATGGGCAACTGCGACCACAGAACAAACTTTTTTTTTTCCTTTTTTTCTTGACAGACTGTTCTTACACAGTTTTATACACATGGATGAAATCACAGCAGTTTTGAGTCCGACAAGCCTCCAGCCCCGCTCCTGCTGTGTCCGTCACACATTCACCCCAGCCGCGGCACAGGAGGGGGTTTTCCGGTGAAGGCACGTCACCTTTCCTCCGGCTTCGTCTGGGGATTCCTGGGACCAGCCACGCCTTCTTCCACCAGCTGGGACCTGGCGGCTCATCAACGGGGATTGATCAAAGCCGTCAGATCATCGAACCCGGGAGAGGGAAAGAATGTTGGACTGGTGCTGAGGATTGTGATCTTTGTGAGAACTTCTGGAGTTGTGTGTGAAGAGATGTGTGATTTGTTGTGTGCGTGTGAACGACCGTGCGTAGGCACTCGTTTCTGAATTAGTTGATTGCCCTTAGTTGAGCAGCGAGTGTTTTTCTTTTTGTTTTGCCTCTATTCATCTTAATTTATCTTGAAAGGAATTTTACAAGCTAGTGTTTTTATGTACTGATTCTTTGTTCCTTCTGGTGTCACTAGCTGCCTGTAGTTTGTGTATGATTTTTGATTTTATGCTGGTTTTATACATTTTTCGTTTCAATTGTCGCACTAAAAAGTATAGTTTTTTGTTGACATCCGGAGAGTGACTCCGTGATTTTCTGTTTGATCTATTAAACTCTTGTCCTTTAATTCAGTTATGGCCTTCTTCTTTTCCCTGAGTAAAATCGAGGAGTGGGTTGTAACAGCTGTGTTCAGTTTGCATCAGTGGAAAGCTTTTATTTTCAAAAGCCCACAGGCCTCCTTTTTAAAGGGTCCATGTGCAAAACAATGAAACTTTTTCTGCCCAAACATGGGGATGGGAGAAAAGGGATCTGATTAACCACAAACACTGGCTGCACATGAGGAAGCGCTGCAGCTCTGTAGCACCGTGCCAACGTCAGAAGAGAGACACCCAAGCCAAGCAACTCTTGCCAAAGCTGTGTAACACCTGCTTCGCATAATTGTGTTGTGAAAGCAGATGTACTCTTTTGTAGGATTTTTTCCACCACCAAGATTTAAAATATCTTTTGACTTTTTCAGTAATTCCGGTTGATTTAGTTCTATCATCTGAGCTCCACAAATGCTGAGATCTTCAATGAGTGGAACTTCCTCTCAGCTGTGTTATAAGGGCTGCTATTCAAATTCCAAAGTTATGGCTTCATGTCAACAGTCAATATCAATATTTTCAGTGCAGAGGTTGGCTGTTGTAGCTATGGTGATTTAATCGACATCAATTTTAATATAAATGTTTTAAACTCCTAAAAGTACAGAGATTAGTATCATTGTTATATTCTATTTTTGATGGTAACGCATTAAAAGTTCTATGCAGTAGATAAGTAATTTATATTTGTAAATAGGGTATCAAACTACAGTCAGTATCCCAAGTATTCAAGGCTATTATGTCACTCGGTAGGTTTACATGCACAGCTAAGCCGTTTAATTGGACTATTTTCCTGTATACATGCACTGGAGATGTATTGCTTAGGTCTTCTAGCCTTCTAAGTAGTGATTTAAATGCTTTTAGCATGTTAGTGTTGGACCATTCCTGATTGACCTATGATGTCACAGACAATAGCCAGAACATTTTGTCCAGTTTCAGTCCAACTTATCTGTAAACATGCAGAAGTAGAGCAACTTTCCAACCCATTATCTGGGCGTGTTGATCTGACGATAAAACTTTGATTTTAGTTAGGCTAACATCTTCACATGTGCTTTTAGTTTGTGTTCACATGTGCTGTTCTTTTACATGTAACAAATTCATCACCTCCACCTGGGGCAGAACTCACCCATCTGTGTTTCAACATTTCTTGTTGTTCATCCAGTGTACGGTTGGGCCTTGTTGCACAGAGCCAAACAGCATACCGCCATCAGAAACACCATAAACACTGGCTCATCTTCAGAGGCTAAACACAAATAACACAGAGCATACTTAAAACACACAGACCCTTTACATCTTGTGATCTATTGTGCGTAGGCAACAGATCTTGATGTACAGAATACATGTGGCGATCAGGCTGTAAGCATCTGCTGTAAGCCATCGCCTTGGTCCAAATATCTTTCAGCAGTACAGAGTGTACCCAAGGATGTGTGTGTCCAAATACGCTTCTGTTCACAACCTGTCCCACATCAGCCGAAATTCCCCCATATATCCATCACAGCATCCAAATGCCCACCCACTCCTAATAAGTCCTCATATGTCTTCATCACTAATGCACCAGAAGGGTCGTGTGTGTGAGTGTGTGTGAGCCCTTTAGAGGGACACACACACACACACACACACACACACACACACACACACACACACACACACACACACACACACACACACACACACACACACACACACACACAGTGCAGAGAGAAAGAGAGACGAGGGGAACACAGTCTTGGTTGGGCCTGACATGTGGATGTAATCACAACATGGAGAGATGAAATGATATATAAAACAAATAGAGAGATGCATTAGTATTGACCAGGTTCTTAGGTCTAATCTAAATATCTTCACTCAGCAGAAGCGATGGCTTCACAGGGTCCCTGGTGACTGACGACCATGACCAATGATCTTACTACTGTTCACTGCACCTCCCAGTGTTGCTTCCCGGGGCTTAAACTACTTGAACCCTGATTGATCAAAGTCTTGTCTTTCCACAGTTCAGACACTGTTTAATTAATGTGACACCCAGATGTTGTTTGGAGCAGTTTCACAAACACTAAGGCTGAATGATTTATTTATTTATTTATTTTTACAAGTGAAGGCTGGTGGAAAACAAACAAAAAAAAAAATCTGTGAAATCTGACAGCTACTTAGAAAATATATTCTATGTACTGATTCCAAAACAAATAAAATCTAAAAGTAAAGTAATGGAGATCAGGTCTAATGAAATGCAGCATACAGTTTTTAGGCAGCTGGCTCATACCGTTGTCATACACACAACTCCTGCTCACCACTGTTTGTATTTGTTTGCACTCAGTGACAGCATGAATCTGTGTGTCTCACATAACACGACTGTAGGGGAAAACCCATCCCAGGCAATGTCACTTATTGGCTGAGATCTCTGTCTGTCTACGTGCTGAGACCCTGCATGCATGCGTACCTGCATTTACACACACTTGATTCCACTACAAATGTCAACATAAATGGATTTTACGAGCCATCAAAATTAATGTGGACCAAGTTTCAAAAAAATGGTTTATTATTTTTAACTAACGTGAATATGAGCTCATATCAGGAGGATATTTTCTTTTCTTTAACTTTGATGACAGTTTATCAATTGCTGCAGGTTTCATGTGTGTTGGGAATCTGAAGGAAAAATAGAGGATGAAGGATGAAGAGTATGAGTGGTACAGCTGGAGATATTATTATACAAACGACATGGTTGATATAATATAATCCTCTGTGGTTGAGAATGTCTTTAATATGATAAATCAAAATTTTATCATAAAACATAATGAAATGTGTGTTTCTGTGTCTGTGTTTAGAGAGAGAGAAAGAGAGAGAGAGAGAGAGAGAGAGAGAGAGAGATTCATTTATGGGACAATTTTCCAACATCTGGTTCAGCTCTTGTTAATCACATGATTGGTGGGTAGAGGAATTTATTTACAACACACACACACACACACACACACACACACACACACACACACACACACACACACACACTCACACACACACAGACTCTCTCTCTCTCTCTCTCTCTCTCTCTCTCTAAACCCCAACTCTGATCTGACTAAAAACAATTGTAATCTGGCTTCTACACCCAAAGCTTAACCCTCAGAATAAAGCTTGAAACTTACACACACTTCTCCAATAACCGTATCAAGTATATTGTCTTTACAAGCTCAGGTGTCGAAAAGTGATGGCTGCAATATTATCTCTGGACTTTATAAAACTATAGTAATACTGATCTAATCTATTTCCCAATAGTAATATGTTTTCGTTTCTGGCCCTCTAAGGGCAACTGTCAAACAGTGGATTACTGCTGACAGTGGACCCTCTGGACGTTCTCTGACCTTGTCCATCTCTGTTTAATTGCACTCAACTATTGTCAATTCGACACACAGCTGGAAACAGCCCTGACCTCATTTTCCAGGGTTCAGTTCAAGTCAAGAAGAGAGGGCCGAGTGGATCCGAGAACTGAAAAGGCTGTTCAGCACTGATTACAAAGATCACTGTCACAGCTGGGCCAGAGTGAGACCTCCTCCCTTCTCTCCACTTGCATAATAACCAGCACACGCGCTTATAAAACACTGGTGATCAAACGGTGCACTTCACAGGATGTGAAATCCATAACATACTCAGCACCATATAGTAACCTATTACCACCTGCCAGTGTGTCTTAATTGACATTTAAACATTGACATGGATCCTGCTCCACATCTTCTGAAATGCATCAAAGCTTTTCAAGACCGACAAACTTCCTGACTGTAAATACTTCCGTATGCAGTCTAGAAAAAATGGAATTCAGACTAAACTGTATATACTTGCTTGATTATCAAAAATCCTGTCTACATGGCAAAACTGCTTTATTTGCCACCCGTTAAAGCAGAAAATTCCCATTGTCAGATGGTTCATGGTGGAGACACATGTTAATCTTAAGAACAGCTGAAAAAAAATTATGTTGTACTGTCTGTCAGCTGTCTGCCATCACTCCAACATTTCCTGCTAAAATATCTAAACCACTCAAAAATCTCAATTCATCTCTCCATCCAGAAATCCTTCTATTCACTCCCAAACCCCTTATAATTTCAGGCAAACTTCTGTATTTTTCAATTTCAGTCAACCCATCAAGCCAGAACTGTCTCTTTCTGTCCCTCACTTACACACACGCACGCACGCACGCGCACACACACACACACACACACACACACACACACACACACACACACACACACACACACACACACACACACACACACACACACACACACACACACACACAGGGATGGGGATGTAGCCTCCTTTCCTTATCTTAACCCTCAGTATGGTTGGATTGGAGAAAAAAACTTGGATATCAAACCTTTGTCTCCCCACAAGGCCCTTTGCTGCATACCACATCTGGCAAAATCATATTTATATCCATAACCAGATAAGATGAAGTAAATCAAACACAGAGTATCTGAGAGCACTTGTGCTCACGCTCCAGTCAGAGTTTTCCTTTCATAATGAGAGAGCTCCATGGCATTTACAAACAAGCACTTGTTCTCCCATGGAATCATTTAAGATGGACAGACTGGACTTATAACAAACTGGAATTTTAACTCATAGTGCAGGGGAAAGCACTGTATGCATGGTTTTTCTGTTTTCCATGTATACAGAACATGACCTTGAGCTGATGGTATCCTTAGTCCCTGATACAAATACATATGTAAACAGAAGTTTTCAAAAATGTTCCCTTCCAACAGCATTCCAGACAGGAAAAAAGTGGAATCCTGTAGATGAGCTGAACACACACAGTGTTTCACCTTTGACACTGACCAACGTTCAGGCTGAAGTTTTCTGTAAATGTAAAATATATATCATTTACTATGGCTTTTACAACTAATAAATGCATAATAGTCAACTGTTTGGTCACTATAAGATTGCCCCTAGAATATTCCTTTAATATATGCCTTCCTGTGCATATCAGTTATTTACACTGCTGTGGTTTATGAAAACAGTCTTGCACGACCAAGTTACATGATTTATGGCGAACCACCGCAAACTTCACAGTGAGCACTGATAACATCTTCAAATGAATCACAGCATGTCAGGTTTACTTGTTTAAAAACTAAAGCGGAGCTACTATCCATCCAGACCGCTGTGGCACACATTGCTGAGATTAGAAACATTAAAAAGATATGGGGCTTCTTTGGCATCAGCGCAGGAGGTACAGATATCTACAAAGGAATGGAAGCCTGTCCAGGTTGTTCTCCTGCCTCTCACACATGATTTACACTCAGGAGCAGCTGGACCAGCCAAAGAGCACAGAGGAAATGGTGTCCTGCTTCCCTCAGGGATAATTATCAGGCAATTGTGAATTAATCTACTAAAAAGTGCAAACAACAAAACAGCATGGATCGAAGTAGAGCACACTGCACAGCAGGCTGGTGGTCAGCTGTCTGAACATATGAGAAGGTCATGGAGCATTAGTAGTCCCAGTTGTGCTGATGTGGTCCCTGCCATGAGAATTATTTTGTCCATCTGTACAGTTTGATAAACTGCCCTGACACCGTTTCATCAGCTGCATGTTTTGACCTCACACAGGAGTCAGCTGTTAACGGAAGTCCTCAGATGAACCCCAGAGGTTCGGTAAACGTCAGTGGTTTCATTTCAGTTTTTAATTTTTTGACTCACTAATATCCTTGCCTTGTTACACTGGGACAGAACATAGTTCAAGTTTTACTTCACAGTTAGATTTGATGTTTTCATTTAAATTTGGTCTGTTTGAGGACGCAAGCAACTTTCAAAATATTCAAAAAATGTAAACAGTCTGATCCCCAAAAGTATTTTTTCCTCACACAGGACCTTCATGACTTAATTTGGATTCCTTCATTCGAAGAAGTATCCTGGAAGGAAACGAACACAGGTGTTTTCCAGTGATCCCCAATGAAGGACCGCTCCTGTGTGATGCCTAACGAGGGAGCTTCTGTTGTACTAAATGGAACGCGACCCTCATTAATCGCACCTGAGTTTACTTGCGTCTGCATGTTGGCATAAACTTTTCTCATTAAACACGATACTACGTTTGGTAAGCTTGCAGCTAGTTTAAAAACAATCTAAACTGCAGGGAAACGCTTTAAAGTTAGTAAAGCTTTTAGAAAAAAACGTAAAGAGAAAAGCAAAGAGCCATTTGACAGCATCCGCCAAAGTTGTGACACCCCTCCAACACACGCCCACGTCATCACGCACTATTCGCAGGCAAACGCGCGTTAAATCAAAGCTGCGAGAAAATTCTCAACTCACCGTCGTCGCTTTGTGGCTCGGGAAACTTGTGCAACTTTGAAGGAAGCGTTTGCAGCCGTGGTGCAGATGAATCCGTTCCCCTCCTCTCTCCCACTGCTGCTCCCCGAAGCGCACGGTCCTCCCTCCCGTCCGCGCGAGTCCATCTGCGCCACTTCAGAACCGAATCACCAAACCTGGGCTATAAAGGGCTGCAAATTGTTACCAGTTACAATTACCAGTTACAGTCTGGGGGAAAAAAAGAAAAAAGAAATAAAAACACTTTTCTTGGTTCAATTAAATTTTCTGCATAGGTAAGATTAAAAAAAAAAAAAAAAAAAATCCGGAAAATCAAAGAAAGACTTCTAATACAGTATCACAGAATCTAGGACAAACACCATTTTATCATAACAGATGTGCTGTTTGTAGAATTAAGTTTGCTGTTTTCATTATATCCAGGGTTTAAAAATTTGAAAACGGCACTTGTGCACATTTTCAAAACGATATTACGTATTTGCGCTTGTGCGCATGCGTTCATGTATTGTGTAACACTGACGCGTGTTCAACCAACAATGATAAACTACCCTATGTCCAACAAAGCCCGACTGTTGTGCGCTGTGTCCTGATAGTGGAGGAAAACATGATTAACAACCTTCGTGGGCACCATAAATGCTGCAGTGATTTGTTTTTATTACAGGATTGGGGCGTTCGACTTTAAATGCTTGCTTTCTCATGTGAACCTCTCACATACCACTTGGTCACATCATGTTAACCATAAACAGAGGAGGTGACATAACAATCATCTCTCTGTAGTGCAGTATTCTGCAGGCAAAACCCTGGGCCCTGGTGTTTATGTGGCCTCCTCAGGCTGGAGAACATGTCCTACCACACCACTAACTACATATGAACTCTGTGGCATAAGCTCAAGGGGTGAATCAGACCTTCCAACCCTGCAGTTAAGCAAATCTGATTTATAATGAGGTCTCAGAGGGTCCCAGATGCTCTGTCAACTGTGATTCTGGGGAATGTTAAAGGTCCAGCATAAAGATCTATCAGTGAGACTGCAAGAACTGACTTGTGCACATCTAAAGCTACGTCAATGTTTTGTAACATGTCACGGGCTGTTGCTGAATGCTTTTTGTTGTGTGGCGGAACACATTCAGATTTTTGGTCTGCAAGGGTGTTTCGCGGCAGATGGTTTATGTCAACTGGCAAACGAATACCAGTTTGAATGGCCTCACTGAAATGTATTGTGTAAATAAACACATCCTGCCATGGCTATGGGGGAAAAGGTTAACAGTAGAATCTATTAAGACAAAAATAATTGCACAATTATGGCTGATTAATCTGAAAAACCTTGACAACAGCTTGTCATCTGTCATCAGAGACACAAATTGGCACTGACAATAGTGACAGTTCTGGTGTATTATTCAGGAATGCCCAATATTTCTTAGCTCGGATGCAACAAGAAACATTACGGAGAGTTTTCTGAAGGCAAAGTTTGTGTTTTTTACTCAGAAACTTTGGGGGGGAATGAAAAAGTTTTTTTTTTCCAGTGTAAGCTGTCTATTGGTGCAAAACAGATAAATTCTGGTGGAGGGGAGCTTTGTTTCCCCAAGATTAACAATTGCTGATTTATGATTCCGCGCCTTGTTTGGATAATTTTGCTCCAACAAGTATGTTCACTCATCTTTACGCATCCCAAGATAACTCCTCCAGCCTTGTAAAAACATGAGCGGGGAAGGAAAAACAGCCAAAGTTAAAGCCAGGCAAAGATTGGCGATTGGTACTTGAGTGTTGTGGCAAATGCCAGCCGAGCCGCCTCCACCGCGGGAGAGCAGGGAGCTGCTGAGAGCTGCTGAGAGAAGGAAAGATACCCTGCCTGCACCCTGGACATCACTCCACTCCATCTGCCCAAACATGCATTCTGCTTCCAAACAACCCCGTTGCTCCGTCTATCATTCATTTCTGTGTTTTTCAGCGCCTTATCTTCAGGGCAACTTGACAGAGGCCAACACTATGGTAACCGTTCCTGACTCCTGGAAAAAGCCCAGGGTTGTAAAAGTGAAGAGAAAAAGACTGTTACAGGGTCAGAGTAAGGTTTGCTTCCCATCAAATCCAAGATTTAATGTGAGGGTTCACTGGGGGGTGAAGGAGCCGAAGCCAACATCTGAGCACAGTTTGGTCAAGATTAGAAGACAGACCCCCCACTGAACCCTTAAGCTTACTCCACTATGGTACAGGAGAAAACAGGCTTTAACGATGGAGAAGAAAGAATCTGGGAGACAGACTTTCAGTGTGAAAACGAGGGGAAAAAAACAGGGCCCGAGACTGAAGAGGAAGCAGCCAAGACTGTGGATGTTATTTTATCAAGTTCATTTTGTCGCCTGGTTTTCTGCTTCACTCCAAAATACACTATTACATCAGACAGAGCATGGGAAACTACTCCCAATCACCAAAGAGTGTCTCACTTATCTCCGTCAATGCTGATGTGGAGAAATTCATCATTAGCCTCTTTGTGTCTATATTTGCAGAAAGGAACACTGTATTTTGATGAGATGGAATATTAGTGCAGAAACCTTGTTTAGAAGTCACAGATTGTTTTTTTTTTTTTTTTTGACAATACAGTAGTCTGATCATGTTTATACACAGAAGCTGATGGGTTACATTTACCTCAAAAGTAAATCATTGGAGCAGAAGACTCAAAGCCAGTTTTTTCAGGACAGACATGAAAGCCTGGATTTAAGAAGTTATTCTTAACACAACATCTAATTGAAATAAAATGAAAACACAGAAGGAAAACCCAGCAGTAACATATTTATAGCAACCACATATACATTTTATTCACAAGAATGTATCTGTGGGGTTCCCATCAATTTCTACCTCCAACATTAAAGCTCGACTTAATGATTACTTCATTTTCCAAATAAGAAATCAAACAAACATACAAACAGAGCCTTTAAAATAAATCTAAGAAAAATAAAAAACAACAATGTGATGAAGGGCACACGAGTAACGTGGACAGGTATCATAGAGACAAATTATCAAATGTAACTCAGATAAACCTGAATTTACCTGAATTACCTCCAGGTATCTCTACGGTTTTTACAAATCTGAAGTAAACAAGTTGTGTGTGATTAAATTAGAGGCGAGGCAGCAGTCTGCATAAACATTATCCTCCCTGGATGGACGACAATCCTGCTGTGTAATCTGATGTGGGTTAGGTCATTTTTAGTGACACACCCACCTGTAAGAGAAGGATTTTTGATCTTTTCAAGTTCTTTGCGGATGTTTCCACTTTGTAGCACATGAAGAAAGTTGGTAATCTTCAGTTTTCTTCTATAGGTTTGTTGACAACATTGTGTGCATTATTGCATCTTTTGACCTCTGTTGTTCCATTAAGACTTGTCAAGTCATGTTGGAGGGGACAGTTCTGGGCTGCATGCCAATCAAGTGTCCCTCAGGTGGCCACAGAGGAGACTATCTGGACCACTTCGCCATTCTCTCCCTGGATGGCACCTTGGATGGCGTCCTTCACCTCCATGTCTGTCTGCAGGGATGGGGAAAGCTCAGCAGCCTGGATTCATGAGGGGGAGACAAACACTTGATGATGAATAACCTATTTGAATAAATATTTATGTAGCATCACATCTGAGCAAACACCTTTAAAATTTTCAAAAGGGCCAAAATATGTGGCAGTCTGTTCGAAGCACAGGAAAACGGCCCAAAGGTAGCAGAAACAGGAGAATAAGGAGAGATTAGAGAAGAGATGTTTCAGAGTAAACAGGGTGAGTGACAGGCAGAGAGACCTGACAACAGATTGCCTATTTGTATTTTAATGCTCCCAGGGTGCCTCCCTCATCTGTGCTGGACAGAGCGAGGTATTGTGTGGATTAAAAATCCCTTAAAAGATAAGAGACTGATGAGTCAGTCTTGGATGATGACCATGAAGAATGACTCACTCCTTCCTTGAATGCACTCCCAAGATTTCCCAAGTACACCTGCAGCTTTTAATCCCCCCCTCCAGCCCAGTATACATTCACCAGAGAAGAGCGGCCGTATCCTGGGACTGACTACAATGGAAAACAGCTGCAGTATACCAACAGAGGCAGCTATATCCTTTTTGGTATTCAAGACCCCCAACTACAATTTAGCATAACATTTATTGTGGATGAAGCACTGAGAGATTTTTTTTTTTGTGATTGTCTTTTTTTCTAATTGTTATTGTCAACTCATTGAGCACTTAACTGGGTGGTTCTTGTAGAACCATGTTTTTCACTTTCCATTTGAACCCAATGACATGTAAATGTGACGAGTCTGTTGGCTGCGAAGCATCATTGCAGGCCAAATAAAAATATTAGACACAGAGACGGTAAATACAATACAGTCAGTCACATAATCCAGCTGAGAAACAGCTGCAGCTGCCAAACACAGGAAGCAGACAAAAAGTATTGCATCCTGTTTGGATAAATAACTTTTCTGTCATTAGACGACTGAACAGCTCGCCTCCATTTGCATTTTGCACATATGTTTAGGTTCTGTATAGTTTTCAAAATTGGAGTTCATTTTTTAAAATGAAAATTCTAAAACAATATTTCTAGAGAGAATTCTGAAGTCTGAAATATGCATGATGATCCATGCTGCAGCCTGACATTAAGAGCAGAGGAAACGGTGTCTATCCACGTGAACCATCACAACACTGAGCCTGTAAATTTATACCTGTCTCACTTGTGTTGTTGTGGTAGCAAAATTTAGCCACATGTTGCAAATTTGAAATGGCTCTCAAGAATCCAAAAATATTTGTGTTATCTACAACTTCATCTAGGTTGTGTAATGGAAAATTTTTCAAACAAACCAAAGGAAAATGCTGAGACAAATAAATAGAAATGCCTAAGCCATTTTTCAAAATCTTGTATAATAACTCCCATGTGTCTGGAAACAGAAGAGAGCCACACTTTTCAGGAGGGGAAAAAGAGCAGCCCCAACCTTCCTCTGAACCTTGAACTGTAAGAAATGTTTACATGCCAGGACAAAAACACGAGTGTGATAGCTACCCCATGTACCACACCTTGGCCAGACACATGTGCAAGTATAATTGAGTATTTTTTTGAAAGGTTATCCCCCGAACTGTTCCATCTCAGTACATTATCAGTAATGTTCCTTTTACGCAAAATGGACTTCCTACAAACATTTAGGGCAGGCATGCTATCCACTGCCATACCCTTCCATCACAGCCAGCATCATCTTGTTATTAATCAGCATTTAGATATTTTTTTGACAATCACACATAAACACAGATGGGTGCTAGCAATAAATTATGCTCACAGTATGATGTCAAAATGTCAAATCAATCATTAGATATCTTAAATGTCTGGACTATTCAACTTTTTCAATATGGTGCATAAATTAATCAAATGCAGTGAGAGGCTATCATTAACTTTGCATCAAAGTGCAAGTGCAAGTTCAGACTCATCCTAGTATATAATCCACACACTTAACCACTTTTCACGGGCACAGTAGACTGCAGACAACAAAAGAAGAAAGGAGACTAGATCTAACTAAGAGGACACGATTCTAATGAGTGTGATGAATGGCAAGTCATCACATTCGGTCTCCACATGTGTTTGTGTGACAAATGTATCATCAATCACACTATAAACTCGGTAGGGGATCCTCATCGGGGTGGGACCCGTATTTCACACAGCCACAAATCATTTTAAGTTCTCTCTGTTTATACTTTAACAAGACAAAGACTTCACTGACATCTGCACAGCAAGGCAGTGCCCATTTCATAAGGAGATCTGAGATGGAAAAAAGCAGTAATGACTTCAGGTCAGACTGACTATATTTGGGGAAAATGTGCTGGAATTATGCTGATCACGCTTAACAAGCATTATGCCACATGAAGTGCATTTTCTGGTCATTCCTCAGTCATCATGGTACTTTGAGTTTATCTAGTACTTATTTGTAACAAATTATTATTGGAATACTGGATTTTGGCTGTAGCTTAAAGACATAACTACAAGTGTGAAATCATTGTCATGAAACTAGATGATTTAAACACACTGCAGCACTTCAAACCCAAAAACTGAATTCTCAGATCTCTTTGACCACGATGATCCACTGCTTCAGCTGCATGAGTGCTAAATGTTGATTACAAAAGTTAAAAGGCAGGAACAGTCATTACTGAAACTGCTGCAGAGGCTGTTTTTTCTGCAGTAATATCAGTCAGCTCAGCAATTCCTCTGGAACTGAAGGTGACACTAAACACACAGGTGATTTTAGTCTGTGATCAAATGCTAAAGAAGAAGAATGAGAACACGAGTCAAACATGTAACGAAGCTATGCTAAGTAAGAGAAGCCACTGATATTTATAACTGTGTGTGTGTTTACCTGGACAGCAGCTGTGTGATCTGCAACAGGAGCGAGCTGGACGTACTGGACTTGGATGTCAGGGGGGAGTGCGGAGCCCTCTACTGTTGTTGTTGCACCATCAGCTGATGCCACAGCTATAAGCTGAGCTCCACGCAGCACCTGGGTCATAGGGGAAGGACAGAATAGGTGCTTTACTAACAGCTGAAGAATGAAAAATAATGCTAATTAAGACTTGTTGATCTTAGTACTGTATACAGTATTTATAAATATTTTAATTTAATCAATTTAATTAATTTAATGAATTTAAATTATAATTATATATCACATTATTAATTATTTGCAATTTTTGCAGTGGGATCAAAAATACTGAAAACTGAATGAATATTTTTGAGTTTTATTTTGGAATGAGAAATTCCAGTATGAGAAAAATAGGTCAGAGTCAATGGTCCTATTCTCCAACTCTCCCTCTTTCCAAGAGGTATTCCTACTTGAACTCTGAATATGGTTCCCTTTCTATTTTCCCCAGTTCTTTGGCCTCGGACTGAGCACAATGTTTTTGAGGCCTTTGACCAGCTCAGCTTTCCATCAGATCACTTTGGGTTGGAGCTGCTTATGACAGACAATAAAACTCTACACAGCATGCAAACCTGAAGAAAATCAACAATCAAATAAAAAAAGAAAAGTTTTGCCCTGAACCTTTAATGTCTTTCCGCATTGCCCCCCAACCCTCAGTCCAGTTTTTATTTCAGAGGTAATGACAACCACACATGCACAGTTCCCTTTCAAGCTTACCCTCCTTTCTAAAAGACCTTGCCAGATTTACCAAAAAATCTGCTGCTTCATCACCACAATGCATCCAAGCCAGCCGGCCCCATGGAAGTCATTACTGCAACAAGTTGGCCTGACTCACCAATCGCACAAACAGGATGCTGCTAACAGAAACATGGATCCAGGCAAAGACAGACTCTACTAAAGCAGAACACTTTTATAACTGGGTCAAATGAATCATAGGGCCTGACCCATATAACATTCCTAATCAGTTATCAAATTAGCCTGTAGGGGAGATATAAAAACAACCAGAAAAAAGATGATGTTTGATATTTTTGGCATATCTGCCTAAGGGAATGAAACTAGTGGCTAGTTAACATTATTTAACATAAAACCAGCAGGCTCTGGCACAGCTACAGTATTGTATTTTTCCAAGCGTCTTCAGACAGATAAATCTACACCATCAGATTCTAATCAGTCAGCTTGAAAAGAAGAGTGAGAAACCAAACGCACAGACAGCTGTGTGTGTGTGTGTGTGTGTGTGTGTGTGTGTGTGTGTGTGTGTGTGTGTGTGTGTGTGTGTTTTTCATGGCACACATCAATAGGCCTGCCCACACTACATCATCAAACCCAATTTCCACAAAAGCTGAATGTTCTGCAACATATGTGCATAAAATGTAAGCATATTTTGTCTTTAATCTCCACTTGTTGTATTTAAATGTTAATTTGCTGATGTAAAGAATTACAATAGCTGAGACTTCAAACCCTTCTAACAGGAATCCTGAATGCTTGTCTTACTTAATTACATTCTTAACCTCCATTTGAGAGCAGTTTGCATTCTCAGCTGTGAGGAACCGCAAAGAGGCTCACAAAGGCACTCACAGTTGGAATGGTGTGTGAGATCTGCTGCGATTACACAGGAACCTCTTGGACCAACATCCTGTCCCACGGCTCGCTCTGTCAGAACAACTAGTCTCCAATATTTGCAACGCTGTCAGGGTTGTAAAGTATAACTCACACGAAAGAATAATCTCTTTACACTGCAGATATTCGGCCGACTTGTATAAGATGCACAGAAAAATGGACCAGTACCTCCAATTCACACACAGGACATGAGCAGCAATCATGGCCACAACAATGCAACACAGTGCTAAGAGTGCACCAAATTTCATCGTAGGTCCTGGCCTGGCTTTGCAAGCTTCTATTGTCTTGAGGGTGGGGGGACAAAACAAATTAAGCCGCTTGCTGATGCTGTAATAATTTCAGTGAAGGAACTAGGACATGATGAAAATGGAGACAAGAGAAAGGTTCGAGAAAAGATGCACAATGTCATTTCAATACAAAAACACATTAATGATCCCAGAAATGAAAACCAAAAAGCACACAGGATAAACATGGGTTTAATACTCTGCCTGCATCTGTGTTTACTTTGGGAAATTTTAAATGTGCTTTCGTCTCTTTGACTTCGCATGAAATCTCTTAAACCTGAATAAAGAGTGCTGAAAGGGAAAATTTGTTGTGCCACCTCTGATTTTTTATCTTTCTGCTGGTAGCTTTGCAGAAAGTCTCACACAATAGCATCAATTGGAAAATTTTCCAGTCTGCATGTCGGATACAAGATGGCATCAAGTCCTGCATTCCCAGGAGGTCTTATTTGACTCAGCTTGAACCAGACGATCTTATGAGTCACCCACTTAGTGTTCATGTGTGTGTTTGTGTCTGAGTATGTTTTTTAAGATTCTGATTAAGACTCAGTGTCGTCAAAATATAATGGACACAATGCGATCCTCAGACACAGGCAGGGTTTCCTGCACTCCAAGGACAGCCATGCAAATGTAATTCCTATCATTCCCAAAGGAAAACCTCCTCTACTTTTTTCATCTGAATAAAAAAAAAATCCAACCAAAACAGGGAAATGAAAACAGAAACATTTGGACTTTGGAGTGGCTGGAACTTCCTTCCAGCTTAACAACAGTCAACAACATCTGCAACTGCCGCACTGAATAGATGTCCAAGTAACAACATTATCTCCAGGAGGATATGTTGGGTGGAGGGATGGAATGGATAATGCTTGGCTGTGATCTGCTCATAAAGATGCCCACAGACACATGTGTTAAACAGAAACAGAACATATTGACCCAAATATGTCTCGCTGCACTCATTAGCTTTTAGTGACTTTAATGGTTTTCTAACAGAGTCTGGGGACACTTAGCTGGCCTTCAGTACTAATCTCAGAGGGAGAAAATCAGAATTATTTTGCTTTGCAAGTTCCTTCATCCATTTAGCAGCCAGGGTCCAAAACAGACACAAGGCCAAGCAACATATAAAGGGAGCCTTTCTGATTCCCCATTAAATGTTCAAATTGTGTCAAAACTTTTGGTCCAAATTATGGGATAATGTTCTTTGTGATTTACCCTTATCTACAAGTTTTGTACATTCAGAACATTGGCCCTTCAAAAGGTTTTCTCTGACCTCCAGCATTGGTAAGCCAGCTAACTAAACTAAAGTATTTTTATGTGAGAAAATTTCATGACTAAAAATAACTGTGAATTTGTTCATGGTTTTAATTATAATGATTATAACATACACAGGTTGTAAAACTTAATATTACTGGAATTCACAGTGCAAAACAGCCAACTTAAGTCATTTATTCAGGTCAATATGATTCTTATATCAATTCTTTTTCCTGACAGGTCAGTGATAAACTGATTTCAGTGCTGACTTTCTCCGATCCAAAGAAAACAGAAACAAGGAAGAAACATGTCTCAGTATCTAAGATGGATCTTTAAACAGCACGCACAGACCTGCAGTTTCATTCAGTATGATGGCTGAACAAAATGCAACACCTGTCAGGATTTAACACCATCTGACTTTTCAGGATTAGATCTACATTGAAATATACATTATTACAATCGTTATTAAGCAGCAGGCCCATAACAATTGGCCTCTCCCCTTCTCTCCCACATGTCTTCTGCCTATATGTAACTGATGTCATTGGCTTCATGCTATGTGTTACGTTGTATATTTTATTATTAATAATAATAATAATAATAATAATAATAATAATAATAATAATAATAATAATAATAATAATAATAATAATAATAATAATAACATGATAGAAATCAAACTAAGGGGAATGTGTACCAGCATCCTGAAAGACCTTTAAGCACTGTATGAAAATGTCATAAGATTTGATCTAAAACTGTGTGCCTTATGTCGTATGTATGACTGGTGAATCATAAAGCACTGCATTGGAATGCTGAGCAACAAACACATGCAGCCATGTTCAAAACTGACAAGCACCCCATCTTTGGCCCTATATCTCCTGGACAAGTACACAAGACAGACTACTGCTGCTTTGAAGCATGTTCTATGACCAGAACTCTAAATCGCCAACTGCTTTCTTTTATCCCACTTGCAGTAAACATTTGGTGTAAAACATCTTGCCTGCATCTTTTAAACTTTTGTTGTGTTTTTTTTAAACATTCCCATCGTGTGATTCACAGGAACTATAACAAGTTTGGTCTAAAAGCAGTTTGCTTCATACACCAATCAAACACCCATCCCTGAGGTTATTCCAACGATTCCCCAAGCAGCAGCTTCCTGTGCAGAAATAACAAATCACAAAACACTGAGGGCGTGATATAAACCCAAACAAAAGAACAGGGAAGATACTGATCTCACTGACACAAATCAAGGATAAATACAGTGATTTATCCAGCGTCGAGATGGGTGTCTCTTGGTTCTCTTGGTCTGGCTCTGAACAGTAATTATTGGCAAAAAACAACAGATGCACCTGAACCTGTGCTAAAAGAAAGGATGGAACACGTTCAACTACAGGGGGTTTGCTCATAGTCAGGTCCAAATCCTCCAAAGCAGGATTCCAGTTATTAAATAAGAAGATGGATAAAGGGGATAAAAACAGGAGGAATAAATTTGCTTTCACGGCTGGGTTTTCCGCTCCAACATACCATATAAAAAATTCTCAGCTACACAAGAGAGAAACTAGAAAACTGGGAAGAATCAAATATAGATTTGTTGCTCTTCTCTTGTTAAAATTTGTAATTGTTTTCAGAAATTTACAGAAGGAAAGAACAATAAATATATGTAATGGTAAAGATTTCAATGTAAGGACACGCCACACAATTGTGTGCATGTAAAGGCCAACTGCTAAACTTTTACGTGACACCCAAGTTTCTGTCCAATTCACAGCACAACTGGTCACACCCACATAGAGATCACATAAAAGTGAATGAGCAAGCACAGCAAACATGTCTCGACATTAGGCTGCAGCACTAATTTTGGAGACATCACACTGACAAAAATCTGCGTGCTTCGTATCCTACATCAGGATAGACATGCAGGAGCAAACTTGATAGTACAGGTCTGTTTCTGCAACACTACAGTGCAGACAAATGACATCACCAGTGCAAGATGGCTGCACTGTCATCACAGATATTCTGACTTTAGTTTGTGCAAAAGCATTGTTGCGCTTTTTTTATGTCAGTGGTCTTATTATTCAAACACAAACAGGGAAGCATATCTCAACCAGACGGCCTGGCTTCATTGCTTTCCTGTCTCAAGTGTTTATCCTTCCTTATCAGTCGCTCCTTTCATCTTTCATCCATACTATCCATTTGGTCTCAATCAGTGCAGGGCAAAGAAAAAAAAATCCACAGCACACAGGCAGAAAAGCACCAGATTAGGGGCTATGACAGTCAGGGGAGTGTAGCGAGGCTTGTTTTTATAGTTTCATGGGTTTTTCCTTCTCTTCTGTCTGCACAGGAGGGATTTTACAGGCCCGGAGAGATTTTACAATCCAGTTTTTCCTCAACTCATGTTAAGTTCAGATGATAAAGCAGAGTGATATGGGAACAAATGCTCTAAGAAACAGAACATCTGAGTAAACATCTATATTAAACACACTGAAGTCATTCTCCAGAGTGAGATTATTAAGCAGATTTTTAGACAGGAAGTAAACAAAACACATTTTGAATTATTCTGCTTTGCAACTTCATTTTAATGGTTGATGAAGTTGGGACAAGAGTTTTACCCCATATTCTGAAAAAGAAAGACTATGAATATGTGAAGGCAGAGATTTAGCTTGTGTGTATTTCAGATGTAGTGTGATAAGGAATAAGTGGTTTTGATGCATATAATCACATCTTAATCAAGTATTACAAGCACAATCCAAAAACAGTGACATCATACACAGCCTGTTTGTTTTAGGTGTCTCTATAAACACATCAATTACTCAACTGAGAAAGTACACAATAGGATTAGGTCTGAGGCTTATAAGACATAATTACACCAATATTTGGGAAAAAACACATCACAAGCCTTTTGAAAACACCCATATCTATTTCACTGGATTTATCTCCTCAAGGAAGTGCCACGAGGAAACTCTTAACCTTAGTTATCCACAGTTAGATTTGCAGGCAACCTACAAATCTAACCGTGGATAACTATGACCTGGATGAATGAGAACCTTCACAGACATCTTAACCTTAGTTATTGTAGTTTTCATCAGAATTAAGACCCCTTTGTACTTGACCCCTGTGTGTGAACAGCTTGACATGCAACACGAGGGCTAATAATCGCCATATACGGTAGTTGTTTAGGCGATGAGCTCATCATTTTATCAATCAAGAATGAGTTGAAAGACAAAGGAAACAATACAAAAAATGATCCCTATAGCACAAGATCCAACATATGAGTAAAAAAAAGAAGTGCTTGTTTCTGCCTGGTGATGTGTCCTCCAGCTGCATGTGATACACATGACATGCTGAGGATATAATGGAGAAGAGTAAGACAGCAGACATGTTGTGTTGTGTTGTATTGCGTTGTTTTGCATTGTGTTGTGTTGTGTAACCTGAGGAAATTTGGGGACAGGGGTTTTTTGTGTGTGTGTGTGTCAGATAGTGCAGGTTTGCATAGAAATTGATCATTTTGAGACAATCATTACCTAAAAGGCACTAGTCAGCTGCTATTGCCTGCTGTTATATTATAAAACACCAACAAAACCACCACAGATGCAGCATGAGAAAGAACTTCCTTTCTTTAAGCCCTCATTCTAGACAACCATGATGAATTCATAAATGTTGAGTTATGCATTGGTCCTCGGGCATCCATATGTGGTCTGAATGGTCTCTCACACACACACACACACACACAAACACACACACAAACATTCACACATTCACACATACACACACACACGTGTACATGGGCTGATGCTGCTTTGATCAAAACGTGTCTGGAACTTGGAGGAAAGAACACAGCAAGAAAAGCAAACCTCTTGGTCCAAAAACTCATGACAAAACATGACAGAGACAGTGGAATGACACTGAACTCTTAACAGTTCCATCCAAAACCGTTTAAGGAAAACAGATTTTTACCTGCCCATCCTGTCCAACATGCACCTGGTGGATCTGGAGATTTCCCTGAAACAGAGAAGAGGATAACAGGATTAAGTCTGAAGCCTAAAAAAATTCTCCAGGCCACGAGTCAATCAGCCATCTGGCCTTACTGGGAACCATTAAGCCACATCCTCTTTCTGTGTCTCACACCTGTCACACATCTGACTTAAAAAAAAAGAAAAAAAGATTGGTGGATGTTTGTTAAACAAAATTTCAATAAGTTTGCATCTACTTAAGTGAAAAAAAATTATGCCCATGGTGATTATGCATCGTTTACATTATGTTCAAGAAACCTGTGACCAGCTCTCATTACTAAACCTATGCTAAGGTTAGTGTGCAAAAACAACACATGAATAATGGAACAAAAGAGAAAAGTACATGCTATGAGTATCTCTGCATAATTCAAAAGGAGAAAAAAACAAAAAAAATGTAAAATAAACCATTGAATGTCAAAACTGTATCAAAGATTTAATAACTGTTGTCACTGTTACAGTAATGCTAATAACAACAGACTAATATTACATCACATTTAATTTCACGAAGTGTTATCCATTTTCCTTGCTAATTGCATTTCTTCAACAGTCATGTGGCCAGAGAGCGGTGTAATCTCTTAAACAGCTCATTTCTTTTCCTTGCAACAACAAATGCCTTTGATGAAAGTGACTCACTCCTGATTAAAATTTATGTATTTTACATGTGGAGGTAGTGCTAGTGTTAATGCTAGTGTTAATGGGGGGTCAGGTACTGTTTAGCTTTGAACCCCCAAAATAAAAACAACAGCAAGAAGTAGGGAAGAGAGAGAGAAGAAAATTTGGGCTCAGTCACAAAGAGCAGGACACTCAATGAAGCATTTCTGCCCCCCCAAAACTCTCAATCTCTTTCACTCAACCGCAAAACTCTTGACAAACACCAAAAACATAAGCCCAAGGTGTTAAATGCTTTTGCCCAAACATTTCACATTTGATCTGTGGTTTAGCGTATCAGCCCACTCAGAAAGAGGGAGAAAGGTGCTATTATAGCGCTAAGGTGGCCTAGGTGGTTGCGTTCATAGAGCTGAAGCAGACATGGCTCAAGATTATAAAGACAGCTTAGTATGATAAACTGTGATCCATGCATGTTGAGTCTGAAACAAAGCAGATAGTTTAGCGTGTGGTGACCAGATGTGCCACTATTTGTCAGAGCAACCATGCAGGAACTCGGTCAGTTTAAAATGTATGTGAAATAAACAGTATTTATGTATCCGTGTGCAAAAGCTGCTTTTTAGATTGCAAGGCTTTTCAGAATCAGAATAGTTTATTAATCCAGGGGAGGAGCTTATTTATCCTGTACACATTTTAATGGTATAACAGAAATGCTTGCCCCTTCTTTTGTTAAAAATAAAGCAATGCATCTGTAAAAAATGACTCAAGAAAAGGAGTGGCTGATTTCTTTATACTCTTCTTTATTACACATAAGTGCACACTTGCCTCACTGTCCTGTGTAATTTGGACCTCCTCTCCTTGTGGAACCTGAGCAATGTGCAGCTGACCTTGAGGAATCTGAAAAACACAATAAATGATGAAAGTTTAAAAGGTAACAGTTATACAGAGGGAATGAATGAACTGTGATATTTAGAGGTCTGCCTTTCTTTCATACGTCTCACCATTTGTCTGCATGTCAGTTCCACACTATGAATGTGTTAAGAAATCTGTCTAACCTAGATTTTGACATTTGACTCTAAGGAGCTGCAAGAAGACCTTGCCATACTAATATGAAAATAAACTACATCACACAAAAGATTAATGGGTTACTTGATATAAACTTTGCTCATAAGTGTATTAACCCCAAACACTGAGAGGTACAATTACACTCACCACCTGAACTTGTCCATCCTCACCGATACGATGGAACTGGACCTGCTGATTGGCCAGCGTGTAGTGTAATGTTTGTTGTGTGGTGGTTTCGATATGGGGTGCTTCCTCTACCATGGTTCCATCTGGTTTGGAAAAAAAAAAAGCAGTATGATTTAGTGGACCTCTGTCAGTGGAAACAGAAGAAGAATACAGCAAAAAAAAGAAAAAAAAAACACGGCTCCAGCACACATAACATGTTTTAAAGAAAGACACAAATTGATACACACCCAGGCGTGGTGATGCAAGACACTTTTGCAACCTCCTGCTAAAAAAAATGGCTAATAGAGAGGCCATCTGTTCGATGAGGGCATGTTTATACTTCAGCCAAAATACACAAGGCCTTCCGAGCTGGCCATCCAAACACACATCACTGCAATAAATGCAACCTCAGACGAACCCACAGCCTCTCTATCAGCAAGCACAGGCCACAGAACATTTGGAGAGAATGTATTACGGCACACAGAATAAACCGACATACTACTGTATGTCCTTGTACTTGATTGGGAAGGGAAAAGGGAGGGCAGCTATTAAGGATCTAAAACACTATAACAACAGTTTGCATCTGGGTGGCACTCGCTCTGTCGGTGATATATAGCAATGTTTTTAAAGACATTAGGTGCCAGTTTCCATTCCATAGATATGTAACCTGCAATTAGAAGAGGTAATTTCATATGTTGCCTCTGCTTGTTTGTGCATAGCCTATCTGACGTGCCATGGGTCTTTTACATTTGTGTGTGTGTGTGCGTGCGTGCATGCGTGCGTGCGTGCGTGCGTGCGTGTGACCTGCAAAGGCAGGACCCACCCCTGATGTGTGCTCACAGGATATTTGGGTTTTCCCTGCAGCCCATTCCCTTGTTAGAGGTGAGAGGTGATGGCTCACAGAGAGGGAAGAAGGGCAGGCATTGTGTGCAGATTACAACCATCTGCAGCCATACATACTGTAACTGGGTTTTGGTCTTAAAATAGCTGAAACATTGCTGCTGAAACAAGGGGACTCGGGGGTCACTGAGTGCAACTGACGGCATGTTCTATTTACTTCTCCTCCTTTTTCCATAACACATTATTGAATTAAAGTGAAAAAGGATTATCCTAAATCATTTATTTTTTGAGGTAAAACTGTAGAAGTTGAGAAGGGGTACACAAAAGTGAGAAAATTAGTTCTTGTCATTGTCTAATGACAAGAATTTGGTTCTTTTACCCCTCTTTAAAATTTGTGTTCCAGTGGCTTTTACATTTTCCTGTGGGCACTTGAAGGCTTAAACCCATTATTCAAATGTGAATATTGTTCTAACACCTGCAGATCTGGTCACGTATGACATAGAAAAAGCTTCTCTAGGCAGATGTAGAAAACGAAAGTATCCCAACTTGCAAATATACTAAAACAACTTATTATATGGTTGGATGAACATTTCAGAACATTACAGTTTTTGCAGAAAAAGCTGTCCAAACTGGTGACATGTACTGTAGTACCTGAAGTGCGAGGTGTACGTTTAGAGAAGCTCTTGACAGCCAGACTCTGACCACGCTGCTTGCGTCTCCAGGCTGTGCGACACTTGGAGTCAATGCTCTGCTTGATACGGTACCAGTCTGATTCAGAGATGCCAAATTTGTGGAACAGGTGACCTGTAAACATACACAGAAGAAAAATTTCATCACATACTTAACAATTTCAATGATTTCAAAATCTTCCCTCCAAATGTTTCAGAGTTATTATATAAACAGAATGGAACAACAGACATACAATCAGTCAACTGTAAAATGCAACATTCATCACAAGATCACACAGTGTTTTTTTCCTGAGGCAATATTTTATTGCACATAAACTTCTCTCTAAGCTAGCCCCGCAACTATGCCTCTCAGTGAAGTAAGCGTAGTTCTAATTATCTGCTGTCACAATCAGTATCAATAAACAATTTAAATGATTTGACCACTTGATAGCTCATTACTATAAAATTTAAATGCACAAATACAGCTACAGGGGACCAGGTAGACAAATTAAACAGGCATCGGCATAGTACTTGAATATGGCAGGATGGCAGAACAGGACAACACTTAACAACCTGATGGATTCTGCAAAGGCAGTCAGGCCAGTTGCTTCTTCTTTCTGCCTCTTTTTTTAAAGGACAGAAAAAGTCAAACAAAAGTCACCTGGCTCTGCTCCAGCCTCAACATACCTTAATCAGGCCAAATCTGCATGTAACTACACCCACACTGTTAGGAGGAAACAAGAGTTTATCAAGTTTATTGACACTTTACAAATGTGTCCTGCAGGGGGCAGAGGCTACAGCTAAAAGATCCTGTCTTTCTAACAGGCTATAAAAAAATTACGAGATTGTATAAGAAGAACTGATTGTAACTTCAATCCAATGGGAATGACAGTTATTGATACTCATTTTTCCTACCACATGAGTGCTTTTATTTTGAGACTGGTATTTTTTTTTTTATATATATATATGTTGCACATAGTCTGTAAGGTTTGGAGGGTTCTTGGATCAAGCCCCGGAAGACACAAATTGCAGATAAAAGTGTGCTGGTAGCAGGGGAGGTCCCAGTACACCTTTAGAGCACTGCCGAGATACAATTGAGCAAGGTACCAAATCCAAAAATGGTACCAATCCCCCACAATTGGGCCCTGTGTTGAGCTGGCGTCTCATCCAGGGATGCACCCTGCCTCACCCAGATGCAGCTGAGATAGGCTCCAGCACCCTCTCCATGACCCCGCGAGGGATAAAGTGGTCGGGGGGGAGTGTGTTGTTAATAATGAATGGTTCTTTTAGCAGCTTACCTTGGGAATACGGACTACATCCTATTTCTGTGTTCAATTCATTATGTTTTTTTTAAGCAAACAAAAATCAAATGGTGCAAGGCCTCAGAAATGATTTACTGCTGCAAGAAGGGAAAGATTTAAAATTGGGCCAAATTAAACTTACTGGGATAAATAAAGTGTGCAGAAATCATGTGATAACCATGAGATAAACTACTGTTTCCAGACACTGAAATGGAAATTTTTGATGAATTCACAGCTAAGGAATATTTGGAAAAGAGACACTTGATACAAGACTAAAATGCTGACATAAACACAGCTGAAGTCAGAAGACTTCACACATTTGCCAATTCTAATCGCTTCCAGAGGGTCAGAAATTAACACAAATTTGATTTAGCATTGAGGTGTGTGGCGGTCACGGCAACCCTCCACCTCTGTTGTGCTTTTGGCAACAACTGTGGGAAATGTTACATTTTATAGGGTCAGTCAACAGTGATGTCAACTCAGGAGGACTCACAGCGGATGCCGTAGATCATGAGAGGGTCCAGCTGCTTCTTGCCATGTTTGCCTTGGCCGGAGAGGTTTGACATGGCCTGGACCTCCCGGTGAAACAGGTAGTCCAGCAGCGTCAGTGCCATTTTCTCTGCTGTGCGGCAGTTAGTGGTGACGTGCAGCATATCAGCTGGAGACACTGGGCACCGAACTCGCATCTGTGGATTGCTCTCATCTCCCAGCCAAGTGCCCTCTGGAAAATCCTCTAGATGAAGCAAAAGAACTGAGAGTTAGTGAAGCACACCTGAGGTACGGAGGCAAACTAGAAACTTTAAAAGCAGCACTTCACAAATACCAAGCACAATACACTACAACAGCTCACAACCGCAGACATACTTCAGGTAATACCACAGCGCACCCTGGTGGTAGGTTGATGATATAAGGGAAGCTTTGTAACATTGGTGTTATTACAAGTTTTAAAGGAAATGGTTTACTTTTGTTCTGAATACCAAAGATATGATAAAAATGGTCTTAATTTAGAATATATTATAATATAATAATATAATAATATAATATAATATATATATATTTAGAATATATTTTATATATATATTAAGCTAAAACGCACGAGATAAAAATCAAACATGTTATTGTTATTTTTAACATAAACGCATTGGAATTATGTTATTGTGCTAATAAACACCAATCTGTTGCCTTCCAAATGGGCAATATCATTTATGTGTCAAAGACATGGCTATTTATACTCTGATCATCTATTTGACTGAACCGAAGGCTAGATGCACCAGGCTTTAAAACAAGCTATATTTACATTGTAGTCACAGAATAAAAAGTAATCCTCTTGAAGGGTAGGAGCTTTACTGCATCCTATTGCCTTTGCCACACACAAATTTAGACCAAAGGTAAAAAACATACTGTCAAATAATCTAAATTTAGTCACACCAGCATAGACATTCAGTAATCGACTATGATGAGATCATCAGTTTACAGAAAGTGTGTTTTTCTGTGTGCAGCACTCACAGTTGAATAACACTGTACCTTCTGCGTTGAGTGTGATCAGTGTGACATTTTGACCATTTGGGGTGTTTAAAGATTGGCCACCATTACAAACAGAATCACTAGTTTCGGAGCCACTCTCCTGTTCTTCCTGACTCTCATCTGGGGCTGGCACCTTCACAAGGATTGTATTCTGCCGCTTCCGGGTTGTACTGAAAAGAAAGACCAATTTCTCATTTAAACATACAAACACAGTATAAACAGCTTATTCAATATCCACTTTTCAACATAGTTGGTACTGTGTTATCAAGATTTGGCATGAATACGAGTAACTCACTTGCTAAGCAGATTCTCCAGTGGTGTTTCTTCATGCTTGCTTTCTTTTGTAGTTTCACTGCTCACTATCACATTAGTCTGAGGAACAACACTGAAAAAAATTGGAATATATATTAAGTGACATGTATATATGTAGTTAAATTTAATAATTAAATAAATTTCAGATGATGTTACTCTGTAACCCCTAAACCCCTCTGTAACCCCACTTTGCAAAGTGTTATACTGGTTTTCATGGGATTATAAAATATAGTCTCTGTCAGTCATTAAATAAACTCTGAATGTACACTGTTAGATAAGTTTTGCACTTTACCATCTCACTTTGTTCCAAGTCTGGGTTGCACCCTGAGGAGACCCTGCAACCATTGGAACTTGGATAGGAGTCTTTGCAGACGTCACCATGCTATCTAGTTTGCGTCCAAGAGCTTTGCATGTTGCATCCAGAGCATGCAACTTTAATTCAATTCCTTCCAGTCGCTGACTGACCGACGCATTTAATGAGACAAGCATGTGCTGAAAGAACAAATAAGAAAATTAGGTTTGTGCAATTTAACATAGAACATACATATTTTGAAATTTTTATTTTAATGATTGTGTGGACAGTATTAGCACCTTAATAACAGATATGTCTGAGTTGTTACTCTCTTGGCCACTGCTTAATTTTATCTTTTTCTTCTGAGGCTTTTCTCCATCATTTTCATGATTGTCCAGCATTTCTGACATGAGACAAGTGAAGGAGACATCGCAAAAAAAAACAACAAAAACTGTAATAATAATATATAATCCAATAATATTAATTATGACTATTTTTCTCACTTTTTCTTTTGTATCAAACAGGTATGTTATTTGTTTGAAATATACTTGACATGTATCGATGGTATGTTCCCATCCACATCATATGTCACTAGGTGATAATGTCATGTATATCAACACTGAGGCGGTGTCGACCTACTTATACTGCCATTTTGTGATGGGTGATATTTATGTCAAGAAAGGCAATGGATCAATCTGTTTCTTCTTCATGGGTAAATATATCAAGTGTCGTCCATGGTGTTAGGGTGCACATAAAATAACAGACACCAATGCTGGTTCAGGGATGCAGTGAAAATTAGAAAGCATTCCCATACAGACATAAAATGGGACGATGGGGCTTTTTTTGGCTCTCACACACCTGGCACAACATGCTTGAGCGGACAGCAGTGTCGACCTGTCAATCTTGGCAGGTCAACACCAGCTCAGTGACCACCAGCTGATATATACCTCACATTACCACTTATTGACACCGCCGATGAAGACAGCGTCACAAATCAGGTATGTTTCAAATTACCGTACCAACATGTCTAGTACAAAAGAAAAACGGCATAGCAATGTTGTTTCACAAGTATTTTACCAGTACGGTCATCCTGGTTAAACTCCTCCACTGTTATTTGCACAATTTCATCCAAATCTTGTTCAGACATTGTTTACTGAAATAAGAGAATATGTGATCAACATACAATACTTTCAAAGCAGACGGTAATAGACATACAGGTAAATCCGAAAACACAAAATCCATATAAACACAGCCAACATCACAATTTCAAAATTAATCTTAAAAATCTAAAATCATTTAATTTTTCTGGCAACTTGAATTTATTATGATCTAAACTTTAAATCACTACACCATTGTCCTTGGATATTGGGAGACTTTACTGTCTGTAAGGCTGTAGTGATAATAATAATAATAATAATAATAATAATAATAATAATAATTTCGGTAAGAGTATGAAGATGTTCCATTGACTTCATTTTTAGCTGGTGTCAAAACTAAACATAGGTAGTTTCATCGTGTTTAATAAAGCTGATGAAGGATGACAAGAGAAACAGCATTTATTAGCGCTGGCGACAATAGCTTTGACGAACTGTACCAAGGTTTTATATTTTAGCACAAATCGTTGTTTTTCTAATAAGACGACACCGAAAAATAACACAATGTCGAGGTATTATTTTAATAGTCGAATATTCAACCTCATAGCCACTCGATAGCTTCAGCTAGAGTAGCTACTAGCTATTGGGCGGGGGTCTCTTGGTAGTGTAAAATAAAAACATTAATAGAACTTATGTGTGTAAATGAGCTTTGGCTTTATTCTTTATTGCCACTGCTTTAACATAAACTGATTGGCAAAAGCACGAAACAAAGACCACTGGAAGCTACATTAAGCCGTTAGCCGAATCGACAAAATCAGATATCCTGGCTTACGTGCTAGCTTGTGATGTAGCAGTACAAATGATTTGCTCTTTGGGCTAACATGGTGGTTAGCATGGAATGAGGCCTTACAGCCGGGGAAAAGTAATGTTCGTTGAGCGTTAAGTGTAATAACAAATAACCATAAATTATTATTTAAATTGAACTTCTTTGTCTCCGAGTAAACGCGCCACGCACGTAGCCTCGAAGTTTGGGTTATATTACCGTGTGAATGATGAATTCTCGTGTTGTTTGTAGAGATTCCGATAACGGCGTCGTTCCTCGCGAGAGATGAGCTCTTGCCTTGACTTGTGAATTCCGCAGATACTCAGCTGTGTCAGGAGGGGGAGCAGGCCGCAGGAAAGCTTGGCAGCGGTATAATTCTGAATTCATTAACACAAGAATTTCTAAGATGTGAGCTGGATTTATATTAATGTATATGATATAATAAAAATGCATAATACATTTTTGAATGCTCTTTAGACAGGCCGAACAGGGAAACATGTAATTACTAGAGGAAAAACAATATCCAGCCAGAAGTCGAACCTCGAATCTTCTGATCCGTAATCTGCTGCCTTCCAAATGGACAATGTCATTTATGTGTCAAAATGGCACTTGATCACCTTTTGTAGTGACTGCATATGTAGTTGCAGCATCTGAATGGTGGGGGCGCTGCAGCGTGTTTTATTGAAGGTGTTGCAGGCGTAGATCAAGTCACGCCGGTCTGTGATGTCTGTATTATTTGTAGTAAATGTGTAAGGTTACATTAAAACTGCGATGACCAGTATGCCTCTGCCGCCTCAAATGTTCATATTCATAGAGGATATGACGATCTATTTGACGAAACTGAGAGGTTTTAAGACACACGTCATAGTGACACGATTAAAAGTAATCCTGGTGAAAGGTACAGTAAGTTAGACTGCATTATGTTGCCTTTGCCATTATTAATGTGGACCAAAGGTTAAGAACACGTTGACAGTTTTAAAGTAAAGGGGTAAATGATTACGTAATATTTGCATTTGTTATTACTAATAGCTGATGTTTTACGTGTGATCACGGTGACACTGTGACCATTTATGGAGTTTAAGGCTTGGACACTCTTTCAAACACTGGTTTCCGAGCTACTCCCCGGTTCCTTCTAAGCATTAACAACTATTGGTCACGGCCTCTTACATAATCTGGGGCCCTCCTTTTCTTGGTGAAAGTTCCTGCTGGAGAGGTTAAAAGAACAAGACACGACGTCGCCGCCCCTGCAGTTTTCGCATCACACAGGGGAACACCATGAGTTTCCGTGCGTTGTTACGTTTGACTTTTAT
>BJFM01000088.1:7107-24084 GCA_016586285.1 Arothron firmamentum
CACCCCAAAGCAACTCGTCTCTTTTCACTAAAACCTCTAGAAAAAGCACCAGCAGGAGCACAGGTGAGCAGCCAGGTCAGCAGGTGCAGCAGACGGTGGTTAGTGGACCTTCTGCAGACGCTCAACTAGGTTAGCAGGTGGGTTCTGGTCACCATGACTAACTTAGCCTCTGCGGCGGTTCTCCACCCGTCATCATGTCTTCATCAGCTGGTCTAACCTCTGAGCCTCCATCAGTGGGAGCAGAAGTTCTCCTGCTGGAGAGCTGAAAGGCTCCTGAAAGACTTCTCCTGTGCTTTTACCTATTCCCAGGAGGACGACCGACGCCAGCGCCAACAACGTCAGCATGGTGGAGGCTTCCAGGAGAGCAGGGACCAACGCGGGGACGAGGACGAGTCTCAACGTCTGCAGACGGCCTGAGGAAGAGGAGAAGAAGAGCCTGCAGAGAGGATGGAGAACGACCCAGGACGGAGCGGCAGGACAGCAACAGAAAAGCCTCTGTCCTGGGAGTTTATAGGCAGCCACACCCTCTCAGGGACCAGGCCCCGCCCATCGCTGCAGGCTCCGGGACCAGCCCCCCCCAGCCGCTGACACCTCCCCCAAGGGCAGAGCCTTCTAATTCACAGCCGTGGCCCAGGCTGGTGTCGCGCGCCAGAGGCAGGTGTGCTGCACAGGTGGAGGAGGTGGAGGGGCGATGGGGGCGGGGCTTGGTGCAGCTTCACACCGTGATGAAGAAGCGGGTTCCATTGACGCCGAGGCTCCGCCCACCTGTGTGTGTGATCGCTGCTCATGTGTAAATACAGCAGCAAGGGACCGTCTCTGTTCACGGTGGGGGGAGGGGGGGGGGGCACCGCCTCCTCCTCCGTCCCGTCCCTCATCCTCTCCTCCTGCCGCTGGAGCAGCGGTCCAAACAAAGCAGCGAGTCTTCGCTCCGTCCTCCGTCCCACATTCCTCTGATGTGCTGACGTCCCACAAACAATAGTGAGACGACCGCCTGTCAACGCAGCTGGTTCAGCCCTGCGGCTAACGCACATCTGCTGTCCCCAGGTGAGTGGACGCGAGGACGTGGACACACACAGACACACATCTGCCGTCCCCAGGTGAGTGGGCGCGAGGACGTGGAAGGAACAACAGCATGTCCACACAGGTCCACATATGTTCACACAGGTCCACATATGTTCACACAGGTCCACATATGTTCACACAGGTCCATACGGGGTCCACAGGGGCAGAAGGAAAAGACGGCGGAGCAGAATCCCTGGGGAGAAGCTCCGTCATCTTGTCACGCATGAACATGCTTTCATCTAGTCCAGCGTGAAGCCACGCAGGAGCGAGCGTCTCCCCCCCAGCACCAGCTGTCAGGACGTCCACGTCACCTCCACATCTCACACCTCACCTGATGAGTGACCAGGACCATCAGGAGCATCTGGACCCTCAGGACCATCTGCCAGGAACCGGCCCGTGTTAAAGGTGCTGTGAAGGAGGGGATTCTGGGAATCAGCCGAGCTTGTCCGCTCCAGCTCCTGGGTCAGGTCTCCTTCAGCTCACAGAAGACATCAGAGAGGAGGAAGTCCAGGAAAAAGTCTCCTGAGGGCCCTTCAGAGCTTTCTGCTCCTCCAGGAAGGTGCACTCTGAGGTCCAGGTCCCTACTGGTCCAGAATAGAGAGCAGGGAGAGACCGCTACGCTCGCACCGTCGCCAGCCTCGCAGGGATGACGGGGGGCGGGGGGCAGAGTTCTGCTGCAGGACCTGGGAAATCTGGTAAACCTTAACCAGCTCAAGCTAAAGCACCAAGGCCAGAACCCGGTCAGCAGCCAAAGCTGGAAGGCCCGATTAAGCAGAGAACCGCAGGTCTGCACCACCCAGGCCGAGCAGGACGCTGGTGAAGGCCTGCTCCGGGTCCCTGGTCCTGATTTAGGTTATTGGTCCTGTTCCAAGGGTCACTGGTCCTGCTTCGGGTTGCTGGTCCTGCTCCAGGTCACTGGTCTTGTTCCACGGGTCACTGGTCCTGATCCAGGTTGCTGGTCTTGCTCCACCGTGTCGCTGGTCCTACTTTGGGTTGCTGGTTCTGCTCCACAGGTCGCTGGTCCTGCTCCAGGTCACTGGTCTTGTTCCACGGGTCACTGGTCCTGATCCTGGTCGCTGGTCCTGCTCCACCATCCTCCAGCTGAGGGCCCGACCCTCAGGAGGACCACAGCAGTCACGCCGTGCCCCCGCAGGTTCCAGGCCTCTGCAGCTGAGCACTAACCCTGAACCCGGTCTGGTGTTTCCGGTTCTGCCGTCTCCAGCCCGGCCCAACAGGGAGTGAGCCTGCTGCGCTAGCGCCGGTTAGCTGAGGCTGCTAAACCTCAAAGTCAAGCTGACAACAGTCCATGAAGTGGCTCTGGAGCTGCTCCAGACCCACTCAGTCCCGTCTGGACTCAGAGGACAAAGACCTGACAGAGATCCTGGCTGGAGCTGGAACCTCAGCCTGAAGGTCGTCCTCTCACACCGACCCTGTAATTACAGCTGCAATTACAGCTGTTATTACAGCTGTAATTGCAGTTGTTATTACAGCTGTAATTACAGCTGTTAGTACTGTTGACAGCCACAGTTCTGTTGATTTATTCTCTAACTAGAGGTGGATCAAAGCTCCTTCCTGCTAACACCTACAGGAGAAACAGGAAGGAACCCACCAAGATGGTCCCCAGGACCAGCATTAGCACCAGGACCAGGACCAGCATCAGCACCAGGACCAGAATGTGATCTAGCAGGTGTCTCCAAAGCTTCCCTGAAACCTTCAAATGCTGGTTGGCAGAAGTTGGTGGAAGTGAGCTGGTGAAGTGCCTGATGGTCTCTCTCACACACACACACACACACACAAACACACACTCAGCTCAAACATGATATAAAGGGCCCAACAAGAGGCCTGAGATCATCACATCTGAAAGGTTAGGGTCCAACGCTGCAGCTCAACAACAACAGCAGTGATGTTCTGGTCTGACTGAGGACAATGGACACACTTGTCCCGCCCTCTGTCCCTCTCAGCCTGGCATGGCAGAGATGTCACAGAGAGCACCACAGACATGGATGGAGGGATGTGGAGGAGGGGAACAAAAGCATTGTTCTGAGGAGGAGAAAGGGATGATTGTCAGCATGACAGAGAGCTCATGTGAGAGAAAGAAGAGGAGGCAGAGAGGACAAAAGGACAGGAGAGGCGGACCTTGGCATTTCCAGGAGACGCTCCAAGGCCCAGTCTAGGCCCAGGCCCTGGCCCAGGCCCAGGCCCAGTCCAGGCCCAGGCCCAGGCGGCTTCTGAAGTTCAGGCTGGTTCAGGCAGCAGCGTCTGCACCTTCACCTGTCACCTGAGACAGCAGGTCCCATCCAGCTGCTGTCTCTCACCAGCATCACCACAACCAGCTGTGTCCAGTAGAGCTGGACCTGGAGGACAGTCAGGGCCACACCCACCAGAGGGTCAGGGTTCACCAGGCTCACACGCGTCCACGTAGAAAACAACAGGACAACAAACAGGCTGAACAGGCTGATCAGGCTGCCACTGCACCAGCTGCTTTTCATGGCAATTCCCCAGAAACGCTGGCATCAGAGCGCTCCCTCTTACTCACACACACGCACACGCACGCACGCACTCACGCACACACACACTACGGGAGTGAATTCATCACGTATTTGCATTTCCAGTGTTTCCTGCTTGGTCACTTGTTCGATTTCCACAGCTGCTTTGCACCTCAGCAGCCATAAAAAATGCAGATTTTAGTCAGAGCACCATCCTGTCTCCACCCGAGAAAGACCGGCTGGGACGAGGACGTCCCAGGTGATGTCAGGTGTGCAGCAGGAGACCAAACAGGCGCTCGAGAAGAAACAACAGGTTTACAGGACAAAATATAAGAAGCAGAAAAACAAGCAGAAAGAGAACAATAACACATTTTCCTGCAGCCACGCCCACTGAGATGGCTCCTCCCACCCTCCCCGATAGAAGAAATGCAGCCCCCACCCACACGGAGAGCAGGCCTGCAACAGTCACACAACCACAGCCACACAGGCACGGTGGGAAATACACACAGACAGAATACAAAACGCAGACACAACAGCTCTTCAGTCTGGAGACAGCAACACAAACACACACACGCACACACACACACACACACACACACAGACAGACAAACACATGCACACACCAGAGCATCTGTCCTGTCATGACCTGGTCATGTGACACCAGTGTTAACGGGGATATTTTAGTGTAGGACTGAGGACACTGGCCTGGTCTGGAGGTTCCTGACCAGGGCTGAGGGGGGGACGTAGACTTGAGCTTCTCTGTTCAGCTGCCTCCTCACAGGCCATTACTGCGGCAGCTGCACCGCCCCGCCCACCAGTCTCAGGCTCCGCCTCCTTGCCTAAACCCCTCCCCTTGAGGCAGGAGCTCTCCCCGACCAGCAGGGGGCGAAGCAGCTCTATCAGTGTCCGTCAAACTTCCGGCAAGCATCCCGCTTGCTGTCGTCCAGGGCTGATGATGGTGGAGTGGAGGTGGAGGACAGGAGGTGCTCTGGGCTTGGGGAAACACGTTAGCATCAGGAGGCTTAGCTGGGATGAAAAACGAACCCAACACGGATCTGAGAATCAGACTTTAATTTCTTTCAACATTAAAAAGGAGGGGTTTATTCACAAGTTCTGAGGGTGTGCTGAGCACCTGAGGCTCTCAATAGTAGTCTTCAGGAGCAGCCTTCTCCCCCTGGTTCTGGATCTGCTGCTGCTTCTTGTACAAATCAGCAATCTGCGGCAGAGGAAGGAGGGATGGTGGGACAGAAGCTGCATACGATCTCAGACTCAGAGGGCAGCTGAGGAGGCTGGTGGAGGCCAGCAGGTCCACCAGAACCAGTCTGGAGGACATGTTCAGCCCTCCCAGCAACACTGAGAGGCTGGGAGACGTACCTGCGCTCCTGTGGTGGCGTCCTCGGGCTTCTTGTCCTCTCTGATGCGGAGAAAGCGAGGGAACCTCAGAGAAACGCCCTTTTCTGGATCCACCTGAGGGCAGACGGGCAGACACATCAGTCAGCAGAGAGGAACCACAGCTGGAAGCCCTCCTCCAGCAGGTGTGTGCGCGTGCATGTGCGTGCATGCACGTGTGTGACCGTGCACCACAGGAAGGCAGATTACGATGAGACTGGTCTACGTTCTGAATTTCAGCTCTTTTGTCTTCTGCTCATGAAGGTCAGATCCGAATTTAGTGGACTGAGAGGAGCTGGTCTGGGAGGACAAGCCTTTCAGGCGTGTCCAGCCGGCAGGTCTGGAGGTTTGGGCTTAGCTGAGCGTCCTTCAGGTCAGAACCTCTGTCTCCACAAGCCCAAGCTGGAGCAGAAGGAAACATGTGGAAACCAAGCAGCCAGAGCAACCAGATGATGGTTCCTGGAGGCCGCGTGACCTCAGATGTCCTCTGCTTGGATCAGGCTCCTGCTTCCTGCAAGCGCTACATGCAGGGCCTGTGTGGTTAGGCCAGCCCAGCGGGAGGCTGGCAGGCTGGACGAGGCCCAGGCGGTCAGCAGCCAGCCAGCTAAACTCACCAATCCCATGGCAGCCTTGTAGACGGGCGACAGCGACAGGTCGGCACACTTCACCTCCCAGACCTGCACGGCATCCAGCCACACATCCGGCTCGGCCGACTGCTCCACGCGGTAGTAGGCCCGGGGCTGGGCCAGGACGTGCTCCTGCAGAGGAGAGACGGCATCATCACCAGCTTACTGGACCTCACGCTGCCACTTCCTGGGAGGCGGTGCTGCCTGCATCACCAGCCCTGCTTCCTTCCTCCCACCAGTCCACCTGAAGACAACGAGCCTGCCAGACGTTCAGTATTCAGTGGAGGTCAGAGCCATCAGTCTCCGCCTGAAGCGCCTGGGCCCTGAGGCCTCTGGGCCGGCGAGAGGAGAGGACGGCTGCGTGGAACCAGAGCGATCAGCTGTCAGCCTCTTTAAACGCTGCTCCGCAAAGAAGCTCTTTGGATGGAAAACATTCTGATGTTCATTAGCTGACATCAGAGCGTGTCTGCAGCTCCAGTCTGTCACTCACACACACACACACACACACACACACACACACACACACACACACACACACACACACACACACACACACACTCACACACACACTTTCTCTCTCTCTCTCAACTGCTGATTGGCGTTAAAACAGGTGTGTGTTCAGAATGGTGGATGAGGAAACAACCCCAGGGAGGAAAACATTCATCAGGATTTGGGCAGGAAGATCAAACCCTTTCCTCACACGTCAGAAAGCAGAAGGCTTGAAAGCCAGAAAAAGAAATGTAATTCAATAAAAGGAAGACATCTCGGATGACGAAGAGCGGCAGTCACGCTGCTCTACTTTACCTTCAAGAAGCTGTGATGCTGTTCCAGATCTTCGTCCTTGAAGCCCGTCCCGATCTGCAGGAGACGGAGGCTGGTGAGACACACTCGCACATGCACGAGCACGCGCTCACAGCAGCCATTTGGCAGCAACCCGCAGAAGACGCAGCACTCAACAAATCCCCTCCCACAGCAGAGCATCCCGTCAGCCTGCAGGACCCCCACACGACTGGCAGGATCTGAAGCTGAGGAGCAGGTGGAGCTCCTGTTCCAGCTCATCCAAAGCCCGCCTACAGCGGCTTCCCAGCCTTGTCGGTTAGCTGGGGCCTCCTCCGTGGACTCACGCTGATTTATCAGACCAGGCCAGGACCTCCAGCACGCCTTCACTAGACGAGAAACATCCATTTCTCCCCAAACAGAAACCACCCCCGGAGGTGTTTTTCTGTGTGGGGGAAGCAGAAGCAAAGTGCTGTTTGTTTAATGATGCGTCAGAGCAGCAGCGAGGGGTCCACGCGGGACGGCTGCCGGTGCTGGTGTGAGGAGGCGGCAGCATCAGCTGTGCGGGACAGTAAAGACAGACGGCCAGCAGCAGATGAGGAGCTCCAGTCTGACTGCTGGAGTCCAGCTGACACTCCTGACACCTAACACACACTTTTATGTGTTTTTAACCTCCGACAGCTTCATGGGCTGCTGAGAATCCTCTGTGTGTGCATGTGTGTGTGTGTATGAGGGCTTCTCTTGGCTCCAGAGCTTCTCCAGAGGAGAGCCCGTCATGCTGAGCTGGGGGGATTTTATCTGGGGGTGTTGGGCCCAACCTGACACCAGAGCAGACAGAAACAGGCTGCTCAGAAGATGCTACTGCTGTTTCTGACCGAGGATGAGAGAAGACAACCCGTGAGCCACTCCAGACAGTCAGACTCGGACCCTGGTGCCGCCCGCTCAGCTGGGCTCATCCGCTCCAGGAAACCGCCCTCGCTAGCGTGGTTCGTTGTTCTATCACATGACCTTTCAACAGACGTCCTCAAAGAAAAAACGTGTGAGACCCAGGCCAACTATAAGTGCTCTTCCACTCCACGGGCCGGGTTGAGTTCCGTTCAGTCTGGTTCGGTGCTGTTCGGTCCAGTCTGGTTCGGTTCGGTTGCAGCGGCTGTCCATGGCTCCTCTTCATGCCGAGTCGGTGGGAGTGGAACAGCAGCCGGAAGCAGCTCAGGAGACTCGTGCGGAACCAGCAGCGTTGGCTCTGGTTCCTGCTCTGGTTCCGGTTCAAACCTCCATCGTTGTTGGGAGGAACCATCCTGAAGTTTGAGCACTTCAAGGGTTGAAAACTCCGATCAGCTCCAGCTCCAGCCTGATCCAGGCGGGGGTGGGAGTGAAGAGGAAGGCCCTCCAGAGAACATGAAACTCATTTTTCTGGTTGGAAAGGTGGATAACAACAGGCTGATCCTGGCCGGACAGATGATGGAAGAGCTCCGATGTGGGACGTTTCTGCACCGGTGCTTCAACAGCACCAGTGAGTGTGTGTGTGTGTGTGTGTGTGTGTGTGTGTGTGTTTGAAATGGAGAGAGAATATTCCCTCCTTGAATAACGCCATTAACCTTCCAGTGAGAGGAAGATGAAATGTAAAACCCGGATCTGGATCCAGCTCAGGCTGGATCCAGGCACAGATCCGGAGGAAGCCACAAGAGCACTTCTGCTGCACTGAAGGTGACCTTGAAGAAGTTAGTCCAGGACTCGTCCAGAGCTGGATGCGCAAGCAAAGCGAGTGAGTCTGACTGAGTGATCACTAAATCACCATCACTTAATGTGAGAGTCTGAACCCTCCGTGAGCTTCACAGCAGCAAACCTGACCAGGGTCAGACATCACCGTGGAAGAACCAGTGGGGGTCGGAGCAGAACTGGACATCCCAGCAGCTCCAGCAGCAGCAGCAGCTGTAGCTACAGCTGTGTGTGTGTGTGTGAGGTTAGCAGCATGTGGAACCGGAGCCGGGACTCCAGCAGGCGGGTGCGTGAGGAAAGACGCACCTTGCAGACAGACTGGAACTCCTCGTTGTCCTCATCGTAGCAGGCCAGCAGGAAGCCCCCGTAGGTGCCCGTCCTCTTTCCTTTACCCAGGTAGGCACCAATCACACACAGGTCCACCGTGTCTCCCACCCCCTCCAGGTAGTCTTTTTTCAGCTGGCAGGGAGAGAGGACAGCACGTCAGAGATGTCCTCCTGCTCTGTCCACTCTGGAGTTTTAACCTTTGGAAACAGAGACCTGAAGGCGCCGCCGTTCTCACTCTACTGACTTTACTTAACATCAGTAATAACTAAGTTGTTACAAACCTGCAAAAATCCACATTACGGAACATTTACAACGTCTGTGTTTTCAACTTGCTGCTCTGGTGACAAACTGGTTGGTCTCAGTCCGTTTTAGCCCCAAGGACACAATGTCCATGATTTGTCTGAAAGGACTGGCCATGTGGAGAAGTCAGAGCGGAACACACAGCTCCTCGGGGCTCAGAGCCCAGGAGGCCAGCAGCCTTTCTGGATGCCGGCCTCCTGACTCAGGCACACGCATCCATCACCAGATGGGCCTGCCTGTCAGTGTGTCCAGAGGCACCAGAGGTCCCAAACAGCACGAGCTTGATGCTCCTCAGCTCTGGCTCTTCACGTTAAAGCTGAAGAAAAGAAAATGCACTCTGACTGCACAGGTGAATGTGTGGAACACATCCTTGGTCCTTACAGAGCTGAGTCAAGGCCTGTGCTCATTTGCTGTAAAAAAATAATCCTAAAGGCCAAACATTTATCATATAATTCAATAAAGCAAATGTGCTGATGCATCAGACCATGAAGCTGTTGCTAGCTTTAGCCTGTTATTGTTTGGACGGTTGTCAAACACCTGCTGGGGGACGTCCACACCCCGTCTCATTAGCTTAGCATTAGCAACAATAGCTACGACCACCAGGGGGCGACTGGGCAAACCCAAAAAAGATGACATTTGCCCCAAGTGGGACCCCGGAAATGTCAGAATCCCTCAGAAACAGAAAGAGAAAGAAGAAAGTGAAGGATGTCTCTTCAGGCTGGGGTTAGGGCTGCTGCCCCCAGATCAGCTGTGATCAGCTGATATCAGGACGGGCGCGCTCACGCAGCCTTCATTGCCGTGCCCCAGGACCGGTTCCCCCCAAAGTCCAGGTCAGTGTGAGTGAGACCGGCTCCGTGCACGCCATCTGCTCAACTGCAGTGCCTTGATCACTGGCCTGAATACGTCTCTGGTCTCCACCTTCTTTCCTCCTTTCAGTTTCAGCCAAGAACTTTCATGAGGGAGCATCCCCGCACAACGAGCTGCAGGACACACCCAGCCTGCCAGGAGCACGTGTGTGTGTGTGTGTGTGTGTGTGTGTGTGTGTGTGTGTGTATGAGACACCCACCTTCAGCCAGTTATGAGAGCGCTTCGCAATCTCGTAAGTCGCATCCTTCTCCAGAGTCTTCACCATCAGGCCCTCACAAGACTCTACACACACACACAACACACACACACGTTAAAACACAACCCCAGCTGTGCCAAAAGGAAATGAACAGATACCCTTTGAGATACAGTCAAAGGTTTCATCTCCTACTGAGAAACACGCACATGACCGTGCACATGCGCACGCAGGTGTGAGGATCAAAGAGAAACAGATTTCAGAACACATAGATTCAGTTACAGAGTTCAACAACACACACACGCACGCACGCACGCGCACGCACACACACACACACACACACACACACACACACACACACACACACACACACACACACACACACACACACACACACACACACACACACACACGAAAAGCCAATTACAGCTCGCAGTTTGGCTTCTCTGTTGGAAACACACACCAATATGGACAAAGACAACAAGAACAGCAACACGCACGCATGCACACACGCACACACACAAGTATGAGAGCAAAAGCTAAAGGACAAACCCAATTAATGGAGACCACACACGCACGCACGCACGCACGCACGCACGCACGCGCGCGCGCGCACTTCACTCAGTTAAACAAGCAGGTAAATAAAAACACAATGTCACACAGAGAAGGATCAACACACACACACACACACACACACACACACACACACACACACACACACACACACACACACCTCGGACAGACTGTTCCAGAAACTCAGCAATGGCGTCGGTGTTGTCAGAGTCAATCGATCGGGCAAACATGAATTCTCCTTCCACCTCAACGAAGTTCTCCTTCAGCAGGGCCCGCCGACGGCAAAGTGGCTGTCGCACAAGAGACTACACACACACACGCACACACAGAACATTACCAACAGCAAAATCACGTCCTGCCTCAGGCTATTTTGTAATCAGAGTAAATGTGGTTATAAACAGGTGGTAACAGGTATTCTAGAAGTATTACTACTCTTGTGATACTATTTATAGACACGCAGCTACAAGGATGATAATCTGATCCTCCATCTGAGCAGGTGACCAATCACAAAGCAGCATTCACTCTTCGAAAAGCCTCTGCACCAGAGTCTGAGTCATTCATGTGTTCATCCAGGTCAATCATGTGTTCATCCAGGTCCTTCAACACAGACCTCAGCCACTGGGATCAGAACCAGCGCTGCCCCCTCTGGCTATGGGGGCTGGTGGGTCACAACTCAGAAGCAAACACAGGTGATGTGAGGAGGCAGCAGCATCTTACCTGGCCGTTGAGGTAGAGGAGGTCAAACGCATACACACACACTTGAACTTTGATCTCTGAGGCGTCCACATCCTGCGGGAGGAAGACAACAGCTTTTAGATCTGCTCAAGAAGGTCTGAGACATCCACAGCTGCTTCACCCATGCTTCACCCATGCTCCCTGAGCTGCTCTAATCTCCATCCATCCATGATCCATCCTAACATCACACCTCTTCATCCCCTCCTCCCTCTGGTTCTGGTCCCTGACACTTTTCATATTATATTTTATATACACACATATACAGTAGGTATATGTGTGTATATTTATATCTCAGATCTTTGATCGTAATTACAAGATGGGCTGTGATTGTTTTCTTGTGAATCAAAGGACTTTAGTGTGTGTGTGTGTGTGTGAGAGAGAGAGAGAAAGAGAGAGAGAGAGAGAGAGAGAGAGAGAGAGAGAGAGAGAGAGAGAGAGAGAGAGAGAGAGAGAGAGAGAGAACTGACATCAGCTGAGCTGGGAGTGAGGGGAGAGCAGAGGCTGCTGGAGACTCTGGTCCTGACTCAGCAGCGCTGACGTTCATGGATGGGTACGCTACTGTTAGCCATGCTGGCTAATACTTTAATCACCTCTAACCTCAGCATTTTTCTGGTTTTATCACCATTAAACGCTTTTTGTGCAGGCACATTTCAAAGTCAGCGCTTTGGTTTTTTTTTCTTCTTCTGTTCTTCACCAGGTGAAAAACGCTTTTACCTTTCTCTTCCGGGTTGTGAGAACCTGGAAGGGCTGGATCTGCTTCTTCTCATGGTCCCAGGCCACAGCCTCTGAATCCAGAACGCAGGAGACCACAGAGTCCTTCTTCACCTGCCAGCAGAGAAGAGCAAATGGAAATCAGGCTTTTCTTTGTCCACACAGTGAGGAGGAGGAGGTAAGATGTCTGCATGCCTGACCTAGAAATGGTGAAAAATAGAAAAACAACCAAGAGTGCAAGATAAAAGTCTACACACACAGACGCACACACACACACACTTGCATGTTTACACAGCAGGTTTCCTTGTCTCCAGTGAGCCTCTTGTGAAGGTCTCTGCTGGGTGAACAGCTGCCCAAGCGTTAAACTCTCCATCGTTCAGATCCACATGCTGGACAGACGTGCACGTGCGGCTCCTCAGGAACCCAGGGCTTCTGCTCGGGATCAACCACATCTCCGCAGACGATTCCGGTTTCTGCCAGCGACTCTGACGAGCTTTCAGAGTGGCTGCCAATTACCAAGTTGTGCGTGTGCAGCTTCCGGATGGACATCTTTCTCTGGTCCATCAGCAGGATGACTCAGTCACCAGACTGTCCAGATCAAAGCAGATCATCCAGCGAAATCCCACAGGTGATCAAAAAGAGCCCCAGCAGGAGGAAGCAGACAAACGAACACTCGCAGGTCCAGTTGGAAAAATAGTTTGGTTTCATGTAGACCAAGGTCCCAGTTAGCCAGCCTGTTAGCCTGTTAGCCCGTTAGCAGCACGGTCCTGAGGTGAAAGTCAGCGTCAGACATGATGAAATGATGCAGCAGTGTGCTGGAACCTGGGCCCAAAGCCAGACTCTGAGCAGCGTTTGGGACCAGCTCAACCCTCTCTGGCAGTCACCCTTGCTTCGTCGGTGTGTTCCGGTTCTGCCTCTCAGAGCGTCGCCAACGAGATGCTGGACAGATTCCTGAAAAACTCCTGAAGGAGGCGGAGCAGAGACGAGACTGGTCCAACTGGTCCGATGCTCAGATGCTCCAGGAGGGCCACCAGCAGGCCCTGCTGGTGCCTCACAGGCTCCTTCAACGCTAACAGCCAGAGGCTGGGATGGATGTGTCATGGAGGGGGAAGACAAGGCCAGGAAATGAAGGAAGGAAGGAAGAAGCAACGAGGAGACAACAAACGTGCCCGTGGAAACGGACAGATGAGTGAATGAATGAGCCAAAGGCTGAAAGAGAGAGTGGCTGTGATGAATGCGTGCAGTGTGAAAGTCAGCGCTCGCAGCGCCTCGTCCCGCCTCCGCTCGCTCACCTTGGGGATGCGGGAGATGATGTCAGGATATTTGCTGGTGTTGTCTTCCTGGTTGCGGCTGAACACTCGAACCTCGCCGCTCTCCAGAATGTGGATCTGCAGGACAGGTGAAGAGTGGCCATTAATGGAGTCGGGCAGACCAGTGATGTCCCAGAGGAGGACAGACTGCAGCCCCTCCCAGGTTCACACTGTGTGCACGCACTGACAAGGACGTGGCCCCGCCTCTGAGGCTCTCCGCTCATTCAGAGTGGACCGTCCAAAACCAAGACTTGAGGGAATCTACGTCACACTCTCCCTCCAAGAGATGCCCCCTCCCAAGCCTGATTCGCTCGGCCCCACCCCTCACCTGACCACGTGCACCTCACCAGAGACACGGATGGTCTTCATGCCGGACACATGGAGAGAACTACAGAGCTTCCGCACCACGTCCTCATTCAGGACACCACGCTAGCTTTGGCTTACCCAGAAAGCCCTGTTGTTTCCACAGTCTGCTTCCTGTTGACAAATAGCTGCTTCCTGTTGACAAATAGCTGCTCCCTGTTGACAAATAGCTGCTTCCTGTTGACTGTCAAAATCAAATCTCCAAAAGTTGCCTTTGAGTGGGTTCATGCAATCAGAGCGGTCAGACGAGCACGTTAATGAGCGCTCCTTCTGGAACGGATGAAGAGTGTTTGCCAGCTCAGGCGGCCGTCACTGAGCAGACCTCGTCCCAACTGCTCACCTCACACACACACACACACTCAGCTCTCCCACTCGTTCAGAAGCTGGTCCACGCTGTGTGCTCTGCTCATTTGCAGGAAACGAGTGCGAAATTCTGAGAAGCGGAGCTCTAACCCCACCCCAACCATCAGCTGCTTCAGACGTGTAGACCAGAAAACATCTGCTCTTCCACACACACACACACATACACACACACACACACACCTGTGCACGCTCGCCATCGTATTTGTACTCGCAGGTGAAGGCGGCCTCATCAAACCTCTTCATCACCTCTCCGACTCCCTTGGTGGGGTGAGCCAGCATGGGTCTGAGGGGGACACCTGAGGACACACAGGTATGAAGGACGTCATTCAGAGGAGAGAGCGGAGCAGCCAGATCAGCCATGACGGTCGGCTGGGCAACCAGAGCACCACCAGTCAGCACACACACACAGCCCAGTCTGGGACGCCTCCGACCGGAACTGACTGACTGCTTTCACAACAGAAAGAAACAGTAACAGGCGGCTCACTATCATGGCTGGAATATTAGTGTGAGTGAGGCATCATTCGGAGGGTTGCTGGTTTGACTCCAGACACAGGTGGAGCAGCTCCTGATCCCAGAAGAACCAGCAGCGGCGTCGCTGGAGACCAACCCTGCTACTGGTTCTTATATCTGATTAACAGCTCTGCTAAACACCCCCCCAACCCCCAAGAAACACACACACACACACACATACACACTCACACACACACAAACACACCGGCTGCTGACCTGGGGTGAGCTTGCAGTGTGTGGGCAGCTGGTCGATGCCCTCCCTCAGGAGAACTGGGATGAGGACGTCATAGTTGGGCATCTCGCTGGACAGGTGTGGGGGGGAAAGAAAAAAAAAAGAAAGTGAGCAGAAAGAGTGAGAACAGAGAAGAAGGCAGCAGTGGTGGTGGTGGGGTCACCAGTAGGTCTGCTTGAGGACCAGGCTCTTCTCCTCCATCCAGGAGCGCCTGCTCTCAGGGCTCATCCCCTTCCCTGCATCCAGCACCGCAGCAGGCCAACCTGGGGGCAGCAAGGGAAAAGTGCTCTTCAGACGCCTCACTGCCTGTGGATGCAGGTTCACCCGCTGCCCTGAGGCCAGTGAGCAAGGCATTAGCTGAGCCGCTGCTGCTGACGTCAGCCACTGACGTCTGAGTCAGGAACGTAACTGACGTACAGATCAAAGCAGGGATGAAAGACCAGTGCTGACAGGGCAGGAACGGAAGTCACGTGAGAGGGGTTAGAGGTCAGCCTGCAGGTGGGAGCTCAGCTGGCTTTGAGAGGACACCAGCGGCTTGGGGAACCACCAACCGTGGCTAGTTCTGAGCAGTGAAAGGACATTTCTGCCATCTCCAACCCCCCCCCCAGGTCCTGCCAGGGAACAAAGGTGGCCACCACCCTGGAGGACCACGTTCAAACTGCTCAAGCGTGCAAGAAGAAATGCTGACTGTGTGGCCTCAGCTCAGACGTGCTGGGGAGCCCGGAGCCACAGGGTCTGGGGTCCAAGACCTGGGGGTCAACAGATCTCTCAGCTCAGCACCAATCAGCTTCTCAGAAACAGGGTCCTCACTAAGATCTACAGGTTTCCATCTCGCCCTTCCTTTTCTCCATGCTGAGGACAGCAACCTGGACTTGCTCTGACCCAGAGGTGACCTTTGCGTCCAAACAGAGACCGTGCTTACAGTCTGAAGCTAACGATTCTGATGCTAACGGTCACAGCCAGCAGCTAATGCTAGTCGCTGCTGAGAGGTGTGCTCGGGGATTACCTTGTCCAGGGGGGGTCAAGCACACGGCCTGGCTGAGAGCGGCCAGCACGCTCTGCTCCGCCAGGCCGATGCGGAGCTTCCCAGCCAGGGACCTGCCCGTCACCAGCAGGGAGGACGGCAGCCGAGCATGGAGGGAAGACAGGGGGACACGAGAGCGTCTGTCAGGGAGGCGTGTGCAGCCACACGTGCACGCGTCTGCGTGTGTCAGCGCTGTCTTACCTGACGATGTAGCGCGCCTCGGAGAAGCGGCAAGCCACAAAGAGGCCTTTGATGACGTCGATTTTCTTGTTCATCGCCTGAGGCAAGCGGAGGAAAATTGAGATTCGCACAGGAGCAAAGACGGAGCAGAAAGCCCCCCCGGTCGCCGCGTGGCTCACCTGGTTCCCGCTCAGACTGGCAATTTCCTTTAACTTCCCAAACACGCCCCCTGCTGTCAGACTGGCCGGCTGGAACATCATTCTTTGGTTGCTACGGGAACTCTCAGCCACCAGCCCCAAGTCTCCTTTCTCCTGAGCCTCTGCCTTGATTTTGTCCAGCTGTCGCCCTGGAAACAAGAGCGAGATGACGAGCGGCAGCCGCCGTGGCGGCGGTTGATGAGTGAGAGGAGGGCGGGCTTCAGCAGTGAGGCGCCGGTGCAGGCGCGCGGCTGTTACCGGTGGCCTGGGCGACGGCTTTCATCAGCACCGTCTCTCCAACGCCCAGCTCCAGCCCCTGGTAGGCAGGACCCAGCTGGTTCAGACACAGGTACACGCAGCACAGCAGGTCCTCTGACAACAGGAAGCAACACACGTGACTTCCCCCCACCGTGCCCGCGCCCCCTCAACCCTTGGAGCGATGAGACGGCGTTTACCTGGAGAGAGCAGCAGCACCGAGCGAAAGAGGTTGGACAGAGTTTCGATGTTCCTCAGCCTGGAAGACAAACAAGAGGACCGTGGTGAGCCTCAGGTCTGATGGAGATCAAAGCCTCGCAGCAGCTACTGGGAGGCAGGAAATGAGATGGAAGCTCGGTGAGGCATCGCGCCGTGTATTCACAGTCTTTACAACAACTGGAGGAGACGGGACGGACGCCGAAACTCTGAGAAGGCAGCCAGGAAGCTCGTGAGCACCAAAGCGTCAGATCTCCAGCATCTGCATGAAAAGGTGCCTCCAGGTGGAGGGCTCACCTGCCAGAGTCCTCCTCAATCTTCTCAAAGGTGCGGGCCACGGCCAGGTAGGGCACTCTGCGGAACAAGCAGCTTGCGGTTACCATAGCAACAGATGTCAGCTGTCGTCATCACTTCCAGCAAACAACAAAGCCAACCTGAAGTTTCAACATTTCAGTGTTACAAAGCAGAAGCAGCAGACTGGAGACCAGGTGGGAGACTGCAGACCCCTGCAAACGCTGAGGGTGAGGTGGTGCAGGAGAACCCCCCCCCCCCCCCCCCCCCC
>BJFM01000089.1:8591-26147 GCA_016586285.1 Arothron firmamentum
GTGTGTGTGTGTGTGTGTGTGTGTGTGTGTGGATGCAAAGATAGCAGCAGTTAATTCTTCCGAGTCCCCAGCTGCTCTTGGCTCCCGTTAAACACGTTTAAGCCTTCAAACAACACAAACGAGAGTGAAGCATTTTTAACAAGCATCATCTTCAGATCTCTGACGCGTCGTCGTGTCTCCCGTGAACTCATTAACTCCTGGCCACTGACATGGGTTCACACTGTGTGATGATCTGATCATAGAGCTGGGAGGTGGACAAATGTTTCAGAAGTACTTTAAAAAAAAAAAGTTTGCTTTAACTGTCGCTTAATATGAAAACATGTTGGTTTTGCAAGTACATTAATCATATAATTCAAAGCAGCATTTGAACTGTTGCCCAGCAGGATTAATTCTAAATTTCACAGAGAGCTTAACTGTTTTAAATCGTGATGGAGTCCGAGCACAACTCACCTTCAGTCATGACTGCTGCGGTGTTCTCTCACACTTTTCTGTGACTGTCAGGCTCAGACGAAGTTATTGCTCGCCGTTATCTCAGCTATTTGTAGCCCTCCTCTAGTCTAGTCAGACTGATTGGGGGGGAAGGGGGCATGACCAGTCCCTCCCCCAGTGCAGAAGACACGCCTTTTTCCTGCAAACACTGTGAGGAATCACAGGAGCCTGGAAGCTGTCAGGAACTATGGGCGACTGAACATTTTTTTTTACTTAATGTAACCTCTCATCAAACTCAAACACACCCAGATTTTAAGATTTTACCCATCATGCATCAGCAAACACCTGAAGAAGAGAGATGCTGAGGAATTAACTGTAAAGCCAATAAAATCACTACAAAAATAAAACCTGTTGCAGTAAAACATTTTAATTAAAAGCTATTGTTCATTTATAAGTACAGAGTGGAGCTATCATCTGAGGGTTTGCAGCCCCCCCAGGCAAAATACTGCAAACCACAAAGTCCAGACTGCAACAGCAAAGTGGTTCCAGAAGTTTGTCCAAAACCGCTTAGTGGGAATTACTGAGTTCCTCAACTTCTGCCAGTCTGTGGCATCGATCTCCAGTAGTCACTCAAGAACATCCTTTGGAGTAGATTAGAAAAAAATCCAAAGAAATTACAAAAAACTGAAAAGGGAGGGAAGGAAAAAAACAATTAACTGTGAGAAGAGTATAAAAAAGACCATAGACAGATTTTGAGAATGGAAATGTGGTTACGTTTATTATAAAAATGGTGCAAAAATACACAAAGCAGCTGCAAAAAAATGTGTTTTTGAATATTAAGCAACATAACTGTTCTGTTGATCATCAGGTTCATATTAAATTACTTATTTAACCTTAAAGAAAAGACAAAAAAGGGAGAGAAGGTGTTTTTATTTCAGGGTGAACAAGCAAAAACGCTCCATTAGGCCTGATGAATCTATACTATGTTCATTTTATACAAAGCAGACATTTACAGAGCAGGACAAGCGCGCGCACATGCGCGCGCGCACACACACAGACTCACACATCTTTAAAAAAAAGATGTAATTCCCCTGGGATCAGGATTTGAGATGCCTCATTTCACGAGGATTAGTCAATCCGTCACATGTACACACCCAGCAGCTTCATCAGCCTTTTGTATGAGTGGCGCAGATTTATAGGCAATTATGCAAAGCTACATCAGGTGTGTACATCAGAGCGAGGAGATTATTTTATTTACAGTGTGATGTGGATTACAGTTTCAGATGGATGTCTGGGTAAGTCTGAAGGTCGGTGCGGACACCTTCAAACAACTCGTTGCCTTCTTCTTGGGTCCCTTCCAATTCTGCAGAAGAATGATGGAATCCTAATGTGAAGTCATCTTTTCCAGCAGCTCAGTGTTTCTATAAACGTGAAGACTGGCTTAAATGATGTTTACCTGGTCTCACAGGTCAAACCACAGTGGATTTTCCAACATTTGTGCTCTGAGCCTGAAACATTCACAAAAATATTTGATGTTCAGAGAACAACATAGCTAGCGTGAACAGACAGTGAGTTTTTTTTTAGGTTGCTTTAGCTCTCTACTGCACCTTGTCAGAGGGAAGATCTTGTGGTTTAGGCCCGCGCAGAACAGACGAGAGAGGTTCTTCTGACGTTCTGAGACGACCCACAGAGCCTTCAGCGCCATGGACAAACAGTGCCTCCTTGACAGTGGCCGTGGAGCTGCAGACCGAGCCCACGTCATCCGCCTCTCCCCCGATGGCTGAGAAGCTGTGGCTGGAGCTGCTGAAGCCGCTCACGCTCTCCCCAGATGACTCAGAACTGTCCACTGCAACCAACCCCACATGCACAATCAATGCCTGGATGCTTGTGAAACTTTGTCTTCAGGGTGTTGATGCAAACTCACATAACAAGTTGTGAACCACACCACCGTGGTCCAGGTCATCATCCTCCAGAGCCCCGGGAGGCGATACATATCCTCCACTGCCTCCTGAACCCACCCTATTCGTGGGCCCACACAGGTATCCTACAGGGGACAGAGAACTGATTCCAGAGGATGAGGAGGACGAAGAACTGCTTCCTGAGCCAAGAGACTTGGGCCGACCTCCAGGAAGCCCATCCTCCAAACCACGTGATGATCCTGCAGAGCAGAGCAGCTTGATGTCTGCAGGAACCGGGCAAATAATAAAAACAAGCTCAAACCACCAAACGGATGAATAACATCTTGGTAAAGCTGGAGTACCTCGCCCTATCAGCACACAGTTGACAGCTCTGTTACTGATAGCTGCATCGCTGGGCTGGATGTCCATGAATGGCTTGTTTCCGATTCCCATGAACACTCTCTCCTGCATTCTGATCTCTAATAAACACACAAATCACCATCAGCATAGAAAAATTCCTAATTTACCCCCACTTCGAGTCTGGTTTCAACCTCGGTTGTGAACTGCCTGCTCCCACAGGATCCTCTCCAGGTCCCTGGTCCAGGCCTCCTTCACGACTGGGCTCACCGCTTGAAGCGTGTAGGTGTCCTGAGTTTTCCTCTTCCTGAACCAGATCTCGAAACACAGGCCGGTGTCGCCGCTGTTTTGGGTCAGGCCTATATCTGTGGTCTGTTGCAAAGAGGAAAGAAGAGGCAATGAGGTCAAGTTTGAGGGTGAAAAGGTCAGATCTGCGTATCAGCCGATCAGCTCGGAGTGTAAGTTCCCTAAAGGTGTTCCAGTGTGCGTGACATGAAGTGAAAATGTCAAGATGATGAAAGTGGAAAAGTCTGCTGGAAAGATGAGTAGACATGTTGCAAGACAAACGTGGGCGTCAGTTGCATCATATGACAGCAGTTTTGTACATAGGCAGAGATTGCGATACTCGTGGACCTAAGGGCGTCTGGTGTATGAGTGTACCTTAAATGACTGCTTGTAGAGATACGTGTCGTTGCCAATGTCTGTCTTCCTGGTCTTGCTGAACAGTACAAGTTCTTGGAAGAGAAAAATGTGACGGAAGCATTTTTTCTTCCTGAATGTGACCAGAAACTCATCCTGGCGTATCAGCTGGCCTTGCTCCTTCAGATTAACCTGTACAAAATCAAAGCAGACATCAAAGACAAACCACTGCGACCCACTAATAAGAGCAGACACCACCCTCTACTGGTCTCTGTTGGGTATGACTGTTCTTTGAACACTACTACACAGACCAGAGGTCAAAAACACGTGAAGCACACTCTTGGGACTTATTTTTTTAAAGGAATCTTGGGCTGTTTATAAATGATGATATCAAAGCCAGTCTCCTCCTTTCTTTAAGGTTTAAACTTGAATAAATATTTAAGACATGTTTTATCTTGAAATTTGGAGTGAAAAACAGGAAATTCCTGTGAAACAGTGAGCCATTTTCATCGTAGATTAACCGTGTTTAAGAATTTGACACAACCCTGAGAGTACATGTCAGATCACCTGATCTTTATTACTGCTGCTTTCTGAATCGGAGGAGACCTTTATTGGGTTTCTCAATGCTGATAAGGGCTGACAGGTCCAACCAAAACACAAGCAAAACAGTATAGACAGGTATGAATGTTATGTACAGTACACCCTGTAAAGAAAACCTAAAATCCTCCTTTAATATCAATCATGCTGTCTTTATTCAGCGAAATTAGTTTTCGTATGCTGTCTTACATCACATTGCTGGATGGCATCCATGGCCAAAAGATTGTTGCCGTGGCGAAGCTGGAAATGGATGACCTCCAGAGCGGCTTTGACTTCGGCTATCTCTCTGGTTTGTCTTGGACCACATTCCACCATCATGTCCTGCAGCAGCAGGCTGTATTTACTGATCCGCTGCACGGGCTTCAGCAGGTACGACCACAGGTCCATTTTATCGCCCAGTTTCATCTGCTTTTGCTGGAACATGAGGAGCAGAATCAGACTGATTCTTTAACTTCCGCTTTTAAAGCTCTTCTACATAGTCTGCATAGAGGTGACACTTTGAAGTCTCACCTTGAAGAAAGATTGTCCATGACTGATGAAAAGAGCATCCGACTGTGGTTTGTTCTTGCTGTACAGGGCATACAAAGCAAAGCTCTCTTTCTGGAATACAAGGGATTAAAAACAGACAATCACTCATCAGTATCACATCGATTAAATTTACAGATGGCAAGCTGCAGTCAGGGATTCTGGGAAGTGTTTCAGCATTAAAGGGGTATAAATACACACCTAACAAACTATACGTGAATAATGCTGATCTCTACAGGGAAATTGCTCATTAACCATGGATTTAGATCAGATTCAAGAGATTATTTTGTCCCAGATTACCTACGCGTACAATGTTTAAGACAACAGACTGTTGACCCGATCTCCAGATCCCATTTAGATCAGACATGTGGGAACAAGCTAGGTCACTGGAAGCCCCACCAGGCAACTGACGGGAAAGAAAGCATCTGCCGCTAACACAATGCCGTTAAACAGCAGGGTAACACCCCCTGAGGTCACTCATCTGTGTGTGTGTGTGTGTGTGTGTGTGTGTGTGTGTGTGTGTGTGTGTGTGTCAACAGGCAACAGCAAGTCTGATCCCCCATACAGTCTCACTGGCGTGTAACTTCCTGACACATCCATCTAATTTGGAGTTTTTGCAATTTCCTGGAGCTATTCCAGATGATTTATTTAACAGTGCAGTGAAATGTGCCAGTGCATCTGCGGTCTGCAAGATTGCTTGGAATAGAAAGTTTGTATTGAGAAGCATCATGGCCCAAAGATGATCAATAATTTTCATTGATCTTTAGGCATTTATCCAAGTATGTCATCATTCTCCTGAACAACCAAACCTCAGTTCAACATTTTTCTGCTTAGCTGTGTTTCACTCACGTGTCGTAAGAAGCAGCGTCCCACTCTGCAGGGCTCGTTCACGCAGCTCTCCAGCTCACTCAGGAAGTGATGCTGGTGAAAGTCGTGGAGCTTTTCTAAATTCCCGAAGATGATCCCCCTCTGGCCCCTGAGGTCTTGAGGAACGTCGGCCCTCTCGAGTTCGGGGAAGTAGTGCTCTCGAACGTAACCCAGAGCACTCACGTACTCCCTCTCTGTGGTCAGCAGCTCCTCCATGATCTTCTGCAGTTTCCTGGTCAACATATGTGAAATCTTTTGCATATTCAGCACATCTTTTTTTTTTTTTTTTAACACAATTTTAAATTACTTACACATTATTGCTACTGTTTCCAATTGCTCTGACCGATGTCTCTGGAATCAGATGTTTAGGGACCTCGCTGGAACCTGTACATCCCTCACAGTACTCATCTTTACCGTCACTCTTGGATCTCAGGTGTCGTGACCCATAGCTGTTGTTAAGGCAACCGATTTGTTTGTGGATGGGATGCAGGCTGAGCTGCAGCGGTTGTGTCCTGCTTTGGCAGTGTTTGTTTCTTACATTTAAAGGTAAAAAGCTGCTCGGTAACTGAAAGCCAGCGTGTGATCCCTCACTCAGGGAGCGACCCAGATGTTGGCGTGCAGGAAAACCACCGTCCTCTCCCGCTGGATCGACGGTCCTCAGATCTGCTTCGCTGTGGTGCTCCCTCGGCCTGCCGTTGGTTTGTGGAAAAACTGCCTCCTGGATTGTGGCGCGAGGTGCATTTCCAGTCAGATCTGGTTGCAAATACTGGTGGAGGCTTGTGCCAATGGTACTTTCTCCTCCTTCATGTTCACAGATTTTGACATCCTCCCTATGCCAGTTCTGCTGCTGGGCTTCACTCCCTTTTTCCGTCTTCTCCACTCCTCCGTCCTCAGGTTGAGGATGTGCAGCTGTGGTCTGTTGGATCAGCTCTTTTCCTAAAAAAGTCTTGTTTTTCTGCATTTTGTCAAGATGCTGCCTGAGTTGCTGGCACTGCACCCAGGCTGCATTCCACACTTTCATTGCCCCCGTGGCCCCTGATCCCACGGCACAGGCCTTAGCTTTAACAGCCTGGAAGTTCAGGGTGGAGAATTCGCCACCCAATCTCTCTTCATACATTTGCAGGGCACTCTGTGTCAAAGCTGAGTAACACCTCTGCTCTACCTTCTCTAAAAAATGACTGCATTCCTTGGCCAGGGCAGATGCCTAGAGGGGGAAACACAGAGACCTCCCAGTTACCGAAAATAAAGGACGACTGAAGGAAAGATAAGTGGTGATAAGACACACACCTGCTCACAGAAGCTGTGCACATGTAGCAGCGTTTCCAGTTCTTTGTGTTTCTGTTCTGCCCGCAACATAAATTCATCAATATCAGATTTAAAAGTCCTGACCAGAGTCCCAAAAATGTCTGTGGCAGGACCGGAATAACCCAAGCCAACAATTTCCTCAGCCTCCGTGACCAGGTTTAAAGCGTACCGCTGTTTCTCCTAAAATAAAGAATATGATGTCATGTGGGACTTCTCTTTCCTCTGAACACACTTCCTAACCTGCCAGTTACAGTAAAAAGGGCAATTTATTGCAAAGATTTTAGATGTTGGGAAATATGGAAATATGGCCTCACCTTGGCCTGAGTAAGGAACAGATCGTAGTGATGCAGGGCCTTTTCAGCGCACACCAGGGAGTCTGCTGTGTGTGAGTCCTTCAGCATCTGTTCACCCTCTGAATTCAACCACATCCCAACCTGCAGCACGTAAGGGAAACTAATTTGAAACCTTTAAAAAAATGTATCAGTCTTGCCAGTGTCACCAGTGTAACAAAGAAACCGAACCGTGCTGATTTTGGATTCCATCTTTCTGAGCCTGAAGAGGAAATCGAGGTGTTGCAGAGACTCGTTGGATCTCATCACCAGCGTGTGAAGCTTTTCCTCCACCTGGTTATACAGAACAGTGACTGACTCCAGGGCGTCTCTGCAGTGGAGAAAAACGCTGTTTATTCAACATGCCGATCTGCACTGACACGGTACCAGCTGCTGACTGAGTTTTGACACCTGTAGTCTTCAGACTGTGGAAATCGGAAGTCCTCTCTCCTCATCCTGGCCAGCACAGCCCCTCCCTCTCTCTGCAGCGTGACCAGCCGAGCATCTTCCAGCACCTCTTTCATTGAACACTTCTGCTCCTCGATGCACTGCTGCACCTCCTACACCCAAAGACAACAAGCCATTGGAGGTGCAAAAACTGTGAATGCATCACCTCGGATGACGAGCGTCTGTGTTGTACCTGGACAGTGTCGAGTTTACTGCGCTCATCAACCTTCTTGATGGCCTTCTGCAACAAGCTGTCTGCCTCTCGTAGGTCAGCCATGAAAGAAACCAGCCTCTGGAATAGATCAAGTTTAAGACTGAGTGGATGTGAAAACAAATGTGGGGCCAATTCTCTAAATTCTGAGGTGTAGCTCCGACAGTCCGCAGGAAGAACGAGCTTTCTTCTGGCCTTCAGTTCAATGATCTTATGACGACCAGTGGTACCCAGAGAAAGGAAATTCATCTAACAGAAACATCAGCAGTGTTCCTGTCCTTTAAGTGATAACCCAGAATTTACAGACATGCAAGAATTCTAAACAATTAAACAAGCTATTTATTATTTTAAGCACATTTATGAAATGCATTCTCGTCATTCTCACCCGTTTATGCTGACAAACACTTTTTGAAAGCCTAAACCTTTCACATAGGACTTTCCCCCTGTGAACACATCCTCCCTTTGCTCCACAAACAAACCAGACACTGTGAGCAACAAAAGCTGTGACTAATGTCTGCTTTGGGTGTGAAGAGAAGTTCACCAGAGGATGAACTGGACTTCTGTAATAATCAGCGGGGAACCCCCGAGCAAAGTGCGCTTCTATAGCCGCTGGAGGAAACACAGGCACCTGATGGAACTGCAGCCAGTCAGCGTGGCTGTAAGTAAAGCTTCCTCCCAGGTCGGACGTCAACTGCGAAGCTTCCACCGTCTTGTTTAGAGCCTTCATAGAAGTCACCAGGTCCATCTTGTAAAAACATAAAAAGCTTCTCTTTTTATTAAATCAAACTAAAACAGAGGGAAACAACAGATTATAACACATGTTCTTGTCTGACCTGTAACCCTGGATATTTTTCAGGTCGGGGACAAGTATCTTTATCCACCAGCGTCACGATACTGTGGACAGCATGCAGAGCTTGCTCCTGCAGCAAAGGTGTTAACACTGTTTATTTAAATGCTAATGTTAGATGAGATTAGCAGATGTCCTATGCCTGGGGAATTTATTATAGTGTATGAAATGTGATTTCATGTGTAATGCAATCATCAGAAATGTGCTCAAATCCCTGACTTCAGGCTCGTGTGTCAAGGATCGTGATAGTCCTGCAGCTTTCAGTTTATCTGTAAATGCTGCTGGAGGTGTGGTGGGTTAACCTGGGCCATCAGCAGAGCTTTGTAGAGATGAAGCGGAGTGGCCTTCTTCCTGGCATTGATAACCAAAGTCATTCCAAGTTCTCGAATTTCTTTCCTGTCAAAAAAGGGAATTGTGTTAGGGTGCGCGCACGCGCACACACACACACACACACACACACACACACACACACACACACACACACACACACACACACACACACACACACACACACACACACACCACACAGTGGTCCGGCATGATATTTACACACTCTCTTCCGCACATCTCCTGAGACTTTCACACACCCGTTCGAATGGTCTATTCTGGGGTTACAGTGAGCCTACATCAGACTTGGCTGCTAATTCTAGCGAGGCACTGCATGCCAGACTGCTGGCAGCCGGCCTGGTTACAGTGGGTTCTATACTGGGGAAAGGTGGAAATCCAATCAGTATGGCAGAATTTTCAGATGGCGTTCAAATATTTCACAGTGTAAACAAAGAACTGTTAACACACACACACAGAAGATCACAAGTTAGTGTTACACACAGAAATGTTGTCCATAAACTGTGATTCTGAAATAAATGTAATGATTCTTCAGTAATGACTATTTTAATGAGTTTAAACTGGATACATTTGAGGGTAGAAACATTAATATGGACTTTTCTGTGTGGACAAAGGAAAGTTACAAGATGTGATCTGATGCCGTCTTGTGGTCAGACTTATTATTACAGAAAAGGTGAGTTTCATAGAAGAAGATGTCCTACTGTGATAAATGATTAATAGTAACAGATTTGAATGCTGTGATATAATTATGTACCGTGGAATGGAGTGCAGATAAAGCAGTAATTCACAGACATTCTGGGCTGACACCAGAGGAGACATCCACTCTTTCCTGTCACCGTGAACCTCCACAACTGACCTTCCTGTCCTGTCTCTGCTCCCTAAGAGACAAAGTTAATATGGATAATGAACAGAAAAAATTATTGAGGTTAGAAAAAGTTGTTGAACTATGATAAGTTCAATAAGTACCTGGTAAACAAATGATCCCAAGTTCAAGGAGACCACTGATGTTTCTGAAACTTGGTTGACCAGACTGGGAAGTATTTTGAGTTTCAAAATTCTGAAGTGAAGATGATAATCTTTCTGCCTTTGAGTTGAGGAGTTTGGAGACTGGTCCATCCACGACAGTGGGAGATTCACTCCTGCATGACAGAAGGTCTGCACAGATGTTGCAAGATGAGCAGGGAAATAAAAAGCATCCAGACTGTTGTCGGAAACTGTGTGTATGTATGTGTGTGTGTGTGTGTGTGTGTGTGTGTGTGTGTGTGTGTGTGTGTGTGTGTGTGTGTGTGTATGACAGAGAGAGATTCTGCTGCTCTGTGCCAACAATAATTCTTAATTTCTCTATCTCTACTCTGTCGCTTGTCCACCACGAGCGCAGCTGCCTCTCAGCGCTGGAGCTTGTTGCTGTAACAAAACATGGCAGTGGCCTGGCTACTAAGCTCGACTAGTATGCCTGGCTTTGATTTCAGACATCCTAATTGGGCTCTTCACCAAGCCAACAAAGCCCCGCTTGTGTTCCCTCCCTGCGCTACGTTAATAGCCCGTGACAAGCATGTCTCCAGTCAAAGATTCTACGTGCCCCTCAAACAGCGTGAGGGTGAAGGAAGACAAAACCTTTCTTATTGCATGTAACACTCTCTCCCTCACGAGAGAAATACTTTGATTTTCTTTCTTTAAAACGTGGATTCCGACCCCCCCCCAAAAAAATAAAAAATAAAAAATTAGGGTGCAGCATTCTGTGCTATTTCCGTTCACTCCCTCAATACACATTAGCATGCGTACCGCTGAGGAACTCAGACTGCAGTGGGAAGATCATGCTCACGCAGGAGTTTTGACTTGTGAACTCTCTTTCTCAGGGGCCCTTATGATCTGTGACCCACAGTGCAGTCCCATATGATCGCGGTCGGGTTTCAGTCACTCTGTTTAGAATGAAGAATGTGAAGGCCTGCTGGGTTTCCAAGTATGAAGAGACACATGATGATATAATAACAGTAATAACAGTGTACATACAATGTGTATGCATACAAGTGTGTGTGTGTGTGTGTGTGTGTGTGTGTGTGTGTGTGTGTGTGTGTGTGTGTGTGTGTGTGTGTTTACATGGTTAAAACAAAAGGACTGAGGAGAAATTTGGAGTTTGAAAAGGAGTTTAAACGATCAACCTTATTGTTTTTGCGTACCTTTTCGAAGGGAATTCCGTCTTTCCAGTTGCCGACTCGTCTGGTCCAGCAGCTCGCCTTTCTTTAACTGCATTACGCTGCTAATCATGTCGGGACAGACATCGCCGTAGCTCTGGCTGCTGAGTTCATAAAGATATGTACTCCCTTTAGAGGTCTCGGAGGCAGTGGACAAAGACCTGACCTTCACGTGTTGCTTTCCGGGTGGTTTTTCGGCTTCTGCATTCCGATGTGGTTTACTGTTCTCCAGAAACACATCCAAGGTCACACCAGCATTTGGATCGGGCTGTTTGGAGATGAGCTTCATGGTCACTTTCTCGCTATGCCTTAGACCCGGGCTGGACTTTAAAACCACTGGTGGGTCCTCCATAAGGCTTTGGGATTCGACGGGTTCTTCAATGCTTTCCCGTCTTGTTTGAGAGGAATGTCTGTACTGCTGGAGCTCAGTATTTGAAGGTTCATTAAAGTGGTTACAAACATTTTCAAGTTGGTCATTTTTAGCCCTGGACATACTTTTGGATGGCAACGCCACATCAGGTAGACCCACCTCCCCAAGGGCAGCGAGGTGGCTGACACTCCCCTTCGTAAACGCGACCGGGTTTCTCAGCGGTGCCACATGCGAGTCTCTGTAGCTGCACTTTAGGTGATGGTCGGTCAGCTCATGTCCAGCCTCTTCTGCATACTGAAGGGTACATGCAGAGGGGGCACCGTTCCCGCACAGCACAGGTGGAGGTGTCCTGACAGCCTTCAACGCAGACGTCTGCAGCCGTTCATCGTTTTGTTTATCTGTGCCCTTTCCCTGCCTTTTGGTGATGTCCACCAGATCCACATAATCCCCCTCGATCTCTTGACGCATTTCTGGGCTGTCCCAGTTATTAGGAGAAACCCACCCCACGGGCTTGATTAAAGGCTTGGAGCGAGATTTTGGAATTCTTCTGAACCCACAGTCCACAGGTCTCAGAGATGCTGACATCCTGTCCTTTGAGGGATGGCAAATGGCTTCCACAGGAAGAGTGGAGGAGTTAAAATGGGAGGGGACTGATGTGTGTTTTGTTTGGGGAGTAATTTCTTGATACATTGGCGTGATCTTAGGCTTGTCTAGAAACTCTGGAATGGCAATTTTAGCCCAGGGTAGTTTAACCACTCCGTGGTCTGTGCAAAGCAAGCAGCACGAGAGCGGAGTGCCATGGCGTCCTTCATTGAGGTCCTGCAGCCATTCTTCAGTGAACATGCAGGGGTAGGAGGTCTCAGGGATAGGGGTCTCCTCCACTTCCCGGCAGCCCTCCTCCAAGAGGCTTTTGATGACGATGCGAACCGCCTGGTCCGCGAAAGGTTCCACCTGAAGGTAGAAGTCCCCGGGGCGGAGCAGCAACGGGTTGACTGGTGCCAACTGGATGACTGTTTTGTCGTGGAGACACAGAGGCCAGCCCTCACAGCGGAAAACCACGTCAGAGTATCCAGCCTAGACAACATTTACAGCACATTTGTCACGATCTAAAAACTGCACCACAAGACGTGCGAGGATGCACAGACACTCACGCATGCAGCCTGTTGGATGCTCTCCAGCAGGTGTTTGGAGGGGATGAGGAAGTCCAGCAGACACTGCAGCGCATCGCTGGAGTAACGCTCTTCAATGAGCCGAAACAGCTGACTGAGGACGGTGGGAGCTGTTACCTCGAATGGCGGGAAAAGGGCGGAGAGGGCACTCTGAATCGATGAGTCTAGGGACTCCGGATTCTGGAGGACAAGGAGAAGGAGGGTTTAGTGGCATGACATCATATCGCTTTTACAAAAAAAAAACCCCTAAATTCATGTTTACATGTAGGCTAAAGACTGCATCATGAAGCGAAAATATCTTTCAACTTGCTGAAATTTGTGCTGGACAGGCAGTCGCAGTGAAACTGCAGGCAGCAGTGTCTCTGCAGATTTACCTGGATGTGCAGTAAAACAAGAATTATCTACAGCTGAAGTCTACCAAAGAAGCAAAGAGGAAAAAATCTTCGATTCTGGGTAATCCAACAATCTGAAACATGCAACAAGAATTGAAATTCGTTGAAGTTTGAAGGATAAACAATTCTATTTATAAAGCTTTGAGGTAAATTAGAACTGTTCGTATTTATGGGATCATGAGGGGAACTGTGGTTGAGCCTGCTGTAATTATTACATCTGTCCTGTGTTAGTGTGTGAAAACTAGTTTCATGTCCGGCCAGGTCACAGCTCTGCAGCAGAACCAGGTTGAGAGTCTGGTCGCTAGCAGAAGAACCACAGCCAGAAGGAATAAAAGCCCAACCGTGTGTGAAATCACATGATTGTAGAAGAGCAGTGACAAGTAGTGTGAACGCTCACTTGAGGAGCTGGGTGCATCAGCTGTTGGTGAGCAGCATATTTGTCAGGTGGTTGTTCCAGGTCAGGTGATGTTTGTTGCATGCCTGAGTACAGCTGCTGATCCTTGTCACCTGCTGGGCTGCTTGTGTGCTTTTACAAAGTTCTTTGTGCGGTTCTGTAGATTTCTGATCATCTGTGTTCGCTGCTGAGTTCTGTTGTGTTCTGCTGTCCAGGATTCAGCTGCGGCTCTCTGTTAACACTGGCTGGTTTCTGCTTTCTGAGGTTGCAGTTTTGAATCATTGTGTTGACAGAAAAGGGCCACTTGTACACATTACACAATATCACCCTGTCAGTTGTTGATTTATGGCATCGAAGAAGGCCAGAAAACGTGTTTGTTCCTTGATTATTAAGCTTTTCTTGACTTGTGATGATGATGGATAGCATCAGACACAAAGACCTCTGTCCCTCAGCCCAACAAGTTTACTGCAAAAAGGTCTCATGTTTGCCAGACTGAAGAGAGGCCATGGTGGCATTGACCTTTGGCTACTAAACCCAAGAAGCTAATCGCAAATCAGAGCCAAAGCGAATGTTTTTATAACACTAACTTTTGAGATATTGAAAAGAAAGTCAACATTCACAGATAAACTGAACAGAGATTTTTCTTCTGCTTTATACAGCAGAATTATATAATATTCAAAGATAATAATATTCAAGATATTACGTGTGCTCCTTAAAGGTATCCAACTTTGGCACTACTTTGGCCTAAAAATACACCTGAAGCTTCCACATGTTCATTATTCTAGTCTGTATGCTGTGTAAGTTTCATACTCTGAGTCGTATGTTAGTGTTTGAGGAATAGCTCACCAGGATCAGACATTTAACTTGACCACAGCAGGTGGGGCTGCAGCTCACAGCACCCCACTGCCTTAGCCTCGCAGCTCCAGAGCCAGTTTTATAGCCCGTTTGTCATCCAGTCTGAGAGCCAGAGCCCACCCGTCCCAAGGCAAACACCAGAACTGCAGCTTCGAAGGCTTCAGGCGGGTTAGCGCTGGGACCATTTAGCTAACGGATTCTTTGTTGAGCAGCTCTGACATGAAGCTCTGGGAGTAAGAGCACACAACATGAGTCACTTAAGGTTTCAGTAAATCATTCTAGTTTGATTATAACGCAGAGCTGAAGCTGCAGTTTGGTTGGTCTGAATGAAAGGTGCTTTGTTAAATGTGTGTGTGTGTGTGTGTGTGGGAGGGGGGGGGGGGGGGTTAGAATAAGCTGCAGCAAAGCTAATCAGTGCCAGCAAATCCAGTGCACTGGATGTAAATCAATATCAATATTTGACCACTTTAAGCCGACTCTGTGTAGCTGCTCGTCGCTCTTCATGTCCTCACAGCCAAAGAATTTTTCCTTTTTGTGATTGTGCACATCTGTCACAATAGATTAGGAAATGGAGAACAGATACCTCGGAGGACGGCTCTTGAACGTTAATGCATCACAGCTGTTTCGGAATGACTGCGGCCATTCAAACTTTGAAGTTTACTGTACCAGGTTACTCAAAACTGAGGTCACACAAAATACGACAACTTGCGGGACCAGACGGAGCTCATTTCCCCGTGGGTGGGATCTTTGGCGCTGTTCCTGACAACAACGGCTTCCGGACAGCGGCTAGCTCCACCACTTCATCAGCGTTTTTATAAATTCTGCGAGATGGTCTGGGATGCCTCAGCCTTTGTCTTCCCGTCCCCTCATAACAACGGTAAAAGCGCGGCCGTGACAGGAGCCCCTCTCCGTGGGTGGCTTGATGGCTGATGCTACGTGTGAGCGAGACCTGAGCTTTGGCCGAGCTCGGTTCAGCCGGGCCCGGTTCAGACTCAGAGGAGCCAAAATAGCTGCTTCTCCTGTATTTCATTACATCTGCCAGATAAACATGCCAAAAAGACCCAAACTGTGAAAATCAGGTCTCGTGAGAAAAAGTAGGCACGTGTCCTGCTAGAGATAAATAAGTGATTCTTTAAATCAGAACTTCCTGTCACATTTTAGAGACACAATAAACAAAGTTATTCCTCTGTTGCTGGCCGTGTCCGCACCCAGCGAAAATTAACTTTCAAGATGAAAAGACAAGAAAAACAGTTAGTTTGAGTTGTTTCTTAACGTTCCAGAAAAGAATATGACAGGCATATTTCCTGACACCACCAGATCTGGCAGCTGGCTCCATCCTTCCAGGGGTGCTGTAAATTTCCGCACTGAACCCTCGCTGTGACCTTCAGACTGTCTGCTGCCTTGTGTGAATCTGAGTCATTTCACTTGTAATTGTTCCTCCTTTGACAAATACTGCTGGATAAATGTTCAGTAACATGAGCTTTGCTAACACAACCTTTTACAGTGTGTCTCTCTTTCCAGATGTTGACTGACACACAGGGCTTCTACTGCTTCTTTTTTTGTTTTTCCCAAAGTATTTTTCTTGCTCAATCAGCCAACAAGGAGCGTTCAACCAAGCCTAAATCCTGAACCTTTATCTCAGCCTGCAGACAAAGTCTGGTTTGATCGATGTCCAGCTGACATCCACATTCAACTGCTGGCTCCTCTACAGAGTCAACACAAGGAGATTGCCTCTCTGCCCACTTTTCTTTGATTTAAGTCTCCAGTGTGCTCTAGTCTCAAACAAAGATCATTGTTTGACCTGAAATGGCATGCTGCTGAGGACAACAGGCATTTGTTCCAGAGGTCCACTTTCTCTTTGTCTTGTCTGGCCCTCAGCATCCCCATGGGTTTTGGCAGTATTAAGCAGATAATTACAGGTTTTGTCACAAGGCCTCAGGCTCTTGCCACATAAAAAAAAAAAAAAAAAGGATGATTGTAGGTTGGAGCTGCAGTATAAACAAGCCGTCAAGGTGTGTAATGCACCATTTAAATCTGTGTCATTACCCACAAAGGCTGAGAAGATTAGAGCAGGTAAGCTGCTCAGGCTGCGATGTGAAAGACAGGAGATGAAGTCTAACCTGAGCAGACATGGCGCTTATGCCCACAGTTTTCTGACACTCTTATAAAAATAATGGCGTGTGACTGGGGCTGGAACCAAAGAATCAGCCGAAGCGAGAGTCCAGCCGGTCAGTCTGTGCTCTGCGCGTGCAGACACGCATATGTCACAGATGACATGCTAACAACATCCACCCAGTGGCCCAATGGGAAAGGAACCGCAGGAATGAGAGCTGGTATAAACATGGAATGAATCAGGGCTGTATTTACTCTTCCTTTCTGTTCATTTGCGACTCTTAGCTATACACTGCAAGCCGTTATGGTTTCCCACACAACCAAAGTGGGAGGATGTATGAGCTGTGATGATGGAAATCAAGACCACAGCCATTAAAAACATTAACGGCTGTTAAAAACATGCTAATCGACGCTTCCGCAGCACTCCACCTCGCACATCTCCTGTTGCTGGCGGCAAGACAATGTCGTCTTTGGGCGTGATTGCCGCGGCAGAGGGCTTATTCGTTCGGCTAAGCTGTTTAAAGCCCTCCTGCAATAAAAGAAAGTCCTGTGAGACAAAACTACCACATCTTTTACTGGAATTACTGCTGCTGCAGGAAGCGCACTGGGAGCGCTACACCAGTTTTCTTGTTCTTCATTGATGCAGGAGGCCGTGTGGGGAGTGAGTTGTGTTCCTAGTTTCTTCTTATATCACACAGGAGCAAAGAACTCGAGAGCTGAGATCATCAATCCACTATGGGAATAATGGAAAATCAATATTCTGCTTTGCAACAACCCTGCGAGGATATATAAACTCTTACAAAGACAAAACTGTGAGACACTGCCTTCCTTCAAGGCCTGAAGAGGATCTAGACAGGATCAGACATGTACGGTCAGGATTGTAACACTCAGTCTGAGATCATTAATGAAAACAATGCTCAAACACTCTGGCTCAAACAAAACATTCCAGTGTCTTCATTAAACTGGGATCATTTGAATTTGAGCTGCTTTAAAACTCAGTAGAATTGAAATTAACAATGAAACATATTTTCCCCTAACTCACCAGCAAAAATGCAGAATGATAATGTAACCTATATATAGCTGAATATACGTTTCATCCAAAAATGCTTGGCTGACAGCTCGTCTAGAAAACACTACGCAGCTCAGAGTGAGTTTGACCCACTTTCACCACACCGAGAAAATAAATAAAGCAAAATGGGCTAAAAATATGCTCGTTGGCTCCATGACGACCTTTCTTTTGTAATCACGTCAGTCTTCCTGCTGCTTCCTGTCCACT
>BJFM01000089.1:33011-43889 GCA_016586285.1 Arothron firmamentum
GAGAGAGAGAGAGAGAGAGAGAGAGAGAGAGAGAGAGAGAGAGAGAGAGAGAGAACAGCCTTAAAAATAAGTAAAATAAACTCAATTTGATTTATCAAAGTTCTGACACATCCATACATCCATCTGATAGAATTTTTTTGTTTCTTTCTTCGAATTGAAATCATCAATTTAATTCCTTGAAGTGATCATTTAATTGCAATCCTCATTTAGGCACAAACATTATAGAAAAACAATTTTCTAAGCTGGAACGATATCTGCTTATCTGATATAAGCTTAAGATTCAGTTCATCACAAAGGCAGTATTATAAAAAACCGAGGCATCCTCATGCTGGACAGACACAGCTGACGCCATGAAGAGGTCAGGACCTTTGGTCTCCACATGCCCCGACTCAGCATCTGTGGCTAAAAGGTATGACTCCTCCTCTGAGAACAGAACTGAGCAAAGCTTCTGTCTGTTGCACGTTGACAGGCCGGCGGGAAGGAAGTGTGAGCTCCAGGATGAAATGGCTTTTTTTGTTTGTTTGTTTTTGCCTATGAAACACAGCAACCTGCTTTGAACACCATTTGTCTAAATGTCCAGTAGAAACAGCTTAGTTAACTTTGGTTTCTACCCGCAACACAAACACATCTTGTATTATTGTCCCATAATTTCCCACAACAGGTTGAACTTTTCAATATTAATGCTAATTTTTTATAGATTTACCCCCTCAAAACAGCTTAATTTTAAAGATTCTGAATTTCAGCAGAGGCCAGGAGTAAAGGCATTAAAATGTATATATTAATAGCATCAATGAATACAAAAGATAAGACAATGTATTTTCCATACCTGCAAATGTCACCAGGTACACTTTTCCACCACTGTGTCCACCTAAAAGAGAAGAATCCTTCTTGATGAGTGTAAAATGAGTTCATTTTGATGCCGAACAATGGGAGCCCAACTTTGACAACACCCTTCTGAACAGGTGAGGCCTTGGAGAAAGAGTGGAGGGTGGAGGGGTGGAGTTTATCAGAGGCAGAGGGGGGAAGATGAGGTCAGGATCTTCATTCCTTTAACTTGTCATTAAGATGAAAACGCTTCAAGGTAGTGGCCACAAGAGGGCACTGGGTGGCCACTAGAGGGCACTGCGCTATTAGGTCTGGTTAAACTTTTTCCTCAACACGGTAAACTTTGCCACACTAACTCAAAGAAACAGAGAAAGCTGATAAGGCAAATTTCAGCCGGTATGTCACAGAGGCATCAGTTAGTCTGCCCTCATTGAAGAATCCTCTGAGGACAAACTGGCCTTCATAGGAGATCAGCTGCTCAAAGAGGCTGCTGGAGGTAACCTCTTTTGAATAAATATAGCTTTGCACCATCTTGCGTACAGCACGACCCTGTTCTTGCCGTGCCCAGCATGCCTGCCATCCACTTGTCACGTAAAATTGAGTTCTGAATGTGGGTCAAGCAGCCCCAGGAGTAATGTGGATGGCCCTGCATAGGCTGGAGAATCACTGCGTGTCTGAGTTTGTCTTTGAGTTCTTTCGTGATCCACAGCTGCTAAATAATCTAACAGAGGCTGAAGGTCACGAGCAGCATTTGTGGCGATGAAATCAGTAAATGACGTTTGAGCTCTTTATGTTCTTGTGTGGCCTCTGAATAAGTCTCATTTATGATCTGAAAGATCGTGAATGAGGTTAGGACTATGTGACAGTGAGCAGGGGTGGAGAGTAGAGTCAGGTCCTGCTTTATAAACAGACTGCACCTTTGTTCATTGCTCTGGTTTTCATTGAAGTTCTGTCAGCTGGGAGGGCGACAGTGTGACCCCAGGTGGTCTTCCTTTAACTTAGAGGCACCCGTGTAAGAAACCAAAAACCTTCCTTGCTATTCCAAAGAAGGGAGATGTGGAGAGACACTTTCCAAATGTCCGTAAAACGAGCATGAAGGATTTATCATCGTCAGACCTTTTCTAGAGACAAATTGCAGACAGAATTATCTTCCAGACCTGTTTGATACAAGAGAATTAATATTAAAAAAAATATTACATTATATTACGGTCCTACTGAACATGAATTATTGATGTGATGACGTGTAACTGTGAAACCATCACAGTCTCACCGAAGGTTTGGAAGCCTTCCCGTTGTTTCGATGGTCACTCTCGTTGGCCGCTGGTTTCCTTGTTGCTTTCAATGTGAACAGTTTCTTGAACCAGGATTTGAGTTTGTTCTCTGGAACAAAACACACAAAATGTTCTCCCAGTGACTGAAACAGCAACGGCTGTGATCGAGCCACTTACTTTTCGTAACTTTGCTATTTTCCACACTTTCGGTGGCCATGGACCCATTAGAATCCAGATCACTGGTGTTCCTCGCAGTGGACGAGGTCGATCCACTGGAAAGCCCCGAGGATGACGAGTCGCCGCGGCGTGACTCGGTTTCAGACGTATCTTCAAATACATTTTTATGCCTGTAGAAGACTTAAAAAGATTAATCTTGGTAAACCACTCAATCCTCTCCTTTCATCTGCCCTAAAATAGTAAGATGCTGTTTGTCACCTTGTGTCAGTGCTGGTTATCCGGTCAGTTTGGCGTCGAAATTTATATAAATCCTCATCATCTGTTGTCCCTTCCTTCTTATCTTGTACTTTCTTTTCTTCCTCTACTTCTCTTTGTTTCCCCCCCTCCTCAACATCTTTGCCTTCTGTTGTCTCCTTGTTTTCTTCTTCCTCCACCTTCCCTCTTTTTTGTGGTCTTTCTTCTTCAACCTCTTCGCTTTCTGTCGTCTCCCAGTCTTCTCCTCCGTCTTCTTCCTCCTCCTCCTCCTCCTCCTCTTTTCCTTCTTCCTCATCATCTCCTTCTTCCTCATCCTCCTCCTCCTCCTCCTCCTCCTCCTCCTCTTCTTCTCCTTCCTCTCCTTCATCTTGTCTGTCTCCCTCTAGTACTATAAATGGTTTCAACACAAATCAGCCAGTTGGTTATTCAGTCTTGTCTGTCTGGTCTCAAATCTTGGTAACAACAACATTAAATGACTAAATGTTACATTAAATGGCCAGGTGACAAACAGCTGGATCACAGTCACCACAGCCACTTTTAGTCAGTTAAACTTTTAAATATAACAGCTGGGAAAGAGTTGCTACCTGCACGGTCTCTGGCTAATATCGGCTTCATCAAGTTGATCTGTAAAAATGCACAAATATAGTTCTTATTATTATTATTATTGAAAACAACCACACTGGTACCAGTTATGATGAATAGTTTGGAGCATTTGTCAGCTGGTGGTTGTCAGAGGCGTGAATGCGATTGGGTGCTGACCTGCTCCTGCATGGTCTTAAATATGTGCACACTCTTCTCGGTTACGCGGCTGTCCTCCAGCAGCTGGTGCAGCCACTGCTCCACGTCGTCGTACAGGCAGGCCTGCATTGTCACCACATAGTGTAGTATCTGAGGCGAGGGGAGAAAAGCCTCGTGTCATTGCTCCTCTACCTCTGAAACTGCTTAAAAATGTTGAAATGTCAAATGATGTAACGCACCAGATTCCTTTCATGAACCATCTGATCCATCTGAAAAAGAGAAAGTGTTGGTAACACAGCGGCAAAGAATCATTACATTTCAACGTCGGGTGTAAGAAGATATAACAGTGTCATAATATCTGTAACATGAGGGCAGATTCCTTCTTGCGTAGGAATGTAAATGGTCTTAACCTCCTGGTCCAGCAAGACCAGCTTGTCGTGGATTGCCTCAAAGTTGTCCTCGAGGTTTTGCCTGTAAACCAGCAGGAATGATATCGTTTCGTCTTTTATTTCCAACTGTTGCTGCAGCTCGGTGGCCTGGTTTGCCAGGACGGTGTTCTCCAACAGCTGGTTTTGTAACGACGTGTTAACAGTTGTTATCTCATTTGCGAGCTAGAGGATACGGAAAAAAGGCTGGTTTAATTCCCTGAATACTCACATCTGGCAGTGGCTTGAACAATATTTGACTTGACACGTGATGAAACTTTGCGACCTCATTCTGACTACATCTGCAAACACTAACTAAAGTTCTTTTTCTTCCGGATCGTATAAAGATGGCAACTGATCCCCTGATAGATGAGCTAACCTCCTCCTTCTCAGACTGCAGGGTTCTTTCCTTCACTGCAAACCTTTCCACGTCTTTCTTCAGCCGCTGCACCTGGGAGACATGTTGTAGTTCATCAAGATTTTAAACATCACTTTTGATGCACTACTCTATTCTCTGGTCTGAAAGTTGAAACTCTGATAACTCTGTGCATCCTGATGCTTTTGCAAATACCTGGATGTGCAGGTCGACGATAGTTTCATTCTTATTCTCAAGCTCTTCTTCCACCTCCTTCTTCATCTTCTCACTCAACAGCTTGTACTTCCTCAGCTGGTAGAATAAAAACCAGAAGATTTTCCCACAGCTTTATTTCTGCTGGTAAACATGTTAAGTGGTTTAGAGGTCAAACTGGTAACTACCTGAATCTGTTTGAGGTGAAGCTGTCTGCGCATGCTGTTCAGCCCTCTTCGCAGCATCCTGTTAATTTGCTGCTTCCTCTTCAGCTGCAGCTGCAGGCCGTGCCTGACCCTCCAAGCAGGCAATCGCGGTGCGACTTCGGCTTCCTGCGGCTGGAACGCTGTCATCATCCAGAGCTCAGAGCACATATAAGATATCTGCCATAAGGAAGAGTGTGAAATACAGTTACCCGTCTTCTCTGTGTCTCCTCCAGTCGTCCCGGTCTCTCCATCCTCTGGCTTCTTTCTTCCATTTTGTGGATTTCTGTGAGAACATTTGTCACAGCTTTACGACATGACTGCAGCAGGAGCCAACTTTTTCTTTTTCATTTTGTAAATTTACACCAAAAATTTTCCTGTCCAATAAAACTAGCTTTGATCACACCAGGATCAAAGCTTTTATGCTCTCATCATCATCTTACAAGTTGGTTTCCTAACATAATATAAATATTCAGTAACTGCTATGCTAAATATGGAGAAAACAGCTGTGATTTTAAATTCTATCAGTTTCTGTTGGTTTAGTACCTTACTGTCAGCCCATGAGCAGAGCTGCTAATGAGGATATCTAAATTGCTGTGTGTTCATTTAAAAACTTTACATGACAATGGTTGAAATGAGCCTAAACATTTGAGTTTTTGCACTGAACTCAAAATATTGCAGATGGTAATACAAGTCTGTCTTTAATCTTGGTACGCTCAAGGCTTTTGTGTTTAAGGCCTTCATCTTACTAGTTTTGTCAGCATGAAAACAAAATATCAACATAAATAAAAGGTAAATAAAAGGTAATTTGTTGTAAACATGAATGTTTATCCGTTTTGGTTAATGCCTTCAGTTAGTGCAAAACAGATGCATATTACACTATTTATGATATGTTGCTCTACTTTTAGCCAGTGCTGATGTACTATTTCCAGTTAATTTCAAAGGTTAGCAACTTTTTGGACATTTTCTTTTCCCAAACAACATAAACTCATCTCAAATGTTCCCCCTGACACTTATTATTTTTTTTTGTTTGTTTGTTTCGTTTCATGGGAGCCCGATGTTAAGTTCATCCATTTGAAATATTGGTCCTTATTGGGTCATAAATCCATTCAGCACCACAGCTCATCCTGCTGTGTTAGCGTTGCACTTTGACCAGCAATGCTAATCCTTTGGTCTATACCTGCTGCAAAGCTGCTTCTGCTCCCATTTGGATGATTTAACTCCCTTCCATCTCTAAATGTTCATCCTGGCATTAGAAAATGCGGTTGTGTCTCAACGGCCAGCAGTCAGAGAGGCCTGTCAGTGAAAAAAAATGAGTGGCGGACATTGGTTGGACACAACTTGTTTTTAGCAATTTATCATCTGATCAGTAATTACAATTACTGATAGATGGATGTTCATCACTTTTCATTGTAAATGAAACTGATGAAACATCCATCCATCCATCCATCCGTCCATTTTCTGTCGCTTATCAGGTCGGGTCACGGATTCAGCAGCCAAAGCACACAGTATCATTTAACTTGAGTTGTCTATAGTAAATGTGATGCTAACTCTTGTATTCAATAACACACATGTAAATTTAGCACCCGCTGACTTCCTTTTCAGAAGATATTGGATTGACCAATCACAGAGTATACACTATCAGGAGGACTTAGTTATTAACACAATTTTTTTATTTTTTATTTTTTTTACTAAAATAATGTTTTTGATCTGTTTTTCCATGTCTTTGATTAGTTTTCCTGCTTTTTCTCTGTAATTTCTCAAACGGGTGAATAAATTATGTTATCACATTATCACACAGGACTGTCCAACACCAACCTGACTTGAGCAGCCTGTCGATTCCAACCGAAGGAAAGACACAAGCCCGGAAACCACGAAGCGTCTGAGTGAGGCGATGCATTTTTCTGACCTTTCTTCAGGTGACATTTCAAAGCCTGAAGGGGGGAAAAAAGAAAGATGATTGAAAGAAATGTTAAGAATGAATCAATGGTGCGATTCAGCTCTTCATCTCAGGGTGGACTGATTTCCTTTGTTCAGCACTCACATGGTAAACAGGTGTGGCGTGAGCTCCAGGGAGTCGATCAGGCTCGGTCTGGATCATTGATATAGGTCGGCAGGGGTCCACTCATTTGACTGCAGATGTAAAGGTCACAGGCTCGGGCTCAGTGCCGCAAATAACATTCAAAGAGACAGAACCTCACCAAAAGTATGGACCCAATCTTAGAGGTGGGAGGGACTAATATATGTGAGGGAGATCCCAAAGTGACTTGTACCACAGCTGCACAATGTGAAAATATAAGATCGTTTTTAAGGGGTGACATGGACATTGTGTTCTGTTCCGCCCTGTGTGTTCATGTTTTTGGGTTCTGTTAAGTTTGTGGTTTTATTTTGAAGCTTAACTTTCCTTTCTTCCTGCCCGTTATAGAGTGATTGTGTAACTGCCCTAATTCGATTTCTGCCTCATAACAAGTGTTAAATAGTCTGCCTTCCCCAGTCATATGTGAGCTCATCTCATGTTGTTGTCAAGGACCACAATGCTGAGTGAAGCAGGCTATTTAGAATACTGAAGGATCGAGAGAAGTTTCTTTTTATTTTGAGTTCTAGTTAAGTTTCTATAGGTTAATTAATTGTGGAAATACTTTTTGTTGAACCATTCTAGGAGAAACATGAAACTGTTGAGCCATTTCCGCCCGGAGTCCTGCATTGCGTGTCTGGGTTTAATTACCCATTGTGTCACATTGTGCGATTTACTTCTGCTGCTACAAATTAAACATTGACCTTCAATGACCTTTCTGTAATTGGATTTAGACCTTTAAATTAGCTTTAATTTTTATAAATTAGCCTTTATTCTAAAGATTCACTCAGGTTATGGTGTGTCTTATTCTATGGTGTGTCTTATTTCCTATCTGTAGGAAATGGAATAGTTTTTTATAGGTCTGACTTAAAAACAAGACCTCTGCCTGTTTTCTCTCAAGAGTCAGAGATCAGCATCCAGTGATAAAGAAGCATTCTCCGTGATGTGGCTCAGCTTTTGTTTTGGCACTTAATAAGCTGCCACGGAGACTTTTACCCAGCGTGTACTTAATTGGTGTTGTCATGGACATTGATGAGCAGGTGTAGGAATTGTATTTAAATAAGATGTTTTCCTCCAACAACATTCATGAACCTGTGAAAAGGCCACCTGCCTCTGAGTACAGAAATGTTTGGTTATGTAATTATGTGGAACTCTTGGATAAACATGTACAGATCAGAAGCCCCTATGGAAGAGCTTTGTGTGTGTGCGTGTGCACACGTGCGTGTGCGTGTGCGCGTGTGTGCGTGTGTGTGACCGTGAGCGTGCTTCTGACAAAGACCATCTGTTTATCAGCTGGACCATCACGTGGTTCTCCAGTCTGGAAATAAACCTTGCAACCAAAGCCCCATTTTGCTAGTTGAACAAGTATTTTGTTGCTCAATTTCAGTGACATGCAATCAAGGGAGGCAGATGAGGCACTGCCTCACCTGTCATCATGAAAAGAAAAGTGTAAAATAAAAAAATAAAATGTTGTATTTATATAGTGATTCGTACCATAAAGGTATTTTCCATTTAACTTCACCAGTTTTAGATTATTTGTTATTAAAATCCATTCAACTACTCAGGTGAGACCTGAAGTGAGGCAGCCAGCTGAGCCAAACCATGGATTGTCCAATAATTCAGCTAACTGTGCTGGCATGCTATCTAGTGAAACCGTATCACTGCCTCGCTGTATGTCGCTGTTAACTATAGCAATATGAAGTACATTTTCATACTTTAGCTGATTTATATATATGTTTTTTTGTCAACAACTATGTGCGGACACGAGTTTCTTATGATGAGCGATCATAAAACGGCTAAAAAGCGGCACTAGGTGAGGCACGCAGTTCTGCCTCATAGTCTTGTGAGCCCGAGGATTCTTCTTATGATCCAGCAGCTGCAGACTTTATAAGTAAATGTAAGAACACAATAGAGTTTTTGTTTTTTTTTATTAAATGTGCTTTTTTTTTGTGCTACAGTTTGTATGTGTAAAGAATGCTGACATGAGATTTTAAACGTAACCCGTTAACTGCTGCCAATCAAATATTGGATAAGATAGTCTGTAGGGTTTGTAAATCTGATTGTGAATTCAATGCCTCACCAGCCACAAACCTCACCGCACATCACTGCTCAATATGTAGCGCATATAAGGACACACGCTACCAGCACCAGACAGGAATAATGGAGGAGCATTCAGTAACTGAGAACTCACCTTGCTTTGGGGAAAGTGGCCACTGCCAGTGTATGACTTGACTGTTATTTGGTATTGATCCTTGATATGTTAGCAGCTTTTGAACGCAGCGCTGGTATTTGACTGCAGACCTAACATTTGGCATTGCCAAATAACAAATTATTGTTAGTTTATGCCAATGAAAACATTTTGCACCAGTAGTATAAAGCTAATATTCTAGCTTTACTCCAGGGTACGCCACAACCTTTACTGTGGTTTCTCTCCAGCCTTCACCTCCTGAGGACAATAGAGATCAGAAGTGACAGGTGGAAACAGGCCTGTAATGAAGCAGTCACCCCATGGCCAGCCCCCTGCATTAGCTTGACAAAATCTTGTTGGATGTCTCCACCACGCTTCATCCACCTTCCTGTCTTTTTAAGTCTACAGACAGCGGTTTGTAGCTTCTGCACAGCTCCTCTTCGCATATTGTGGGTGTGAATGTGTTGAATGCCGGATCTGGTATCACTTAGCTTTTTTTGGTTTGACTGATACTGGAAACGAGGTGGCAGCGAAGAAGATGAGTGATCCTTTTTGGGCTAGTTGGTAGATGCACTGAGCTGTCCATGGTGCTGAATTCTGACTACTTTGTCTCTTTCTATCTCTCTCTCTCTCTATCTCTCTCTCTGTGTGTGTGTGTGTGTGTGTGTGTGTGTGTGTGTGTGTGTGTGTGTGTGTGTGTTTTCTTTTGTGTGTGTTTCACCCCCTTTCACTTAACCTCAGGATGTGCTTTATTGCCATGACATACAAACTTATAAAGCTAAAGCAAGTGTGACAAAATGAATTACAGTCTCTGTACCGAATGGAGGGTCTGATAAGAACAGATAGGAAGGAAGATATGCTGTTTTTCTGTAATGCTCACTACAGTTTGTTGTTTATGCTAATGACACAGAAGCATAAACACACTGCAAGGAAAATGGATCAAAATCTATATTTAAATCACTTCTAAATAAAGAAATATTTTAGTTTTTCTAAACAATTTTATGCTTTATGGCTCATCACTGAGTGAAGGTCAAGCCTCTGACCAGGTTTTGCTGAAATTGTTCCATTCTCACCACGCTGTAAAATCAATGTCAATGCTGGAAGTGCTAATATTTTTATTTCATGTATAATACTCTTAGTGATTTATTAGCTGGGTTGGAAAAAGAATATAATTCAGCAAATAAAGGTGCGGTTTCCCCAAATAGTAACCATCAACATTTTGGAGACGACAATATATCACTGGTAGCTGATACAAAACTGATTTTGAAATATTCACAGTTAAAAAAGCTCTCATCCAACTTCAAATCACTAAGAAATAAAGCAATAAATCTTATATATTTTGATTTAAGCATTCAATTCAATTTCCCTTCACTGCACCCGTCCACCAGAGGGCGACATAGAAGCTATGGCGTCACTTTGGGGGGTATTCTCAATCCCATTGTTGGAAAACAAAAAACACAATACATCCTTTAAATCACCTACATCTGTGGTAGAATAGTATGCAAATATTTCATAATATACATCATAATTTCCACTCTCTCTCTCTCTCTCTCTCTCTCTCTCTCTCTCTCTCTCTCTCTCTCTCTCTCTCTCTCTCTCTCTCTCTCTCTCTCTCTCTTTGCAGCAGTGTCTCTCCGTCTCTGACCGGCAGAAGCGGCTCACGTCCTGCCGGTGTACCCGCCTGTCTGTGGCCGCAGAGGTGGATCCGCAGCTCAGTGATGGAGACCGCGGAGGAGGTCCCCCGCCGGAGACACTCGAGCTCACTGGACAAATAAGGCGGCTGCCAGCGACTCTCCGCCGCATGACACGCTGACACTTGGCTGCGTTGGCCGATGCCCCCGCCGCTCCGTCGCCGCGTCTCGGAAAGCAGATGCTCCTCTCGGGAAGTTACGGACGAAACACGGATAATTCCTCTAAGTGCTCTCTTCCAGTTTTCCGGAGGCGATCTGGAGAGAAGGTAATGAAATAAAAATAAAAAAAAATCCGCTAAGTTAAGAAATGTGTTCGACATTAAGAACCAATATTCCCACGGTGAGGAATATTGCCGTGTGTGTGTGTTTATATATATATATATATATATATATATGTGTGTGTGTGTGTGTGTGTGTGTGTGTGTGTGTGTGTGTGTGTGTGTGTGTGTGTGTGTGGAGAGAG
>BJFM01000089.1:44924-56589 GCA_016586285.1 Arothron firmamentum
CACACACACACACACACACACACACACACACACACACACACACACACACACACACACACACACACACACACACACACACACACACACACACAGAGCAAGCCTGCAACCATCATGGATATTATCCGATAACATCCATGACCTTACACTTCACCCCTCCAGTGCAGGGTCATTTCTTTGTCTAAATTTTGCTTATCCAACCACACCGATGGCTGGACTTCATGTAATATGGACAAATAATTATAAAATACAGATAAATAGCCAAAATTAATTGACATTTCTAATTTTCTGTTTTTATGTAGTTGCACAGGATCTTCATCCTAGAACGATGTAGAAGGGCATTTATTATGTATAGAGAGGTCCTGTATTAAATATCTCCAGTCAGAAGTAGAGATCCCAGCTCTCAGAGGGAAGGATCAAGATTTCACCATATTGCATCAAGAACGCGACAAAGGCAAAGTGGGAATATATGAAAGGCTTTTTTTCCCTACTTAGCACTAAAGTTCATTTCAGCTCCATGGGTCTTTGAGGTCGGTGGGTTCAGTCACAATTAGAGCTTTAATGTTAAATACGGTAAAAACAAGTGTTTCAGAAGTGAAGTTGGAGGTGGAGGAAGAAAAGAAATGATGCATCAACAGACTCCACTGCTGCAAGAAGAGAAAAAGTAGCAGAGGTCTATATTTAAACAGCCTCGCTGAAGAGATAGGATGTTGTCATTCCCCCACTTGGAAACTCTTGAAGGAAGAGAACAATTTCTCATCACTGTGTACTTTTTCCTGACTCATTCTTTTTGGAGTTTTAATCGAAATAGATCACAGCGTGATTGTTGTGGGGTTTTTTTTAAAGGGTGCACACGTCTGATGGGAGATTAAGTGACGCAAGCGTTGTCAAAAGAAAGGCTCCTCAGACGTGACCAGTTTTATAAATAGCTTTATTTAAAATGGTCATTTATGACAGCATTAAAAACACCAGCCCCACCTGTCAACAGCAGGTGAACCCACGAGCACTAGCTAACGTCTTTCAGCTAGCTTGTATCTCAAACATGTGACTATCGTCGTCATGCTATAGAGGTATAAAGTTGTCTTAAGCATCAGTATATTTTACTGCTAGCCAACAGCTCCAAGTTGTAATAACTGTGCTAACTAGCATTAGTGCTAATCATCAAAAAATGTATTCCAATGCTTGTTTTCTAACTACTGAAGAAAATGTTCTTTTTGATATAATCCTTTACCAAATGGCATAAATGACATCCGTCTGAAATGAACAAAATGGTCCGGAAATTTGGTGTAAAGATTAAACTTCCAGTAACAGCCTACCTTTCACAGCACTCCAACATTAACCTGAATAATTTACACGGTGGAAATGTCAGCCAATCAGCTCTTTCTGCTTTGTTTGTCGTTGAATCGCATTCTCAGTGCTGTCGCATAGACAGAACCGAGAAATTCTCCTTTTTGAAGCTACCACAGAGGTGAACTCTCAGCAAACTGGATTAAGTTTAAAATCCCTGTCGGTAATCGGTTCTGGAAACCTCAGAAGAGACAAGGTCTGATGTGCACGGTTGATGCACCTCTTATGCTCGTTTTGTTTACATGCCGCTCCTGCAGATATGTGCGTTTTAGCCTGAATGAGGGGAAACATGTGGATTCTGTTTGAAAAGCAAATATTTGGAAAGATATGCTCCCATCCTCTCCAAAGCTCCCACTTCATCCCCTCAGAATCAAAGGTAGAGTCGAGCAGATGGCTCTCATGTGAAATAAGACATCAGTTACATCTTCAAACACGTGTCCAAAATGCAGGGCCGTGGGCTCTGATTAAGCCTTAGAGGCGTGGCACAGGTGCGGCAATGAGGAGGGGAAAAAACCGGTGGCAAACCGGCAGCCGTGACGGCGATGGGCTAAAATACCGCTTGGTGAGCAAATAAAAGTTATTTGATCGAAAAGTCTTGTTGAGAAGGATGGATGAAGATCTGTTTAAATCTAAGAGATTCACAGTTTGTTATTGCAGATAGCTCAGTTAGCAGTTGCGCTAGCCTCCTCCTTCTCAAAGCTATCTATCTGAACCTTTAACTGCAGCCACTTTCACTGCATTGTCTGCTTGATTTGTTTCATTTTGCAGCTCTTTCATAGGTCGTGACCTTAGACCAGGCCATGGTCTCGTAAGCGTCATTTGTTGTTGTAGCCAGAGTTCCTCATTTGTGTTCAACCCGCTGCAGTGGTTGCATTTTTGCCTCCACACAAGAGCATTCCACTCTCAGGCTCACATTAAGATGCAAAGCCAGCTCTCTGCGGCTCTCTTCTCAGTGGCCTTAATCCTTTCTTCCTCTCTGCTGTGAGCGAGGGTCTCAGCAGTCAGACCCTTTGAGATGAAGCAATCATTCAAAAAATGCCCAAATACCAGACGATGCATCAACCTGAGCAGAGGTCAAACCCTCTGCTGCTCATTCAGAGATCTGCCTTTTTTTGATGCTTGGATTCTTTATTTCATTTATGTATTCATTCCTTTACTGGGGGTAGCTGTTAGGGGGTTGTTTGTGCACAGTGGCTTTTTAGAAGTTTCACCTGTTGCTTGGCAACCTTAGGCAACATCAGATTCTGCAGGAAGTCAGTACTCCTGACAGCCAAGAAAGGGCATCGCTAAGATGACACAGGTAGTCAGCGGCTGAATGAGGGAACATCCCACCTCCTGACCTGGACCACAGAAGTAAAAGAAGCCTCACGACAGAAGAGGAAACTGTGAAAGAGCAAAAGCAAAGAAGGACTGTGGGATTCAGCTTCCACATTTAAGAAAGATATACAGAACTCTGTGTTCATTTTAAGGGCTAATTAGGCTTCAGAGGTGCACTGCGCATCATTTTGCTCTGCAGAGTGGGAGATCAACGTTGCCTGAGAGCGAAAAATCTGGCAGGAGCCAGTGGGCATAAAAATCTGGCGATGAGTCACAAAAACTGTTTCCCAATCTGTAATCAGAAACTAGACCATCACATGTGGTGAGTGTCGCCTGAGAACGCAAGCTGGCGCCTGTTCAGTGTGTCGCTCGCAGATGAGACTTTTTGAGTATTGAACCTCCATCTTGCTTTACTTACTCTCATAACACCCACTATCTCTTCAGAACACCACCACACACGTGCTCCTTTGATAAGTTCTGCAATTGGCGACCAGCGCTCACCCGTCAATTTAGTGAGAGAACTGTTCATTATGAGCAGAACACGCTCGGCTCAGCCTCAGTGAGGGCAAGCCCGCCTCATGGAGGAAAAAACGCAAATAAAAGCAAATGGAAGGTCTGGAAAAACAGGTGGTCTCCTTTCAGAGGAGACCACCTCCACATCTGTCCTCCAGCTGTGATGTTAACAATCAGCACTTGAAAATACAGTAGATGATTCTGCTAAATCAGTGATTAGAAGGTTTCAGAGTTTATATAAACATGTGATGAATACTGTTAGGATTTTATACTTGTTTTTCAGGGATTTTATACTTCTTTTTTCTATTTCTTTTATCATTCTTTTTTGTCTCATTTAATAGATTAGCATTGCATTACTATGTGTTGAACCCATCATCAAAAAGGTTGCAATGGAATGACTAATAACATGCTTAAACATTAATGATTGTACAAACAGGACAACAGGTAATACAGACTCACAACATAGTTCACGGAAAGGGTGATTCTTACGATCTGGTTAAAACTTTACCATAAGGCATATTATGGGTAACTAGAGGATTAGGGTTTGCAGGAAAATGTGTATCTGTGTGACATTCCAGGGGACCTGCCAGCCATGACGGCAGGGGGAGTCAGGCCGCACGGGGAGAATTGGAGTCAGATTACGAGGGGGCACTGACATCCTCCAATCACATGCACTGAAGCAGGAGATCCACCTTCATACTATCTGGATGTTTGTATAAAAGACTGGCACAGAGAAAAAACAGGTCATTAGACCTCGTGAACTGACACGCGCTGTTGTTCTCAGGGAAACAGGTCTAATCCAGAGTTCTGCATTTCAAATAATTTTACTTCTTTGGTAATAGATCTCACAGTTATTAATTTGGATATTATGGCCTGGCTCATCATTAAAATGAATGCCTGAGGAGACGGAGACGTGTCCCTTTAAGACACAGACGAGAGATTCTTGAGAGGGACAGAGCTGCGGATTCTGTGTGATTGTAGGAGAAACTTTGGAGTGCTCTGAGTGATCTGATCTGAAGTGTTACTTTTCAACCCCGTCTTTGAATATCAGAGCAGGTTCCTGGTGCAATTCCAGGGTAGCGCAGCAATTTAATTAATGCAAACCAGTTTTATTCTGATGAAACAAAGCTTGATTTCCACAACAAGACTGGTGAAAATTGTTCTCTGCACCTCTGCTTTTGCCAAGAAGAAGCAATCCTCGTTCTTCTTCCACTCAGAATCAGGAAAAATGCAGAACTCAGTGCCTGGTGTTGCCTAATTGCTTTCACAAAATATTTCTATTAATAATGAAAGGATAAATGACGCAAACTGCACCTGATTTGTGTTAGCAACCAACATGTTTCATTCCAGTTAAATAAACCTTCATTTCTTTGCATTCGATTTTGACTTTTGAGGTTCCCGAAACGCTCCGATAATCCCCGTCTTTGAGCTATAAATAAAGTTGGCATCTTTTGCTCTGAGTTGTTTTGGAGTGATGCTGCAGGTGACTCATAAAGTATTTGGCAGACGTGGAGATTTCTGCAGAAGCTTCAGATCACAAAAAGAATTCCTGATAGCCCGGCACAGACAGAACACGCATGATGCCAATAAAGACGCGACATCAATCAAAGCACCCTCGTCTTTCATCTCTGAACCACACTTGTCGTTATGCCGGTCAGAGAAGTCGGTGTGTGTTTGAGTTGGTGTGAGTTTTGGATCTGAGTTCAGCTCAGGAACGGAAACAACAGGCGTCAACTTTTAACTGAAATGAAACAGCCAGCCAGAACTTTTTTTTAGAGCTCATCACAGTGCAGAAGGCACGCGATTAGCACAATTTTTCATTTTCTCCTCATTTGCACGAGGCTCTCCGCCGAGGCTGTTCTTCACCCCAATATCAGCTCAGTGTTTTTCATTCCGCTGACACAGAAATGAGTGGAAACCATTTTTCCAGGGCGATGACTCCAGATCCAGTTCATCCTATTTCCCAGTAGTGTTTTCAGAGCACGATGAGAACATTGAGCTCAGTAAAAAATAACAAACAAAAAAAACAGGGGATTCTATGGATGAGCAGGAGAAGAGATGATACCACCGCTGAGCATCCATTAGGAAGCTGCATCCTTGTTGTTTTTGCCATGACAGCAGGGGTCCACCTTGGCGGTAATTTGTTCTGAACCTCCATTAACCAGTCTAGAAAAGAGACCCACTTCAGCCCACCACTAAGGAGGAATTCCCTTTGCGTCCAGCTGAGTTATTATTTCATGTGAGGCAATCTTTGTTATTTAGCATCCGTGACATGGTTTCATTCCGTCCCTTTTAGCATGCGTTGGCTCTACAGATGTTCCAGCTGCACGCAGGCAGCGCTGGTGCGCGTCTGTGCGAGTTAATGCCATAACAGGACAGATTGGAATGAAATCAGAATTGAACAGCAGCATTTGTTTACGCCGCAGAGTGAGAAGCACACTAATGGCTTTGAGAACCGGGGACAGTAGTAATCTTTCTGAGTGCCTAGCTTGTAGTCCGTGAGGCCGTCGTCCGTCTCGCCCCGAGGCCTTGTCATCCACTGTAGCTGTGGTTGCTACTCCATCACAAGCAGAGTAAATGAATTGATCGTAGAAGTGGCGCAACAATGAATCCACTACAGCAGTTAGCGTAACTAACAGCAGGAACTGACTGGGCTTTTCCTAGAAGTGTTTATAGCGACTTGTTTTCCTGTCAGTCGTTCGTACTCATATGCGTTTCCTTGCACGAGATGCTGGCATGCCTGCGATGACATCACCAACATGCTAATGATGAACACAACTAACGAGAGCATCCAACTAAACATGGCAGCTTGTTCAATAAATCAGGATAGAACCCTGTTTATAACCTGCAGCTTCCTTTTCCTTTTCCATTGTTTTATGGAGAGTTTCCTTTCTTTAACAGGCCTGAAAGTAAGACTTGAAGCAGACTTGCGCAAAATAAATGGCTTTGTGACTTTTGTGAGAAATATTTAACATCTAAAAACACGTTCACACTGTTTCATATTTTGTAGCCTGATAAAGTTGAAGATGATCAAACTGAGAATCCAGGATCAGGTGCACATTCCAACGTAAGGGGTGTCAGACTTGACTCCCTTATTTAAGACAGGCCTTGTTCTTCAGTCTGGACGGACCGGGCTTAGAGCTCCACCTAACCTGAGGTCACGCTGTGTGACTGCCCTGCTAGGCAGAACATACTCGGTGACCCTGCAAGTGACTTAGTGGTTGGAGCCATCTGGAGAGTGCATGTGTGTGAACGGTGCTGTTAGTGAAAGCTGACCTTCATAGCCCCAGTACACCCTAGACTCGTGCCCATGAATATTTCATGCAAAAAACCTTGCTCGACCTCTTCCAGAACGCAACAGAAGGTGCGCCTTGTGATATGTCTCCTTGTATTAGGGCCTGTTTGACGACGTGGTCTCCAAAGTTTTGCCTTTTTCCCATGCACGTCGGTCACAGAACAAATCCAGGCAAATCTAGAGTTGCGAATGCTTTAAATAGGCCAGACGCTGACCTAATTGTCAGCGCCACTGTCACTGGAAATGAGACTGGTGCCCTGATGTGGAGGACGGGGGGAACGGAGGAGGGGAGGGAGGTGCTCGAGGAGGACAGGTTATGGTTGAAGAGAAGTAATGAAGTCCTCCGCAGAAGTGCGACCCGCAGCAGGCGTCTGTTTCCTTCGAAGGTGCCACACACTTTCACACTTCCTGATGTGCGCACAGCTGTGCTCGCACGACAAAAATAGGCCAATGTTTTCCAAGTCTGTCTCTCTAAAACCGACTGAAAACTGTTTGCTGAGTTAAATGCACCGCTCTGACAGAGTGTTTTTGTTAGAAAGCAGACACACAAGTAGATTGCGTGCAGGCAGAGCCTATCCTAGAAGCACAGATTAAAAAAAAAAAAAAGGAAACCTTCCATATCCTGATGTTGATACGGTATCTGTTGAACGTTTGCTCTCCTCTGAGCATGCTCGTGCCAGGCTGCTCCGGGGTCAGCTTCTGTCTTTTATTACAGCTTAGTTGCTTCCTCGTTCCCTCAGCGGTCTCTCTGCTCCTTTCTCTGCCCTCTTTACCCCTTTTCTCCAATCTCCTCTCCTCTTGCAGCCGCCACTGTTCTGGTTTTTGACCTATATAATGACCTCAACCGTGTCCTGACAACACAATGAAGCATTAGAATATCGTCCCAACAGCAGCCGGGTTTCCACATAGGCATTGGCAACACAGTGAAATATATGGATTACTGAGGATAACTTTCTGTGCAAAATATGTGTTTTCTCCATCCATATAGCTACAGCCCCTTCATAGATTTATCTGCATTTAAATCCTCCCCGGAATCGTCTCCTTGGTGTACTCACCAAAGACGAACTTCTCAGTCTGACATCTGCAAAGGGATTGGCAAATTGCTGTGACAGCCTGACATTTGAACCCTGGGGTAGAACGAGCTGGTGAACTTCAGCCACTGACGGTTGTCAGTGGTGGGAAAGTTGCCCGCCGGCGTTGCTGTGAATGCCTGCTCTTCACCACAAACACCACTCATCTTTTTTGTTTTTACGATGAGGACAGATTTTAAAGAGGGTTGCTGGGTAATCCAGCCGTGTGGGGAGATAATAGCTCTCTTCAGCCGCAGTTCCGATACTGCAGTTATGAAGTCTGTCCAGGTAGCACGAGCGCGCACAAACCTGAGTTTAAAATGTCAAATGTACTGTGAATCACTGATGCTGCTAAAAATAGCAGCTGTAATTTTAATCTGATGCCTTTTGTGCTTCACCCAGTTCTTCCTCTGTCTCACATTGAGCTGTGACTAACTCACCGTGTGCCACGTGTTCATTAGCAACTCATTCACACACCAGAGATGCAGGGCAGGGCTCGAACCAACACCCTTTTACTGAGTGACAGGTAGATGTGAAGCCAGAGTGAGGTCACATGATTCGATTAGAAAAGCTACGACTGCAGCCAATGCCATCATACAGACTCATTAGTTCATCTGGTAATGGCCTCGTCTGGTGATTTGCAATCCACATTTATGGAATATTTGACCGGCGAGTCTCCTCGCCACAAGGTGATGGCATCAGCGAGATTCCCATTTTAATAATGTAAGATTAAATGTGAGGTGAGACAAGGACACAGTGTACTTGCATCAACAACAGCAACAGATTGAGCTAGCTTACAAAGACTTCCTTTTGAGCTTTGGACATCTTGCGGCTTTAAAACCAAGCCACAGCACAGCCAGCGATCAAACCACACTGTTTTAGTGGTACTAAATTTGAATTGCGTTGCGCAGGAATGAAACTGCGACAGCTGCCGATCTCCGGGAGGCTCCAGCGCGCCTCTGACACATCAGCGCTAAGTGTAGCTTCCTGTGATTGGCTTGATTCATCAGTTTGAATGATTTGAATTTCCTGGCCGAAAACTTCCTGGAACTGTTATGGCGGCCATGTCCTTGCGTCCATTCTGCCCCGCCGCTTCATTGAAGCGGCTTACCCTCTCCTTTACCTCTCCCAGATTGCTTTTTCCTTCCTCCATCTGTTGGACACCCTCAAATGCTCTTTATCAGTCAAGGGTTACAGGCTGCTTCCGACAGTCTCCCCTATCCTTTGCCGTCACAAAAAAAGGGATATTTTCTTACCAAACAGATAGGCCTGGAAGGACAGAAAACTTGGTTCTCGGTTCTGCCATCCAAACGTTTGTTTCACTTGCTTCCGAAGTTTTCGAAAGACACTTATTTATCATTTCCTCAATAAAATCCTGCCAAGAACGCAGCAACTTTACATATTTACATTTAGAGTCCGTGCCCTAATTTTGACAGGCAGCTGTGACCGTCTGCCCACGGCTGTGCAAGTGACGCATTGCAGGCCTGATTGCATCTTCAATGCACAGCAACTGACGGCCACAGATTCTGCTGCTGAATGAGTGTGTTTTGCTCCTTCCAACCAACCAAAATAGTTCCTCTTAAAGCTGTAGGTAGCTGTCCTGGTCGCGAGCTGATTTCAGTTTTGTCCCTGTTCTGCAGGAATACACCACCAAGTTTTTTCCAACCAGATGTTGAGCAAGACACACACACACACACACACACACACACACACACACACACACACACACACACACCTGAAATCCACCTGCTCATTGCTCAGGGTTCACGTACCAGGAAGTCCACCTTGCTTGGATGTTAATCTTCCCTCCATCCACGTGTGAGAAGCTCAGCCAATTTTCTGCTAACCTGACCAATTACCTTTAATTATGGCTATCACCGGTGACAGAGGTCCCCTGGTCGTTGTATTTGTGGCTGTTGTCATGCACAAGAAGCTCCGATCTCCTGTGAGATTGGATCTCCTAGATCTTCTGGATTCTGGCGTCTCGGACGGTTTGAGGAAGATGATATTATGACTGCACCCGAGCTCATGAGGTGTTGCTTTCATGCTGTCCCTCTCGCTCCTGTTGTTTTTCTTTGGACACCCTCCCCCAACCTCCATTCCCCCTTATCTTTTCCCTCTCAGATGTCCTAACCCTGGAGATCCTTGTGTGCCTCGTTGGCGAGGTCACCTTCAGCGATGAGAAAAAGTCATTTCAGAGAAGAAGATGAGCAACAAATATCTCCATGATAGATGGATAAAAGTCCATGTTAGGATGGGCTTCACATGCTCACTTTAATAGATGGCATCACCTGGAGGGAATTCAGCTGATGCATGTGAAGATGCCAGCTGATGGCTTGAACTTCTCCCTCATGTGTACGCATCTGCAAATTCCCTTTTTCTTTTTTTCTGATTTGCTCCACTCCACCTCGCCTCCATCTGCCGCTGCATTACCGTCGTGGTTCCTAAAGTTCACACTTTTTGTCTCAGTGCAGCCGTGGACCCCCCGCAGATCGCACGGAAGGCAGTTTGCCGGCAGGAACCATCAATATTTCAATACTCTCCCGAAGCCTTAGCTCGTGGGGGGGTACAAGGGCCGCTCTGAGCCTGCTGGGAGGTGCTGATGGAGCAACGGAGCACAGGGAACAGGTTGGAGCTGGGATAGAGAGGGCATGAAAGAACAAATGATGGCATGAAAGATGTAGAGGTCGGAGGAAGAAAGGGATGAGATGAGTATGATGAAAACTGGAGTGGTGTGGATGGATGTGAGCGGTAAGGAAAATAAATATCAACCATCTCTTTAAAAAGATGTCAAAATGTGTTGGAATAAGAAAAGGCAGATGAAAGTACCGATCGATGGAAGCAGAGGAGGGCGACAGGACGCAGGTGCACATCCAGCCCGATGTCAGACACGTGTCATCCCCTACGCCTCCTTCATCTGCTGTCATTCTCAGCAAGCAGGAGCTGTAACCCCCAACTGTTGCTGCGACTACAGCTGTTGTCACCGGGGGGTCGTTTCCATGGCGAAGAGAGAGGCTGCACCGAGAGAGAGAGAGAGAGAGAGAGAGAGAGAGAGAGAGAGAGAGAGAGAGAGAGAGAGAGTTGATCATTTAGGCTTGTTTATCAATGTTGATGGGAGTGAAAGTAGTTTGAAATCCTTACCAGGTGGATCACCGCTAACACGCTGACAGCTAACAGTGAGGAATCGGGTCAGAATCCTGTATTGATGATGCTCTCCAATGGCTGAAGGAATTAATGCTTAACGATAAAATCGAACAGTCCGAAAGCAATAAAACTGAATCGAACAGGCCTAGTTCGCCATGGAGCAGAGAAAGTAGCGCCTGAACGGTTGCTAAACCTAAAAAATCAGCAGCTGCTAAGCTAATTATCAGCAGCTGCTAAGCCCACAGAGCTCCAGTCAGCAGATATTTGAGAACGTCTGGGGATTTTTGTGTTCACCTCCACCTACATGGGTGACAGTTGAAACGGTTTAGTCCTGGGGCAGCTCGGTCCTGTTCTGGTTAAAAACAAAAGTGTGTCACAAATAAATAACAGGAGACCAGAAGTGGAGCATGAACTAGAGCAAAGAAGTAGTTCTCGCACCGCAAAGGTTGTTTTCTGGATTCGGCCGCAGCTACCGTGACCCTAATTCAGAGAGACCACAGCTGCTCGCAGGATAAATGCTGGTTGGGACTGTGGATTCGGGACTTTGCTCCTCTATTTGTGCTGTTCCCATTGTTCTTACCTGTGATGAGCAACAGCAGCACATGAATCCATGAACTCTGCAGCACCTCAGGCATTTGGTGGTAAGGACGAGTCGAATTAGCCACATTTCAGGGCGACAGATCAGTTTTCTTTAGCGTGTATCTTTCAGGTGATGATAATGACTGTGAAGAGGTAATTTGTAAATTAAAGTTGCAAACTGAGGGGAAAATATCGATTTAGTGTAGATAAGGCCTCAAACGGAGCATGTCAGTATTACGACCGACACTCGCTCGGCCTTAGCATCAGAAGGTGGCCTGGCGTGCTGGAGAGTCTGCCATTGTACATTCAGGATTATGAGACAGCTCTGGGTTTTTTCTGTCTAGGGTGTGTGTGTGTGTGTGTGTGTGTGTGTGTGTGTGTGTGTGTGTGTGTGTGTGTGTGT
>BJFM01000089.1:65031-97924 GCA_016586285.1 Arothron firmamentum
GGACCAGAGAGTGGTGTAGGAAGACTGAGCGGGGTGGTGAAATGAGAAGGAAAAGAAATGATCCCACACATTCAGCAAACACACAGCTCAGAGTCGGAGATGACTAAACTGGATTGTCTGAGCACCTTTAAAGCCTCCGGCAGGGACACTCCACGTCCCCCATCTTCAAAGAATTCTCCAGCATCTCTATGATTTGCCTCACATAGGTGTTCGGCCATCATGGCGAAAACACTCCCTCCCTCTTTGCATTTAAAGGTGGAGTTCTGCAGGAGGGACTGAGCCTTGAGCGTCTCTGTCCTGGAAGGACCTGGTGCACTTTTGGCTCTGGCTGGCTGTAGCATCGCTGTTTCTTGTGTTCCTTTCACCTGTGAATCATCAGACTGGCAGGATGAGGACAGGGCAGGTTATTAATCAGAGAAATGTGCCAACTCATCCCTGTTTTTCTTTCTTGAATCAGCCAACTCATCCGTGATTTCAGCAGGGGAGGGGGGAGGGGTTTATACAAGGGGACGCGTTCTGCAGATGAATCACGATACGCCGAATCACCCCATGAAAAAAAAGACGGGGGCAGATGCTGCTGTCATCGAGGGTGTCGGTGAATGACAGCGCGCAGGTGAACGCAACAGTTGTCTCAATGCTTCCGCTCTGCAGACGGTGCCCGATTAGTCCCTGATGAGCTGCCTCGCCTGTCGCATTCACGCAGCGCGAATGCCAACATCCAGGGCTTCTCAGCTTGACTCGAGATGCAAAATGCAAACTATAGGCCGCCTGACATGAAAGGAGGGTGTTCAGGTTGAGTCATCCAGGGCAGTCTGACGTACCCAGCCTCTGAAAATCCAGATTTTCTACTTTACCGGCATATTTTGAGGTCGGGTTTGTATCTCAGCAGCTTCAGACTGTCGTTAGCTCAATGTCTCCCGTCAGATCTGCCTCTGCTGACACTGATAAAACGGTTTTCATTCAGGAGCCACATCAGGATCATGTGACTACAGAGTTGATGTGACGAGCGTAGGCATGGTGGTCGAGTGGTATGGTGTTAGTCTTGTAAACCAACGATCACTGGTTTGACCCCCATTCATGCCTCTACAGAGTGGAAGGATTTGCACTCTGTGCTTACTAGCTGCATGTTTTAAGTCTTTCCTGTTTTCTCAGGAGCTGCCATTGTTCTCTGGAGCTTTTCATGGGAACCAGTGTCATCAGGATTTGCTGGTTGTCGTGGGGGGCTGGGGGGGGGGGGGACCGTTCGCGGTGGGACAGATGGTTTACTTCAAATGGCATCAGCGTGAATGCCAACAGCGAGCGTTCCTTAGCAGGTTTCACTGAAGCAAGATAATCAATGTTGCTCACTTCAGCTGTCACGGCCCTCACCGCTCCGGCTGATTGGCAGCATTTGCGGGCTGCACCAGAGCAGCCGGGCTGAACTCAACTGTGCGGCTGCAAGAAACGTCCGAGTCTGAAGAGCTTGTCGAGAGTTGCACGCTAGCTAAGTTTGAGCTAAGTTTCCTCTTCCTCCGCATGTTCAGAACACTGCTAATCACCTTTAATCTGTTTTTAATCTGTATAATTAATCCACATTACAACAGTCTCACTTGGCTCCGGATTCTGGGGCAATGTCGCAGTGGCTGACTAATGAATCCACTTCAATAATGGGATGTTTCCGTTAGCTTCCGAGTGCTGTGGAATGAGCACCTGCCCGGCTGTCTTGTTGAGGGTGAGTTGCAGCAGATGTTTGAGCCAGCGTTGTGGACTGTCCAGATGTCTCTATTGTGAAAAAAAAAAAAAAAAATGAAAACATTAAACATTAAACAGACCGAAGGGCACAAACGGAACATTTAGAGACTGTTATTCCGGAAAAGAGAGTGTTGAGGAGTTTTGTTGATTCCGCTCCACATCTTTCTGTCCCTGTTTCCTCACTTAAAGAGGTTTGCTCAAGCTGCTTATTCTCCGACATTATCCCTGTGAAAACGGGTGCAGGGATATAATTGGATTGCATTGTTTATTAAATTATGCCAGTTGAAGAATGACATTTTAACCATGAACTGTGCCTCTTTTTTGGCGTGCATCGAACACAGCTCGGAGGATTTCTAAACACATCTTCATGGATATTAGCTATTTTCAGACCCTGACCTTACATGGGCATTGCAGTTATCGGAGTGTGAGGCTGGCCGCTTTAATCAATGCGAGGTTCCTGTTGTTGTTATGGGTTGATGTGACTCTGGGATCATTTTTAGCAGTGGGTCAACTTGTTTTTGCCCTATGTCCTAGCGCGCCTGTGTTGCCTCATCCGTCTCGTGCTCCCCCCCCACCACACTCACCTGTGCCAACCAGGTAACTTACACTCATTTCTACTTAGTTCATTCATGTCAAGCAGGCGAGCCCCTGTGGGGCTTCAAGGCTAACAATATCATGGCGGATGAGTGAAATCTAGTTTGACTGTTTGATGTGAGCAGCCATGCTAACCCAATAAGCAGGGTGTTAAATTAAGAGTCCATCGCCGTGTTGATGGAAAAATGATCCCATATTCCCGACAGCAGTAATAGCATTACCGCTAATACTATGGGTCCCAACGGGATGTAATTGAATGTACTTTATTCGGAAACACATCGATATCTACGTTTCCCCACAGGGGCCAGGAAAATGTCTCATCCCGCAATGAAGACAGCAGAGGGTTTAATAACAGCAATGGCAGTTTAATGGCTGCTACCTGCCAGCCTAATTGAAAATTCCAGGTGTCATATTAAGTCTTTGTATTCATGGCTGAATGATTTTAGTTTATTCACACCTTGTTAGACAGATGAAGGCAACACTGATTCATGGAACCACTCACTGTGGCCACGCTGTGGCTGCACAGCCACCTCAGAGCGTTGGAAGAGAAGAATTAAAACAAATAGATATATATAACCAGCAGGGAAGCTCAACAGCAGAAAGCTCACGCACGGTCGGTTATTCCCAATGCAGACGTTTTGTAACCCGGAGGCAAGCTTGTGTTTGCACCATCGCCATTCAGAAACCTTGCTGAGAGGCAGAATGGTCACAGTGGAGTCTCACTGAATTCATGCCTACCAGTCACAGAGTGTGGAGGGTTTTAAATAATTACATAAGGGTATGAATCAAATAAATATTAAAGGGCAAAATTCACACCCAGATACAGAATTGGATATTCTGCACAGTTGGATTCAGATTACTCACATGCACAGTAGGGTTTTATTTCATTTAAACTTGAATATAACAAACTTAAATCCATGTGGTTTAGCTGCAGCCCTGGAGAGAGACAGCTGCCACCGACCTGGACATCCTGCTAGTGTGTGTGTGTGTGTGTGTGTGTGTGTGTGTGTGTGTGTGTGTGTGTGTGTGTGTGTGTGTGTGTGTGTGTGTGTGTGTGTGTGTGTGTGTGTGTGGTAGACACAGACATCTCTCTTTTGGGCCAGGTCCTGCAGAGCTGCGTTCACAATTGCTCTATGTTTTAGCAGCAGTCGCCATTTACGTCTGCCGCACAACGGTCCACACCCCAAACACGTTTTGTGTTTGGGCATTAAAACGGCATAAAGGTGAGTCATATGAGGCACCTATGGAGAGTTGCACCACATCACCTTGTCTGTGTTGGTACTCATTCATCCAGGTCATAGTTATCCAAGGTTAGATCTCCGTTTGCAACTGGACTGAAAACTGAAAAAAAAACCTTAACAAGTCCAGTTGCACAGGGGGATCTTACCTTGGATGCCACATCACCTTGTTCATGATTTTCTGCCCACAACAGTAAATAATAATGTTGATGCGTGCTTGCCACATACAGGCACGCATGGCCAGTCCCGTTACCGCAGCAACCAAATTTATTTCAGACATTATGTTCTGTCAGATACAAAAGTCATTAGCGTAATTATAACATGCAGTGTTTTCCAAAACATGAGAATGATTCTCTGGGTTCATTTTCAGTCCCACCCGAGTCCTTTGCTCCCATCTGCCCGGTCGATACTGCTGAGTGTCGGGAAAATTCATGGCACAGACTGGTGGATTTCCACGCCATCCGCCATTACACAGTGCACGGCCTCGTAGGAACCAAAGTTTCCTTTAACGCAAGGATAGACAGCAGCGGCATTGGATTGGTGCAGGGCCACAGCATGTCGGACACTGTGGGTTTAACTCACCCACAAAAATGTCTCTTTCTTTTCTGAAGAGGAAATAATTTCTTATTCGAGATATGGCCAAATAGTAGCACACCTTTTTGCATTTTTTCTAAGCTCCAGAGAAAACATGGCTTTTCCAGACAGGAAAGCTTTGCGTTCAACATTCGCGCCATTAAGTGTTTTTTTCTTTGCCTCCATTGAAGCTCACCAATGGATGAATATGTCAAAAAGACAGTTTTCATGCTGCGATCCAAAAATGTGAGATATGGAAACTCGTAATTGGGAACATGATGGGACTCAAACGTGAAAGTCAAGGTCGAAAAACATAATGCTGAAAGAAAGATGTTGAAGGGAAAAAAGTCAGTGTCTGAAGTTTTAGTAACATTTTCTTCTGCTTTTTAAGTTTAACTTGTGTTTTAGTTCAAATAAGTAGTTATAGAAATAATATGTTCCTCTATTTTGGGCTTCAGGGATTTAGATTGCAATGAATCACCTTGATAAAATAAAGACATGTGAGAACAGTGGGGAGACTTAAAGACACGTTCTCCTGCAGAATAAATCCCCTCGGCTCCAGTTAAAGTCTCCGGTTAAACACGGCTGCTGTCAGACGTGACGCGCAGGAGGAGTGTTTGGCCAAACATAGCCCTGATCAGCATCGCGGCTGTTTCTGCGACGCTGCAGGTGTTCTTAAAGGAGAGAAACCGTCGCAATTGAAATGCGCCAAAGGGATTTGGCTCCTTTGTGCTTCCCCCTAAGGTGTGCATGAGAATGAAGATGTACAGAGGGAAAGTAGGGCAGAGAAGGAGTGAGGATGACCGTGAGGTGGAGCCGCTCACCAATATCTTGAGGTTAACCATTAGTTGGCCTTGAGCGCTGGTCTCCAATCAGATTATCTAGAATCCAATTTGCCACGCTGGGTGGCAGAACCATGTCCTCCTTGGTGGTGTTTGAGTGTTGAATTTTCTTTAAAACTTGCTTTCTTCTCAGTGAATAGCTCATGAGATGGCTGTTTTAGAACACTCCAGAACTGACACAGCTCTGCTGGTATCTCTTTCAGGAACCCTCCCACTTAGAATCCTGGTCTGAGAAGTGAGCCGCCAATGTAAGTCGTTGTTTTTACATTCTGAATTTAGCACTTAACTGGTAATCCTGCCTTTAAATGAATTCAGATCAGATCGTAAACACACAAAAAGGCGTGCGTTCCCTGCAGCAGGAGCCTTGGACCTCTTAACCTCCAACTGTCTTTCTCTCGGGGATACCCAGCATTCACTGCTGCCTTTATTTGGAGCTAATTGCTATTCCTTCCAAACATGCTGATGGGACATCAAAGGATGACTCACTGCAGGACATGCAAGCGAAATTGCAAATTTTATCCACGGCCCGCCTCTTCGCCGTTGTGGTTTGCCATCCGGATAGCGGAGACGGCTCAGGGTATTATCAATGATAGATGAGGATGCAAGACTTTCCAGGGAGTTTTCCACCAGCTCCAGCGGCTTCGCAATCCTCAACAGCATGGACTGTCTTTGCATCTAGAAATGGCAGACAGTGAGACAGTGTAGCTTTGTAGCCTGCTAATTTATTTAGATCGATGCCCGTTGCATGCTAAAATTACACATCAAAACAGAAACAAATCAGGATAATTATGTGAATTGATGGAAGATGTGCAGTGGAGTCGTCTCTTGCACGCTCCATTTTAGCCCGCACTCCTAAATTAACTTAATTCTTCTTTATGCCTCATGCACCCGTATGTACCCTGAGACACACGCTTGCACACAAGTAGAGCTGCTGCCATCCGCTCACAGGCGCACACAGACCAAAGTGGCCTCAAACGTTTGTGCACAAACAGCCAGGTGTGGTTGCTGTTGCTGATAACAGGAGCCTCCATTCACACAGGCCCCCTCTCCATCGGGACCCTGGTGGAAGAGGAAGAGAGAGGGCGTACCTGACATCCCACTTGCAAAAAGCCACTTTCAAGGTGTGGGAATCAGATCGGCAAATTGCGTTCGACACCGGCTTTTGTGTGCTAACCGAACAGAAAAAGGCAGCCCCTCCAGACAGGATGGATGCAAGAACCACAACGCCGGAGCAACCGTCACAGCTGAGCCCAAAGGACAGCGAGCAGAGTTGTGACGGACGCACGCGCCTGGCAATGTGCCCAGCAGAAACCAACTGCTCTCACTGACCACAAACCAGACGATCAGATCTGAAGAATGTTTTTCATGATTCCCAGCAGAGACGCCGTCATGACTCACTGACAGTGCGGACGCGCCGGAATTAAACCGCTCTCTGTGTCAGCGTGTCAAGGTCAATGTCCTCTGGGAAGGTAATCTGTGAACATTAGCTGCTCCGGTGCAGCTTACCGCTGAGAAGATACCGTCATGATCCCGAAACCTCAGAGGATGGAGGCAGGGATGCTGCTGAGGCTGCAGCAAAATCCCTGGTAGAGAAGGGCAACCTTGTGTCAGGAATTTTCCTTTTAATTCCCTAGAACCTCCAGCTAACTAAACCGCTAGAACTACGGAGTGTTTTTGGTCCATACTCAAAAGGAAACATCGCTCTGTGCTCTCTAATCAACCACAATGACACACCAGACAGTTCGTGCAGACACGGAGGGATGAGGTGTGAAGCACTGTGGCCGTCTCTTGACGACTTCCACTCTGGCTCACCGTCTTCGAAGATGGGCTGAAACCAGCGGGTCATCTGTGGCAGTGGGGAGGGGAAGGTTCATTTATATCTGGGAAAATAGGCCAAAGTGGAGCACTGATGGAACAGATAAAAAATAATTAGGCCAAGGTTGGCCTGCCTCACACACACACACACACACACACACACACACACACACATACACAGACACACACACACACACACGCACACGCACACGCACACACGAACACACACACACACACTGAACACCATTTATTATTAATTGCTTTGCACACGTACAAGTGAGCGTTGGCGTCTTTGCTGGCAAAAACTCAGCACTTTGAGGCATCCAAACAAATTATTCAGTTACTCTGCACCAAAGGAAGGAAAGTTTTTATGTATGCGTACAGTTACCTCGCAGACCTCTCACACCCTTTCTGATCAACCCCCGCTGACTGACAGACTCCTCCTCCCTCTCTTCCTCCTGTGATCTCTCCAGACTAGAGAAACGTCTGAATATAGATGGAAGTTGCAACTCTCCTCTTCATTTTCTCTCCTGCGTGCCATCTTCTACCCTCGTGTTATTCCTCCTCTGCTTCTCTCCTTGCCCCTGCCCCCTATTCACCCACCCACCCACTCCTGCTGCAGATTACACATTTACTCACTTTTCACACCTTCATCATAACCCTTCAAACGCCCATACCTTTCTCCCTGCAGCATTCTCCTGATTTTCTGCAAAAACTTGCAGCTCCTCAACACTGAAACCCCCCCACCCCTCCCCCGCTGCAGTGCCATAAGCCTATGGGGCAGATGGGCTGGCTGGCTGGCTGAATGACTGGACTGTGCTCCAACAAACTGATTCTCTGTACACTGTTGATCAGAGGAGGGGACGTTGTCCTGTCATCTTTAATTTGACTTAATTTGTGGGCTCGGGGGGTGGTGGTAGGAGGTACTCAAAGCCACCGAATCTAGCAGTGAGTTAGCATATTTGCAGGGTTATTTTTTTTGGAAATATTCGGAATAAACCCTTAGTTTCTGATGGTTAAGTAAAATTCTTGCTATCATCCCCTCCCAGGATGTGTTTCCCTCCTCATATGTCATCTTCCTCCTTCAGTCCAGACCTGTTATTTTCAGCTAGCCCTTAGCCCAATTAATCCTGCGATTCAAATAATTCTGCAGGTCTGCATGAGCGAGTATGGCGAAACAGCAGCGGGATCAGCTTTTCTTTAATGTGATCGCCCCCCTCTGGTGAGCCGCCGGAACGAGGTTCTGGAGCAGTTTCTGAGCCAAACAGACCCTCTTTTTCCCCTGGAGCGGCAGATGGTGGCTCACCAGTGTACGGGGCAGGGCGGCGCTCAGAGCAGCATGGGGGGAAAAAATTAAAAAAAATAAAAATCTGCACAAGAGTGGATGTGTGAGACACTCGCACATCCAACAAACATTTGATGACTATATTACCTGCAGCAACTTCTAGGAATGTCAGGTTTACTTGTAATTGGAAGCTTCTGGGTTTATTTAACATTTTCAGTGTTTGGAAACAGCTTTACTCAAATAATCTGTTACATAACTTTAAATTGACTTACAATTCTGCAGGTAATTTCTAGGTTAAATCTGTTCAATTCAAATTCGGAAATCAAACATTTGCCCGTTCTCCACACCTCTATCCAATCTTGGTTTTCTAATTTTAGCTTCCACATTTTTTGCACACACACACACACAAAAAACACTGTTGTGATGGGAAAAGTACATTAGCTGTTTGAGTGGCTGTGTGAAGTTTCCACTCCTGCTTCTGTTAACATGACCACCGCTGTCACTTTGAGCCGAGTGAGTTGACACTTTGATGAGGGCAGGCTAAGCCTCGCTGAGCGGGGCGTCACGACGTGATACGAGGCGGTTAGTTAATGTGGTGTAAAAGGATTTAGAGGATTTGACCCTATCATTGCAGACGACGCTCTGAGAGGCTCTATTAATGACGCTAAATGAGCCTGTGCCTGCAGCATGCTAATAATGGTGTGGCATCAAAGCCAGGCTTGTGTTTACACAGAGCTTTTTTCTTTTTTTTTTCCTTTCTTTTTTTTTGCACCGGGCTAATTGCTACGTGCTAGTGGAGCTAATGCATACGGGTATATAATGTGTTACCATGAAGTACCAAAACATTTCAGCTCGTGTTACTTCCATCAAAGAGCGGATTTTTAATGCATTTTTTAGAAAGCGTTGATAGTGGGACAAGGGGTTTAGGGTTAGGGTTTGCTTGCTGTGTTTGGCCAACAAAGGACAGGCTCTGCCCCCTGGAGGAGAGAGGATGTGTGGACGGATTAGTGGAGCTGAAACAGATGGAGGAATGGGTGGAGGAAGAGGGCAGCAAGGAGGATAAAAGGAATGTTCTGTATCCCAAATCCTTGGGGGATATGCCGAGACGTGGGCAGGAGCAGAAGGAACATTCTCTCTCTCTCTCTCTCTCTCTCTCTCTCTCTCTCTCTCTCTTTCTCTCTCTCTCTTAAATTTCTCTTCTTGCACTGGAACATGGAGAAGAGCCAGTCCAATGTTGCTCTGAATGTAACATGTGTCTTCTGTCTGCTGGCATGTACTGTAACAGCACATAGTTGTGGAGGCGTCTGGAATTGGAGAAGACTGCCAGCCACTCTTTTCATTTTGTGTTGATATGCAAGAGAAGCAGAAGAACGCTGGTTTAGATGGGACACAGTCGTCTTCAGCAGATGCACAGCTGGTTTGGTGCATATGTGGGCGTGTTTGTGTGGCTGTTAAATGCTGTTGGGGTTAGAAGTGTGTGCGCTTCTGTGTGTTTCAACTACTCAGCCAGCCGTAACACTCTTCCCTCCCCTTCTTTTTCAGGAGACACTCGCAAGTGCATCGGTCTTGTGCACTTGGCCCCAGGGTCTTCTAGAGGGTTGGACGTCCTTGCTAGCATGAAAGGTTTGGGGGCTAATCGCAACAGACACCTGTCTGACTCGTGTGACCCCTCCTCGGGCCATCTGGAGTCCTTGTACCCTCAGAGGAACAGCGCTTTACTGCGTAGTCCTTACCTGCTGAGCCCCACAATGGACCACTACGGCACCATGGAGCCCCACCTCTATCAAACAACTAACCCGGGCTCCCTTCCACCGGACTGTCTCTTGGCTCTCAACAACCAGCTGACCAATAGCAGCACCTTTCCCAGGATTCATTACAACTCCTACAACCAGTCTGACTTCTCGCCACCAGACGACAGTATTGGGGGAATAAGTACGGGGACCATGGGCACGTCCATGTCCGTGGGCATGGGAGGAGGCATGGGGATGGCGGGTCTAAGCGGACGGACACCCCTGATCACCAGTGGCTCAGCAACTATATCGCATCACGTGAGCAAGACCCAGACGCCACCCAGTCTACTGGACTTTGAGAAGCAGCTGCCTGCAGGCTGTGACGGCTTCAGCACGCTGCAGTTTCACCGAACCTCCGCCATCGCTGCCGCCAAGCAGCGCACAGACAGCCCGGGCCGCATCCGCTACATGCTGCATTCAGTTCAGAAGCTCTTCGCAAAGTCGCAGTCGCTCGAGACCCACAACATGAAGGGCAACGTCAACGGTCGCTCCACAGGCAGCGGTGGGGGCTCCTCCAGCACGGAGGACGGGGGGAAGCAGCACCGCAGGTCCAAAAGTAAAGACCGGGCGACCAAATCAGACACCAAGCGTAGACCACGATCCAACATGTCGGGTTACTGGAGCTCAGACGATTTGGACAGCAGTGACCTGAGCAGCTATCACAATGCCATGGCCATGATGACCCTGGGACGTCCATCTAGCCATGACGTCCAAGGGGGGCCGGGCAGGTACGTCCACAGCGGCTATAACACCATCAGCTCGTCCAAAAGCAGCAGTGACGTGAAGTACCATGGACTGGCTGCCCCCGGAGGCGGGCAGGGAAGCGGAGGTGTCGTTTTAAGCGATAACGAGTACCTGAAAGGAGGGTCCTGGTCCGCCCTGACCATGGGCCACCCGAAGCCGGTCATTCACAAGGGCTCGGCTACTCTGGACAGGTCAATGCTCAAATCCAAATCCTGCCAACAGGAACTAACCTGCAATTACCTTCAGGTTGGCCAAAGAGTGAGTACAAATAGAGTCTTTTATTTTTCACCCTATATTTATTATTAATGTCTATTACTCTGCACTCATTCTCCGCTAGGGTGACTGGAGCAGTTCATTAGGCCGAAGCAGGGGCGCCAACGAAATTCCCTGCCGCCGAATGCGCAGTGGCAGTTACGTGAAAGCCATGGGAGACATGGAGGACAGCGACGACTCAGACGGAAGCCCTAAGCCTTCGCCAAAAATGGCCGCACGTCGCCAGAGTTACCTCAAGGCTACGCAGCAGTCTCTGAGCGACCAGCTACCCCCACGCAAGTAAGGCCGCCCTTCGTTAGACGGCAAAGCAGCGCCGACGCTTCAGAAATTGTTAGCATCCGTGATTCAGACATAAACCTGCAAACGCAGAGCGATGACCCAGGGTCAGGTTTAAAAGTCCCGTTACTATAATTCCACTTTACGTTGCCGATTCCTGACCATCCGATCCTGCTCTCTTCTGTCTGCTCCACCCTGATTGGCGTGAGCAGCAGAATCCTGGATTACACCTTGCTGCAGGGGGAGCTGGATGCACTGTGGTCTCCACTCCACAGCGTGTCCTCCCTGTACCAGCTGGGCAGGTCTATGAGCAGGTCAGTGGTAGGCCCATAAGCTGCATTTCAGGGTTGGATCGTTGACAGAAACGACTCCGCATTGCTCCCCTTCGTTGTCCGTCACATCTCCTGCCAGCTTCTCTTAAACTTGTCATCTGCCCAACGCTTGTAGTTAAAAAGCAGCTCTGATAATATCTGGGACTAAGCGGGCGCGAATGGCATTGGAGCTAACTGCCACACTGCTAGCACTGCGTGCCAACAAAGAATATGTCAAAATTCAAGTTTTGAGATGCTGCTGCTGATTAAAATTGAAGCTGTTCTTTGGCCTTGGCACCAGGATGCATCACCTGACATCCCTGGCTTTGCATGCTCACAACGGAAAGTAACAGTTTCATAAATGAAAGTGGAAAAAAAGGAGAAGAAGGGTCATACCATATCCATGCGGTTGCTTTAGGTCTCGCTTCATCCCTAAATAACATCGACTCTTCTTCCATCTCTGCACTCCTTACATCCCCTTTGATCTTCCTCGCATTTGTTGTCATCAGCATCTCTTATTTTTTTTCCTCTGTAGCTGTCTTCCATCTCTCAGAGAGCTCTCTAATAACCGTAGCCTGGACAACCTAGACTGCATTGGAGATACACGCTGGGATGATGATGACTTCAGCCAGGCCTGCAGCACCTTGGGCAGACGAAGCTGCATGGGTCAGGTGAGTGCACACGGACCCAACAACCTTTCAATGATTCACCCAACATCATGCCTGCAGAGGCTGGGGTGTGTCTTAATTACAGTTTTTGAATCAGAGTTGTAAAAATGACACTCTGGAAATGTGTTTTTCAGAAATGTTGGTGTTCTGAGCGGTTCTTTTTAAATATGAAGTTTGGTGAGCTGTCACAGTCTCATCAGCTCTGCAGAAAACAACTAGAAGAGGTTTCAAAGAGTCACATTTCATTTGCATCATCCTAACACATTCAAATGGAGCTTCTCACTTTTATCTCACTAATCGTCAAAATTTGCCTTTTGACAGATGCATGCATGTCTGTATCATATTCTGATCAATTAAAGCAAAGTGGCAGGCGCCGGTGATTTGAAGCCTGATTCCATCCACATGAAGTCGCATGAGAGCATGTCGTGCGTCCTGCGACAAGGTCAATGACATGAGGAACAAGTGTGTGTAAAATGATCTTTTTAATGAACTTTTAATGAGCCAGTGCACTCAGGAAGCATATAGGATTTGTGCCCATCCTCTGAAAGGTCCCTCATTTTCAGCAAATGTGTCCAATAAGCTCCTAGATGTCATCCTTTTCATTTACTTGTGCTGCAGAATGACAACTATATTACACTCACTGAGCTCCGGATCAGGAAATTTGATGCTTTCTTCAAAACAAAGTCTTTCTTTTTTGGTGTTTCTCTTTGTGCATCCGCATTTCCCTCTGTGTGTTCCTACGGATCTATTTTTGACTTCAGACTTCCAATAAGCAGAAATATATACAATTTCCTCATGTTTCTACCTCTTCTAAAGCACTCTCAGAGATAGCAGCCTGCTGGGAGCTGCTGCATTAAATGTTCAGCTGCTGCATTCAATGTTCTCTTATATGTTCTCATGTTTCATGCTTTCAAATGTGTTTTCTATTTATATAGATGGAAAGTTCTTTTGTATAAATATGCAATAACATAAATTACATACGCCAGACAGTTAAGTAAAATATCTAGTCGTGGTTTCACTGGAGTTTGGGCCTGTTTCTACTCCTCATTAACACAGATTTGTTTTAGATACAGCCGCTGAGATCAAATTGCTTTTCTCACTCATTAATTCTTTCCTCATTCCAGCTGCAAGACCTGGAAATGAGTCATCACTATGAGGACCGCAGCTCTGAGTCCACATTCAGGGATTCCCGCTCCCATTCTCAGGACAACTCTGAGCCTCCGGATCTGCCAATGCCGACATGCTTCCGATCACGTAGCCACAGCTACCTGAGAGCCATCCAAGCCGGTTGTTCCCAAGATGACGACACGGCATCTGTGGACTCTTGCTGCTCTCCACCTCTGACTGACACCACTGTTCGCACCTACAGCACCAGCACAGGTGAGCCATGATCCAAAGGCAGTTGACTCTTGCCTCCGTGAAACTGTATACTGTATATGGTTATGGTGAGACAGAGATTCTAAATGGATGGTAATGGTAGTTGTGGAATATTTGTGTTCTTACGTAAATATCATATATCTAGCCTAAATGTTATTTTTCTATTCATCTTAACGTTCACTGCGTTAGGGTGCATTATAACATAATGTCCACAGCTGGGCGCTGTTTCATTTAAATTATACAGTCGAGACTAGCGACTACAATTACGTCCGACTTGATATTTGCTGGCTGACTTTCCATAAAGGGTCCTAGTTAATCAATTTATTTTTTAAAAAGTAATCTTTTAGAGGTGTATAGATAATATTACTTAGCGAGCGGACATCTTAATCTTTGCATTTGTGCATCATATCACTTTTTAATCTGTTCACGCGATGACAAAACTGTAGAGCTTTCATATGTCCGAGGCTGCCGTGAATGCGTCGGTTGACACGCCACCACGCCTCCTCCAGAACCCAAGCAAAAGACGCTCAGACTCGTTTTGACACGCATAGCGAACTCTGCTCTGGTCCCTGATCTTTTATCTGCACCTGGCTGCTGAGAGAGTAGGTTTTTTTTATTGTTATTATTATTTTTTTTATTTTAAATCCAATTACTAATTATCATGAGTGTGAATTTAACATGGTTTGTTTGCTTTTCAACTAGTCGTTTTTCGACCAACGAAACCTTTACGCATCCATATATCCGTGTTGAGGTTAAGATACATGTCTTAGTTTTTTGATCAATTTAATTTGCAAATAAGGAGCTATAATAATCCGAAAAGGTAGGACTAACTTAGTATGACTAATTTAGTGTTAATTTGCTGTGAACAGTGTCAGCTTCCCTATAACTTATTTATGCCAATTCCAGGCGCCTGATAGTGTCGGATTTCAGTAAAACCTAAAATATAAGCTTTTAAAATGAGATTATTTGCCACAAAAACTAACATTATCACCAGTTTTCATGTCACCGCATCTCAGATGGTCTCCTAAAATGAAGTTATTTTAAATACAGCAGCTCAAACCGTTTTACCGGCTGTTTGTCTCGGTCATCCAGACAATATTCTCATTCCATCTGCTGCTTTTTGGTTGTGTAAATGGAAAATTGGTCTTAAAAACGACTATTTAAGTCTGCCCCACTTTTTAAAAAACGTTTTATTATTATTATTATCCTTTTAAGTAAGATCCGGTTAGAAACAGTGGAGGAACTTTAAAAACAGCCTCTGGAAACAAATTATAACTTTATTTGTGATCTTTGACCTATTTTCTGAAAATCATGAAGAGTATTGCTTTTTTGAGAATTTTTACAGTTATTTGGTTAGAAACTACCTCTTGTAGAGTTTCTTTTATCCCCCAGTAATCAAACTGATGTAGACATCAGCAAATTAAATACGACAGCAATATATATGTGAATCTATTCTAATATTATTCTATTATGATTAGAAAGCACAAAACCTGTATGACTCACATATTAATATTATTTTAATATTAGCTTAGGTTATTACAAATGTACCCTGGACCTTTAAAGTAGTTAGTAATGGTACCTAGAGATTTTTGAGGGGAAATAGAGGAAGTGATGAAGAGGAAATCCTGCAGTGGACTGGAAGGTGTGCCACTGTTTTACCATGGTTCTGTCAGAACAGGAGATTGCGGTTGAGATACTGTTAATATGTGAGATAAAGCCCCATAGGTTAAGGTCCAACAGCACCATCTGCTGATGCAGAGGGAAGTTGAAGATTCCACCTGAACAAGTCAGGACACACCTGGCCTCAGCAACCTGATGATCAAAGGAACTGAGGAACTTTGACAATTGATCTTTCAAGGATCAAGGCCAAGGGGCTTTGCACATAAAGCAACCTACTACATTATGTGACCTTGTATTAATACTGCCCCCTTTATTAAAAACTGTACTGTTGCTACTGATTAAGACTTGTCTAACCTCAGAGTTGTGAATAAATCCCTTTAAATCCCATTAGATTCCTTTGTTCATGTGTTCTGGCCGATAGCCCATCCCGGATCCTGTTAATCAGACGTATCCAGCCCTCTCCCTCCCTCTGCCTCCTCACCCAGCAATCCTTCCACTGAGGCTCACCTTTGAACAGCACGTGCATAGCTGAAATCAGCTAATGAACGTAGCTGGGCCCATTTGTGCCCGTCTCTGCGCATTCATCTCGTCTAATCCGAGATGTTGCTGCCGTTATGAATTCGGGCCTTGTTTTGGCCGAGTTAAGCAGATTGCATGGCATTAAGACCTGCGGCTGTTTTCTGTGATGAAAACGCGATGTGGTGTTTGGAAAACTGCAGCAATGTTACCCAAACACACACACACACACACACACACACACACACAGACATATACGCAGAGTTGTCAGTCAGATAGCCTGCAGACAGAGGTGTGGGTGGAGTCTGTTCATCACTTGGCTGCCACAGCACCATTCGCCATCCAGCATCTCTGTCACGTCAGGGAATTTGGACAGCAAAATGGAAGCTTGCCAGGTTTTCTGGGACATCGTCTGATGCCCGGAACAAACACAAACAGCGTGTTTAAATATTAAGAGGAGCCACAAACATGCTCAGTTGCTCGTGGCGATGAAGCTTGATCCAGGTTTTGTCAACTGAGCTGAGTGACAGCAGCTGGACAACTTAGTTTCAGACACAAAGAAGCTAATAAATGTACAACAGGCCTTTTGTTCTGGGCATATACACAGCAGCTTACATGTTCTCAAAACAGATTTTTCAAATTCCTTTGATTTAAACACAGACCCTTCTGTGAAAACGAAACAAAGCTGGAGAAATTGTCATTGAAATCATCTTGAGTCTGGGGAAAACAGGTCACATCATTCATTTCAGCCACAGCAAGAAAGAAAAACAGTCTCTGACTCTTAAATATTGGCTCATATTGGCTGACGGGGTCTTTGAATGTTTCTCTTTAACCATGGCAAAAAAGAAAAATCACAATTTAATGACAATAAGTCACAATTAAAATGGGACCTTTTTTTCATTGCACAAACTAATATTAATTAATTCCTGTCTGGTTTCAGTTTCGACGTGTATAACCACCTGTAAAAAGGCGGCCCCTCCACCTGTGCCGCCCAGAACCACGTCCAAACCGTACATCTCTGTCACAGTCCAGAGCAGCACCGAGTCAGCCCAGGACAACTACCTAGACCAGCAGGACCGGAGGTCAGAGGTCAATAGCCAGTCCAGTCACGCTCACAGCAACTCCTCCGACAGCCTCGACAGCACCCGTGCCAATAGCTTGGCGAGGGGAATTTCCCGCCCCACGCACATCATCCCCACCCCCATAGCCATCCCGAGAGATCCAGTCGCCCCCTCCACCTCCAATGCCTCCACCGAAACCAGCGACTCGGCCATCCAGAGAGATAAATCGGGGTTAATCAAGGGGGGTCTGGCTGCAGAGGAGCCCCTGCTAGCACCAGTACCCAGACGGAAACTCTCCTCCATCGGCATCCAGGTAAACGGGGCAGCTGATGTTCTTTTTGTCTCAGGAGCGTGCAGTGTTTTAACACAGATGTTTTACCTGCTTGTAGGTTGACTGTATTCAGGAAGCTCCCCGAGAGGAGACTCCTCCATTGGCCAAATTTCAGTCGATTGGCGTGCAGGTGGAGGACGGGTGGCAGTAAGTCCTTCTACTGTCCTTGTACCAATGTGAGAAATTTATATTATAGCTACACACACACACACACACACACACACTGCTGTGACTGCTATTTGGTGCTATTTGATGTCTATATTATATTATATTTCTATATAATATATGTCTATATTATATTAAATTTTAATTTGATAACAATGAAGGAGACATTAAATCTTGATTATCTGAAAGGTTTTACATATTTAAAGTTGAGCCAATCAAATCCAAATAAAATCCCTTTGAAGGTCTTTTTAACCTTCTGATGCTGTGTGACAGCGGGAACGCCAACAGAAAAGGGAATAATAACAAATTTTATCAGAACATTTATCCGAAAATTGACCTGTTGATTTGTCAGATGCAGAATCAGCATATTAGAGTCTGAGATGAGGGTTTTAATGTCATCGTTAGACTGGATGGGGATGTTCCAGCTGTAGTTTCACTGGCAATCACATATTTGCTGATGTACGTGACACATATAAGCCAAACCCTTCCTGTCTAATAACAGGAAGTAGAACTAATGCTGAGTCTGGCTACACAACTCAAGTACAGTCAGAATTAAACTGATAAGATTCAGTCTGAGTGCTCAGTTATTCCTTATAAATATATATAAAACCCAGATGCTGCTTGATTCTGGCTATTAATCTAGCCTTTATTGGGCTGTGGTTCAGCACATTTAGGAGCTGAACAAAGATGCTTATTCTGCCAGCTGGTTCTCATAAGGGTGGCAAGAGAATTAATAAGCTGCTCTTTCTGCTTATTTCTCTCCTTGTTTCAGGCCCAGTGGCTCCAGCAGCATGAGCTCGAAACCAGAAACAGATTCAGACACCCACAACACCCCCCCTGCCCTCCTCAACAGTCATGTCAAACAAGCCGAGAAGAAAGTCATGGTCAACAGCGCCAGCCAGTCCACGAGCCCCCCTCCCCGACAGGACTCTGTAGACAATGGTGATGCCCCTGGTGACCCGTCTTCACCCCCACCTGCCCCCAGGCAGATCCTCAAGCGCTCCACCACGCGAAGCAGCTCGTCTTCCTTCTCAGAAAGCCTGGACCCAGCCCTGGACCCCTCGTCTTTACCGCCACCAGACCCGTGGCTGGAGAGCGGGAATGGGAGTAGCAGCAGCCTCCCCCAGTTTGGGAGTGGGGGGACACTGTGTAGGAGAGACGGCCACTGGTTCCTGAAGCTGCTGCAGGCCGAGACGGCGCGCATGGAGGGCTGGTGCCGGCAAATGGAGCAGGAGACCAAAGACAACCAGCTTTCAGAGGAGGGTAAGACCATCATACCATATTTATGCCCTGAAGCAGAACCTCCTGAGTTCTGCCCACAGCAGACATACGCAGCCCCGAGGAGCTGGGGCTTTAATAACAGGGGGTTACCACACATGAGAATCCCCGTAATCCCCCAGAATTAGACAAATCTTCTCTGAAACTGATTAAAGCATCAGATTAGATTAGTCGCTCAACATCATCGGGCGGGCACACGCACTTTGTGTCTGGCACAAAGTGCACAAAAAGCTCGCTTCGTATCAGCACTGGATCAGAGCTGGCTGCATGACGCCAGTGTGTGCAGCTGGGACACAGCAGTGTCGGCATCATTACGGGTGACATGCAGCATTAGCAAAACGTTCACATCAAGGTAGCAACCATTATCATCACTGGAACATATCGGATCAAAGGGCGGCGTTGCAGATACCCCCTAAATTGATCACATTTTCTGTCTTTTTTCATGTAACTTCAAATCAGCGATCATATAGGGATTCCGGTTGTGTCAGAGCAGATGTTTGACCTAGTTCCGATACAGCGGCAGACCAGTGTGTTGGCTGACCGAAGCCTGGCGTATCTATGTGAGCTTAGATGCTTTTAAAGAGGATAATGTTGTTCAATATGGCGTAATCCTCTTCATGCATCCCCGTGGAGCTGATTTGGCAGGCCATCGCAAACCACACCTTTAACTTCAGACATAAACCCATATTTCATGTGTTGTTTTTTTTTTAATTCCCTCCTCAGTGCTGGGAAAGGTTCGCAGTGCAGTGGGAAGCGCCCAGCTCCTGATATCCCAGAAGTTCCAGCAGTTTCGGGGACTATGTGATCAAAACTTGGTGTGTATTATATCTCAGATGCCTGTTGGTGTAACGGAAAACTGTTGTCCAGACAAGAGGATTACACCATGACTTATTTATGATTTGTTTATTTTTCAATACCTATGGCTGATCCAGTACATATAGCAAGTGCACTTATGTACTGTGTGTGCATATAATAACTGCACACAGTACATAAGTGCACTTATGAACTATTTGCGCATAACTGCACCTCCAACATTTATGGGCATATTTGAGCAATACAATGTACATGTTTGATACAAAGTTAATGAAAAAGGTGCAAATACGTGTAGAATCGCAAATTCGTTATATTTATATTTTTAACTGCTATATTTTCCATATCTTGTGTTCGTTTGATGTGTAACTTGGCTCCCTCTACTGGTATCAATGAAAATAACACCAGATGACGAGCACAGTATATTATTTGTGCAGTAAAAGTATGGCAGTTCTGAGGAAGCAAACATGTTATCTAAGGTGATCATATTTTAGTTCTTCCTTGTTTCCACATCATCTGCCTTCTCCTCCATCCTGTGTTCAGAATGTGAGTGCCAACCCAAGGCCCAGTGCCCAGGACCTGGCTGGTTTCTGGGACCTGCTGCAGCTCTCCATTGAGGACATCAGTCTCAAGTTTGATGAGCTCTACCACCTTAAATCCAACGACTGGCAGCCCGGGCCGCCGGCGGCTCGCCAGTCGCCCCTTGAGCGGAAGGTACTTCCCACACCTGCTGCCCAGTGCCCTGGCTGGGGTAGGAAAGCCGCCGAAACCGGCCTCTCTCCTCCCACCACCACCGCCATTTCTCCCACTCTTGTTTCTTTTTCCTCCCCTTTCAATGCCCCTCATTCCCGTGTGGGATAAATGGAGGGCCTCCTGTCCAGTACAAAGAGAGATCCCTTTAGGCATGCATGGACAACTTCATGTCAAAGAGGGCTGTCTTTGGCTTGATTTGATGTGAAGCCCTGATGTGAGCGTGCATGTGTCAGTTACTGGTGTGTTTGTTGTTGTGGAGCATGGCCAGGATGTGCTGACTAATGTGGCTTTTGCTCCTTCTCTGTCCTTTCTTTGTATTTTCTGTGTCCTTGTCCTGGCTCTGATCTCTCCGTCTTTCGCTCTCTCTGGTGTGTCTGTGTGTGTGTGTGTGTGTGTGTGTGTGTGTGTGTGTGTGTGTGTGTGTGTGCGCTTACGTGTCTCGGTGTTTGTGCATATCGTTAAAGGTGTTTGTGTTTTTTCAATCCTGTGATTGTGATTTAGGATTGGCCCCGTCATCAATTCATGTTTCCATTATGTCTCACAAACATTTTTCACCAGCTGTCTGTCTAAATGACTGTCTGCTAAAGTCCCGTCTGCATAAGCAAATAGAGCCTCTTGATCAGGTTCCACATGACATTCTCTCACTCTCTTATCTGTGGCTGTGTTTCTGTCTCCCCGTGTCATGTTTCATCACTCCAGGAGGAGGACAAGGCGACCCCTTCAGCGTCAAAGAAGCCCGGTAAGGGTCGACCTCTGCTGGGCCATGAGAAGAGCTCCGACTCCTCGTCCCCATCTTCTTCGGCTTCAGCGGAGAAGCAGAGGCAAGAGGCTCGCAAGAGGCTGCTGGCTGCGAAAAAGGCTGCGTCCTTTCGCCAGAACTCTGCCACAGAGAGTGCAGACAGCATCGAAATCTACGTCCCTGAAGCCCAGACTCGCCTTTGAGACAGACGACTGGTGGCCTGGGATCAAAAGACGGATAAGTGTCAATGCAACACCTGGAAAAAACACATCTGCAATGCGAATTAGCTGCTTTGAGTAGACACAGGAGGGGGCGAGTGGGGGAGGAGCGAGCAGGTCAGTGGCTGCAACAGGCTGGTCCTCAGATAACAAGAAAAAATGACAAACTCTTATAAAATGGTCCCCTTTCTGCAAATGAACTCCGTCACATCTCATTTTTGCTGTTTATCCACGAACTTGGCGTCACCATGACGATAATATACTGAGAAAACTCTTTGAAGACCGTTTTGAGGATCTGTTCCGAGGACAGAAGGCCAACACTGAAACACTTCTGACTCCATGCTCTCTTCCCAGGGCTTTGGCCATTTTGTAGCTTCGCACAGCGCCACCCTCTGGCCATCACACACGCTGCGCTCATACATGCTCAAGTGTGTACGTCTTCCTCATATTTATTTTATTCATCCCTTGGTTTGGTAGAAAAATCTAGTGACGATCAATATTTTTGCTATGATAATTTGAAACAACAGTATTTATATAGTTTTAGCAAAGGCTGTGCATACCTGTCCTGTAAGTGTGCATCCTTATGATGCCCTTGTGTCAAAAAGCTGATTGGAGTCTGTACAGTTTGGCTTCTTAGTGGTTTTGAGTGGAAACACGAGGATCAGTCAAAATGCCAGTAGCCACACTTGCACCTTAACCTCCTTTTCAGCCTCTTTTGTTCCATTAATTTCTGCTCACGTGCATGCCGTGACTATAGGTACCTGGATACTGTCATTCTGTGCAAGTATGCAAGTACTTTTATCCCCCACATTTATCCTCTTGGAGGGATTTAAGAGAGTAATGTAGCAGGCTAGTGCATGCAGAATGGTAACATTTATACTTTAGTTTTGGAAACCATTTTGCCTCCCATCATTCTCCAGTCTCATTAAACATCTTCAAAGGTACCTGCAGGTTTTTATTTGTCACACTGAAGCAGTTTTAGATGCTTTTTCTTTGTTTTTCTCACCACGTGTTCGCTATTCTCTTTCTTATAAGGAAAATGGCACAGGCCAAAGATGAATTTGCTATTTCAGAGTCATCTGTGCAGTCAGATCTGAGCTGTAACTGTGAAATAAAAACAGGGGGAAATTGCAGCCGACGTGTATGTGCACACGTTTGGAGGCTTCATATTAGTTTCCCATGGGCACAGCAATACTGGTGATTGCTTTGTCGTAGTTATGATAGTTCTTTTCCTACTCTGGAGACCCAGGCAGGTAGTTTTTATCCTCTTGGGAACAACAGAAGAAAAAAATCCCCTGAATTCTGTGCACCATAATTACATTTTTCATTTGAAGGCAGTTCCCGAAACACAAGCAGGTCTGAAACTTGTCTCTGCAGTCTTACGCGGTGAGAGTCAGCCTGTCATGGCTCGCCTCATGAACAGCTCTCTGACTGTCTTGCTCTCACGTTTGGTTTCCTCCAAATAATTAAACAGACCGTCCTGTTCCTCTAGTAAGCTGTTGCAGCGTCACTCCTCTGGCTGTAGCAGTGCCTATTACCTAGTGTGACCCAAAAACGATTTCCAGGGTCTTTGAATTGGAGCATGCCGATGGCTTCCATTGTTCCTCCAGATTTCTCTTCACTTCAGGTCTTTGTTTTCCTGTTGTGGAAGACTCCCAACAAGGGAAATACCTCAGGGGTGTCAATTGCTTGCTCGTTGATTGCTGTCAATTCCCCCCATAACCCTCCCCACCACCCTAGTTAGCATTGTTAGCACTTGGGTTCCTTTTGTGTGTCTCAAACTAAAGTCGTTGGCTTGATTTGATTTCTGACTGCCAGGAGTAGAAAAAAAAAATGTGTGTCTGACAGATTTAGGTGTCTCACACCTCAGCAAACTACTGTCAGACAGTTTTTACAGAAATTCAGCGGTGAAGCAAGGAAATGAAAGCAAGGAAGCAAGGAAAATTTAAAATGTAATTTGTTAGTGTGTCTCTTTTAACACAGAAGCCCACATCAAATTTTTCTCAAATACACTGAGAATGAGGGCTGGAACTGAATAAGAAAGTTGTTTTAGCGCCACAGATGAGTCACTCAGGTGTGTAAAGTGCCCTGAAATGTACATCACACACTTTTAAAGCAGAAAAAAATTGCACTCGTGCATTTTTAACAGCACTTCTCTGCAATACACACACATCCTGGGATACACCTCAGTCTATTTCCCAGCAAGGCTCATCCACAATTCCAACAGCTGCACTGCGGGAGGCGGTGTTTTCGTAAAGCTGTTGATTTAAGGGTGATAATGGTCCCCGTTTAGGCTTTTTAAAGCCTAAACTGTAACACTTCACATTTGCAGAAACAATGTTGAGTTCTGGTGCAGGTTGACTGTTTTCACCCTGGCAGTGAGCGGAATTCTTCAGAGTGCCTGCTTCTGACTAGCAAAAGTGGAAATTTGATATTTAAACAAATGTAAAAAAAATAATATCTTTCATTATCTTTTTTCACCCACCTTCTTTCAGGGCAGTTTTGTCCCTGAAAGAAGGTGTTCCTCCTCTGAATTCAATCCCTCCCCTACTGTAGTCTGAAGGCCTTCTCGCAAACAAACACACTCATTAACATCTCTGCTTTGTTCCACCGAGTCAGGCATTAAACTGGTGAATGGGTGAGGGGCAGGATCTGCACCCGTTACAGGAAATATGATAATGCAAAAAGTGTTTTGAAATAAATACAAGGATGGATACTTGATGAAACAAGCACATTATTTAAATTAAAACTAGGATATCTATTTTATAGGCTGAAGATAGTTTGTGGGGATTTAGTTTAAGTATATTGTTTGAGAGTGAGTAGGTGTATTGTTATTAAGAAAAAACTAAATTCTTGTCAGTATAATCTGGGTATTTAAGGTATATGTGCAATGTTGAGTTAAACTGTTCATATTAGATGAGACTAATAATCTTTGCATTCCTCCCCTGTGCTTTTTAAAGACGTTTTCTGTATATAAGGGCAAAAGCAGACTGAAAACCCTCTTTTACAGGCTGTAGAGCTACAATATTTATACTACTATAATGCTGTTCTAATGTATAATGAGAGACATTCAATAAAAGGCACAAAATACTTTCTCAAAGTTAGAATTGTTTCATTTTTCCTGTTACTGCTTTATTTTATTGCCTCTTGAAGCATATTTTGTTTTATTTCCCGTCCAGATGGGTTTAAATTACATAAATTGCTTGACGTATGTGTGTTGTTAAATTCACGTTTAAATCGCCCCAGGATTTACCCTCGGAGGGAATCTGCTCATGTGTGAATCGACCTGAAGCGACGTGAGTTCAAATGTCCTAAAGTTGGTTAATTCTGTTAGAAAAACGCTGAGGGCGCAGCCGTTATGATTTATATAATCAGAATATTTTTGGTTCGGCGTTACGTAAACCCGCACCGCCACCGTCTCCCGCACATGAAAACCAGACTTTGATTGTTGAAAAGACGTGGGGGAAAGTTGCTGTAACTGCGCTGTTTTATGTTCGTATAATCGTGCAGCATCCGCCGCGTCGTGAAAACAGCGTCGTTTGAATGACTGCGTTATATTTTGAATGAAATGGTTCTCCAGTCAGTCACTCTGACACGGAGCCTGTCTGTTATCCTCCAGGGCGTCCTGATTGGCCAGCTAAGGCGAAGAAGGCCCAGCGGAGCCCCGTGATTGGCCGGGATCCGTGAAAAGGGGCGGACTCACTTCAGCCGAGACTGTCAAGATTGGCATAGAGCTGGCGCTGCAACGTGCAGGTAAAAAAGGAACCAGCTAAACAAAACAGCAAAACACTCGCGTCGCGGCAGAAAGAGAGGAGCGGGCTGGAGGATGACCGCCCAGTAAGACAACGTCCGGAGCCAGTAAGAGAGCCGCCAGAGAAAAGTCCCATCACCTCGAATCTCCTGGAAGAAAGTAAGTGTGGTTTCGCCAACCATCGCTCGGCTCACACGCTTTTGTACAGCGAGCAACTTGGAGCAGCTGCGTGTTTTCAGACGAACCATCAACAAAGAATGAAAGCGCTGAAACGAGGTGAGTACGGTCTTCATCTCCGCCAGGTGCTCAAAAGTGTGCGACTAAGCATTCTCTTGGGGGGGGTTCCGAGTTTTATAGTTTTTTCCCCTTCCTCTAGCGTGTTTGCGTTTAAATTTGGAGGGACGGCTAGCCAAGCTAGTTGTCTCCGGAGGCAAGCGTGGTGTGTCCATCTGGCCAGGCGACGTGCAGGACGCGCTGCTGCTGCTTCCTTTGTGCAATCTAGGGGGCTAATTTGGCCACTAGTACAATGGCTTGTGCGCTTTTTATTTACTTGTTTTATTTTTTTTTTACAAACAAGAAACGTGTTTTGTCCAATACGACTGTATAAGATGGTAATTAATGGACAACGTAACAGCATTACGGACCGTTATGATAACGTTGTTTGACGTTCTAGTAACCGAGTTATTGTATTAAGGGCAACTTTTCACTTTTTGTAAGTTTACATTATTCACACAATTTGAAAAAAGTTAGTCTGTGGATAATGTTGCTATTTTGACAAAATAGTCATGATAAAAGAACTATTACAAGGACAGTTTGGCGGACACAGATTTACCGACTTTTGAGGGGGAGGAGACACTTGGTAAACAAAGTTTAGGAGTTCAACTGATCTCTATTTATGTCGCCTAATTGGTTAAATTGCTGCCACATTTAAGATTTTTTTTTTCATTTAGGTGTTTTCCTTATTTTTGGAGTGGTTTAATTTACACGGATGATCATAATTAATTTTTAGTTTCTGTAAATTGCAACGTGCAAGACAACAATGACAACTTAACTTCACAGTTGCCAAAATGTAGATCTTAATTGATCTTCTCCATACTTAAACAGTGCAATTCTGCTTTGACAGTAATTTACGTGCCTGGGTTAATGGTCTCATTTATAGCCATTACAATGGTAAAAATTCTATTTGCATTTGCATGTCAGCCCACCACCCCCTTTCCCTAATCTAACCTTGTTTAGGACTTCCCCTCCATGCCAGGAATGCAGAATTCAAAAGATTTTTCAACTGCTCCAGCAGTCTTGAGCCGGAGTGGCATGAGGCGAAAACAGCCTCCTTCACACAGTCAATAGGTTCCTGGGCCAGTAGCTACTGTGATGTTGATATGCACACAATCTTCTTTGTGAAGACAGGCGCTGCCCCAGGGGTCAGGTTTCAGCCAACCCCAGAGAAAGACATTTACTGCATTCTGCGGCCCACCCCTGGGATCAGGCATGCTCCATTTTGAGGGTAGATTCCCTCCAGTGGCCATCAAGACTGACATAATCCCCACAGCCGAGTTCAGGCCACAGAGTCAGTGTTTAAACATCAGTGGCCACTGAAACTTTTGACAAGCCTTCACTACTCATCAGCTCTTGCATAGTTTTATCAGAGTGTTAAATTTGTGCAAAGCAATGCAGATGCTTGAGGGGCTTCCTTACTTCCATTTCTCACAGAAGAAAGAAATCAGAATGAATTAAAAAAAAAAATTACCTTGGCTGACAGACCTTATCTGCCCTCTTCTCTCAGCTCTGGAAGATGAGCATCGCCCAGATCAGGATCACTCCTCGGTGCTGTCGGACAGCGACGACAGCTCCCCGCTCGACTTATCGGGGAGGGGGCTCTTTGGGAAGCGCCGTCGCCGTGGCAACCTGCCCAAGGAGGCAGTGCAGATTCTCCGGAGCTGGCTGTACGAGCATCGCTTCAACGCCTACCCGTCGGAGCAGGAGAAGCTGAGCCTGTCAAGTCAGACCAACCTGTCTGTGCTGCAGGTGAGAAGCGCATCAACATAGACGGTTGAAAGCGAATGTAAATGTTTTTAGGAGGAAAAATATTTCATCTCTGACTACAAGCAGATATTAGCTCCCCTTCTTCCTCATTGTCTGAGGCTCTTACCTCAGAAAACAGTTTTAGACATGACTGTTCGGATCATTGCTTCCGCATTTCCTCTCAGAGAGATGGCAGCAAGCTTTCTTGTTATTTTCAGTGCAATGGAATGGCTTTTTGCTTGCTTCTACCACCGTTTATTTAAACCCTTTTTTATTATTGCCAGCTGTCTGAAGTCCAGTTTTTCTAAGGTGTGTGCAGTATTTTACCACTAGAGGGCGGACACAAGGCGGTTTTTAATCATTTCATAACATCGTCCCTGTTGGGTTTCGGATAAACCACCTGCATGTTTACCTGCAGGTCTAAACAGTACCAGTGTGAGATTTTCCCTCTTTTCACCAGATCTGCAACTGGTTCATCAATGCACGCCGCCGGCTGCTCCCTGATCTGCTTCGCAAAGATGGAAAAGATCCCACGAAGTTCACAATCTCCCGCAAAGTCGGCACTAAAAATGAAGTGAACTCATCTAACAGTGGGGGGGGCAGCTCTCCAGATGTTTCCCAACAACGGCCATCTGTCATCCGTTCCACCCCCACGCCGGACCTCAGTCTTCTTGGTAACACCGCCACGGCTATCCTGACCGGAGCGTGCTACCCCAGCAACGAGGGGTCCGTTCAGGCGCTGTTGAAGCTGGACACACAGAGTCTCCTGAGGGAGGCTGAGGAACAGAGCGCCTGTTTCACCGGCACAACAACAGCAGCAGCCGCAGCAACAAGCGGCCTCTTCAACACTCCTCCACCAACCCCCCCAGAGCTCTTCCCCACCCAGGACTTCAGTGATTTGAAGCTTCTGGTTGATGCGGCACTGCAGAGGGCAGCAGAGCAGGAGAACCTGAAGAGACTTCAGGAGAGTCAGAACCAGACTACAGGGGAATCACAGACTCAGCTCATGGACACAGAGTGTAAAACTCACTATAAGGACACGGGGCTGACACCACCCCCAGAGGACGGCCTGAAAGTCCTGGATACTTCCAAGGTGAAGAGCCTGATGAGGAAGACCATACCTGTCCAGGTGCCCATCGTGAATTCCTCAAACCCTCAGGTACCCCTCTCCCTGGCGGTCTCTGTCCCAGCTCCTGTTTTGGTCCCAACGCCGAGGCTCTCTCCTGTCCCTATGAATAAAAAGGTCATCTGGACCCCTGTAGAGAAGGACCCCATCAGAGATTCCAGCCCACACGAGCCACACGTGCCGCCAGCCCACGTGCCGACCTTTGTGCCAGTGTCTGCCACAGTTTTAGTGCAGCCAAATTCTCAGAAGGCCGCCACTCCCAAGGGTACGTTCGCTGCATCAGTGCCAGTCTCCACACCGTCCCCAACAAAACGCTTGGGCCCCGGCTGCGTTCCAAACCAGGCTTCATCGCACAGCATCACCCCTAACACAACTACGCCGCCTCCAACTGACACCATCTACACACCTGCCAGAGGAGTCCCATTTTACCTCCAGTCTGCCGCGCCCACCACAGCACCATCTCCGCTCTCTGTCCACGCCCCGGACACGGCGTCTGCCCATGGTCCCACCGCTGTCCCCGCTTCCTCGCCCTCCTCTGGCCTGCCTCCTCCTCCTCTTCACTCTTCCTCAGCAGCCATTAGCAGCAGTGCGCAGAGGAGTTCTGCGGTGGGGCCCAGTATTTGGAGCATGGTCCACACTGAGGCAAGGCAGCCGAGCTCTCTTCAGGTGGTAAAGACCCCGATCGCCACCGTGTGGGGCCCACAGTACAGCCAGTTCACAGTGAGTGAAACTGTCAACTAGAAGCTGAACCTGACTGTTTTTAATGACTGCTCGGACAAAACTGTACATAGAATTCCTGTTCACCCCCACAGACCTGTCAACTGGGAGAAACCGACTTGCTGTTTCAAGCAACTTTTTTAATGTTGAAATTGTTTGTTGTCGATAAAACATTCCTCACTGTATAAAGGATTTGATGACGGTTTTCCTATTATCTCCCCATGTGGCGATTGATGACGGAACGGGAGAATATCCCAGAATCTTAATTCTTTTCGTTAGGTGTGGTAACGAGCACCAGCAGTTAGCCTCTTCCGAACAGTGCAGACTTTATTGAATGTAAAAAAAAAGCTGTGATCTAGGCTGCCGTCATCCACGACTGGTCGTATCTGCCTGCATCAGCTTCATAGATTTCTGTAGTTGTGCAATTTTTTTTTTTTTGTCAATATTTAAACTCTTTGTTTCAGTACATCATGTACTTTTCCTCGGGGATGACAGAAGGGAAATAGTACTGCAGCGAGCCGGGCCAAGTCGCCTCCCCTCTCTTCTCAGTCCTTTTATGACGTGCAGGATTCTGCATCATCTCCGACACTCCACACACAGCATGTTCTCTTCCGTGTTCAGCTTCTCCACATCATCCTTGGTTTGACGGAGATTGTCATACGCGACCTTGCGCGGCCATGTGGGGGTTTTCATAGATTTTTGCAGGCGGGGGGGCTTGTGTGCAGCAGAGGAGGTCACATCGGCTCTGTTGCAGAAATCAATTTGACCATTGAGGGGAGAAGCTCGGGGACCCATCAGAGCCGCTGACCTGAAACGTTAGACCCGCTGAGAGATGGTGCCTCTTGTCTCGCTCAGAACACTTCAGATGTTGGATCTTTAGGAGCTGGTCAGTGCATTTCCGCTCTGTCCGTCATGATTTTGAGTAGATACAACACAACATAGCAGATGTAGCACACTTCTGAGCACCTTGTTTTCCCAGCTGGGTGAAAACAGGAGCGTTTTTTGATGAATATTTTTTTCAGTTGTATTAAGAACTGTTTTCTATAGAATTTCAGATTCATCAAGCTGTAGTTTCCATGAAACTGTGAACATAAACCAGGAAATATGGCTCAGATTACCATCAGGTGGTCGGCACTATTGCGGAAATTCTTTCCTCTTTTTTTTTCCAACTGAGCTTTACCTTAACTCAACAAACCGTTAGTGATTGGGAGTACTGAGAACCCCAGTCACCACCACAAAGGCTTCGGTTCCGTGCAGATAAATGTGCAAATATACCTCAATTTTCACAGGTCATGTCAGGCTTGGGTTATACATAGAATACTAAGTATTAAAGTAATAGTTTTTTATTGTTCCTAGCACCTCATCAGATGTACTGGAAGTGGTTGGCTGCAGAACAGAGGTTTTTCTTTTATATATACATACAAATATAGTCAGGTTTATGTGATTTTTTTTCATTATTTCTTTTAGATGCACGTTGGTGCACTAATGAAAGATGATGATTGTAAATATTTTCATTAATTTTTTTGTTTCTGTAAGCATGACCCTTCTCTTAAATCGTAGTTTCAATCCAGCCGAATACACTCAACAAGTTAACGGTGGGAATCTTGTTTGACTGGTGCCAGTGTAACCTGGCTGCTGTGCCTTAAACTACAGCTGAGGGATTTTGTCCCTTTTTTTTTTATATATATATATGAAAACTTCAATAGTCTGTGCAATATATGCCTTAATGTTAAAATGTGTTTGTTTTTTGTATAAGCATTTCAGTGAAATAAAAGTTCAGTTTTTCATACTGGGATTGTCAAATCCTTTCTGCCAAAACATCCTCTATAAAGGTATTTTTAATGTGCGTTTTGTCGAAGCTGTTGCAACAAAAATGGAACAAAAATTGCACAAATATACGTTTATTTGCCTGAGCAACTTTATCACATCCGAGAATCCAAAACCAGACACACCAGATCCTTCAACAAATACACAAACGGCTGATATGATTTAAAAGCGAATTTCAGGTTCAGAGAGCTTTGACAATTTTAACTCTTTAAGGTGAATGAGACACGCGGAGGTGTAAAGGTTAATTATTAGAGACGGGCTGTAACTCATCGTTTCCAGCTGTAATCTCAAATGTCCAATCAGGCTTCCTGTGGCGATCCACAAAGGTCAGAGAAAGGTCATCTCCCATTAAAAAGGAAGCCAGTTGGATTGTAATGAATTTCAAAGATAATGTAAGATAATAAAATAAATGGCATTTATAAAAAAAAAAAGGCAAAACAAACTGCTCTTTTCATTTTCACTTAAACACCTGAGGAGGGTGGAGCTAAAGGGGCTGATGGGTGATGTAGAAAGTGTTCAGGGTGGAGGAGGAGATGTGGGGAGGACCCTCCCACTACTCATCATCCTTGTCTTTGGCGCCGTGTTTGAGGATGCGGGTGAACTCTGCGTAGTTGAAATTGCCCTTCTTGTCAATGGGTGCCTCGCGGAACAACTCGTCCACCTCCTCATCCGTGAAGCGGTCTCCCATGGTGGTCAGCAGCTCCCTCAGGTGGTCCTCGTGGATCACACCTAGGATGCAGGAGACGCGTAAAGACGGAGCACAAATGACCAGGCGAGCACCTCCGCGCATCCCCAACGACTCACCGGAGCCCTCCTCGTCGAAGCAGGCGAAGGCGTTGCGGATGACGTCCTCGGGATCGGTGCCATTGAGCCTCTCTCCGAACATGGTGAGAAACATGGTGAAGTTGATGGGCCCTGGAGCCTCCGCCATCATCCCCTCGAGGTACTCATCAGAAGGGTTCTTACCTGAGGCCGGAACACAGCTTTGCGTTAAAGCTCTGGCTAATACAGTATGCGTGCCTATAGTCTGTTGCACAGTGAACAGACAGAAACATGCAGAATGTTTATTTCCAGCCAATATTAATTAAAAAAACGATCTACTTTAAATGTCCTGGTAAACTTTCAAGTGCTATTAAAATGTCCCTTCAGCAGAGGCTGCCGGACCCTCAGTTACAGCACTTTTCTCTGCACGTACCCAGTGAGGCCAGCATGTCGTGGAGATCCTCCTTGTCAATAAAGCCATCCCTGTTCTGGTCAATCATGTTGAACGCCTCTTTGAACTCCTGGATCTGAGACTGGTCGAACATGGCAAAGACGTTGGAGGTGGCCCTCTGGGGGCGCTTCTTGGTGGTCTTTCCCTTGGCGCGCTTGCTGGACATGGTGGCGGCTGGATCTGGACCTGCGTGCATTCACGCGACAGTCACATGACCGTTCATATTCTGCATCAGACCTCCTCATTCCGCCTAAATGTCAGTTCAGGTGATGAGTGGGAACATGCCCCCGCTCTGATGCTAAACACAGGCTGTCTCCACATTTACACCCATCACTCATGCTCAGGTCTGGGAGGATTTGTCGCGCTGTGTGTCTGCCACTGTGTTCTCCCCAACAGGCACCAGCAGGTGACGGCGTATGATGTGACACCATACGCATCAAGGCGCTGCGCCAGCTTTAAGGCACAAGCCAATTAATCATGCTGCGCTTTACTGGAAGCTATAGGAAGAGGATGACTATCTAAATTAAAGATGTCTTTTTAATGTCAGCGCAGATTTGAGCATTGTACACAGATTCCAAAAATGGAGCTCTTATTTGCAGGAAATTGATTTTTTTTAAATGTCAAATGAATTCTGCTGCCAAAGATTTACTTGATTTATTTAAAATCAAGCACACACACAAGTCCCGTTGTTCCTGGCACACACTTATTGGATCTGTGCTCGACAATGGCGGTTCCATCACGCTGAAGAACTACAGAAACCTGCTTCTTATATCCATTGCTCCCATCTGAGGTTTGACAGAGACATTCTGACAATGCACTTTCCATTTAGGTTGTGCAGATATATAAGCTGGAGGTCCAGAACAGGAACCTGTCCTACATCTGAAACATGGAGGCTTTGGTGTGAACCGTCCCTGAAAATCCATCCTCTCCTCTGGATTCTTGTGCAAGGGAGCAGGCTGAATCAAGCCAGCAACAATCATTCCTCTGCTATGATCTTTTTGTGCTTTGCACAATGAAAGGGCCTGAACAGAAATAACAGGAATTCCACTGAAAACTTCAACGACCCAGTTTTGACTCAAGCGACTCTGGGATTTGACTGACATGCATTTGCACCACTTTTCTCCGCTCTTCTTTTTATCCACCACGATTTTGACAAAGCTCCTCTGTTTCCTCATCGAGCCACAACACACACACACACACACACACACACACACACACACACACACACA
>BJFM01000089.1:102837-137553 GCA_016586285.1 Arothron firmamentum
TAACTGACTTATTTGCTCCATCCCTTTCTGAATGTGTCCCAGCTTTAGCAATGTGTTCTGCAGCCGCCCGTCCTCTCCAAAGAGCGACTCTGAGCTTGTGGTCAAACCCCACGACTCCAGTGGGCCTCAGATGCAGTGGAACTGGGGAGGATTTCCCACGGTATGACCAGCCCACACAGAAAGTGCTGATTCAGGATTGTCGCACACTGTGTCAAATTGATGATTCTGCCCTTTGTCTGACAGCTGCGTCAGTCACAGAAAACGTCGCCAGAGTCTCCGAGCTCTTCTCATTTCCGCACCATTGAGAGGCAGGACTCCTTTGACCTGGGATGTGAACCTATAATCAGCTGTGGGCGGGTGGGGTGCGTAACAGTGGTGAGGCCACAACCCAGGACTCAATCGCTAGACATGTGTAGCTGTGCTACGCTAAGCACCCCTTTGTTCAAGGAAGAAGCCTCTTTTGTTGACCCTGCCGCCCCCAGTGACCTGCTCATGTCATTTCCTCAAGCAAAGACTGACATAGACTTGACATCGGGGTTTGAATCCGCATCAGGCAAAGAGGAAACCTCTTCTCATCTGGAAAAGGTCATGGACAATGCAGAATCTCTCAGCGGCAGAGGTAGTATTGAGCGCTTCATCACTGTGTCTGAAACAATCAGTCCTGCAGATATAAATGGTTATGCACAAAAACAACCGGTTAAATGGAGCAATGATGGCGGCAACTTAGCGATAAGTTCCAGTAGAACAGACTTCGCAGATCAGGATCATCAGTGTCTGTTATCAGTACATGTAGACCAGGCTTTGATCAGCAGTGCTGCTGTCAGTGAGGGGGACAGTGGGATAGAGCCCTGTGCTGAGGGGGGTGAGGATGACGGCGGTCCCGGATCACCAGGAGGCTCACAAACCAGCAAAATTGCACAAGCCGATGTTACCTGGACTCCTGCAGAACAGCAGGATAAGAAGAAAGGTGATGTGTTTTTCCAAGATCATTGATTTGTGTTGTTTGTGCACACAGAGAAACGATTGAGTAATGGGGCACTGTGTTTCAGGTAAACGGAATTACCACCTCGGCCCAGCAGATATTTACCTGGATGATCTGACTACTTTAGACCCTGAGGTCGCTGCACTCTATTTTCCCAAGAGGTAAGAAAGCTGGGACTACGGTAGTCATTTCAGGCCCTCAAGAATAACAAATTTCCAAATGACAACAGCTCAACAGAACTTTTCCCTTTTTGTTTTTGTCCTACAGTGAGACTGAACCAGCCTCTGCCAACCAGGGTTCCTTCTCAAACAGCCAGTCCCCCCAGTCTGTGGGCAGCGGGGCCGTGGACAGTGGAGCAGAGTACCTGTCAGATTCCACCTCCTACAACATGGACTTGAGCATGTCGCTCTGCGGACAAGAGAGCGACACCAGACAAATCACTAAAGGTAAGCTAACATTAGCAAATAATCCTGTATCAGTACCAGCTGACCTTGGGTTTGACAGCAGCCCGACTGTTACTTTGCACTTTCGATTTATCCAGAAAAGTTTATGGAGCACATTGTAACATACCAAGAGTTTGCCAACAACCCCGGAATCATCGAGGATCCAAGTCTTGTCATCTGCATCAATTCCAAGTAAGTTCTTAAATTGTTTCATTCACAAAATCTGCTTTCTAAGTTTCTTACCTCTGAACTCTTCTTCGGCAGATACTATAACTGGGCAGTGGCCGCTCCGATGATTCTGTCAACAGCAGCTTTCCAAACAAATCTACCCAAGGTATTTTAATGTCTCTGTTTTTAACGTCAGTAAAATGAACCCTAACCCTAACAGGTTACAAACAGTAATTGAAGTTCCTTTTGCATCAGAACGCTACAGATAAAAGCTTTTTTACATGAATGTGCTGCTATGCTGCAGAGCACAGTGGAGCGGCTGGTTAAGGACAAAATGCCCAAAAAGTCTGGACGGTGGTGGTTCTCCTGGAGGAGGAGAGACATGAGCAGTAGCGAGGTAAGAACTCAGACCCTAAAGTTCTGTAGGTTCCGCAAACGTACCTGATGACGCGCTCCTCTTGTTTTTCAGCAAAGGGATTCAAAGGAGGAGCCAGAGGAGCCTCTGCCCACTGATTCTTCTACAGTCAAGTAATTTTTGCCATTTGGATCATCACATGTTCTGATGCAAAACATTAGTCTTGTAATATTTTGTCATTTTTTTGGGACTTTATGTTTTTATTCATACTCCTAATGTGTACATCGTTGTCTCTCAGTGTGACATCGAGTGACATCAGCATTGAGAAGGCAGCAGAGCTCAGTTCAGAAGCTCCAGATCAATCGGCAGAGTCTCTCTGCGCCGCTCAGCGTATCAACCAGATTTACCGTAAATCCCTACGGTTGACCTCTCAACAGATTGTAAGAATTTGAGTGCATGTGTGCAGCAGGAGAGAAAGATCCGGTTGTCTTTAATAGTAACGTTAATTGCGTATCTCAACAAACAGGAGAAATTAAACTTGCGTGAAGGCCCCAACAAAGTGATGTTCAGTGTGACCACACAGTACCAGGGCACCTGTCGCTGCGAGGCCACCATCTACCTGTGGAACTGGGACGACCGCATTGTCATCTCAGACATAGACGGGACCATCACAAAGTACAAACATGTTATTGTCTGACTGGTGTTAAAGGCAGTTGGGTAGAAATCAGATGGAAGGCACAGCGGAGGGTCACGTTAATGTGAGTGTTGATTGTGTTCCCCACAGGTCTGATGCTCTGGGTCACATTCTGCCTCAGTTTGGAAAAGACTGGACACACAAAGGCATTGCCAAACTCTACCACAATATACACCGGTGAGTGAAAGGATTTATGGGAAATTCTGTGTTATGTTTATTACAATATTCACATTTAACCATTACTAAAGTTCATTAACAGTTAATCGGGGCAGCGCGGAGCTGCACTGGTTAGCGAGAGGTTCAGGGTTGGATTCAGTCTTGGGTCTTTCCTTTGTGGGGTCCGCATGTTCTCGCAGTTGTTTGGAGGCTCTGAAGTGTTTGCAAAGGTCTGATGTGTGTGTGTGTTCTGAGGTCCTGGTTTCTCTGTTCTTTGCAGAAATGGCTACAAGTTTCTGTATTGTTCCGCGCGCGCCATTGGTATGGCTGCCATCACTAAAGACTACCTTCAGTGGGTCAATGACAGAGGCACCGTCCTCCCTAAAGGCCCGGTGCTGTTGGCTCCCAGCAGCCTCTTTTCTGCACTACACAGGTAAGACTGCACGGATAGGTACAGTAGTGTCCCACTGGCAGAACTATACTCAACTGGTTTGTGCTTTCCAGAGAGGTGATCGAGAAGAAGCCTGAGATTTTTAAAATCGCCTGTCTCAGTGACATCAGGGACCTCTTCAACCCAAAGAGGCAACCCTTCTACGCTGCCTTTGGCAACAGGACCAATGTAAGCGATGTGGCCCACTGGCGCTTGTCAGACAGATAAAAAGATCCAATTTCTGAGGTCAGTCTGCGTTACTGCTGCACCTTTCTTTTGCAGGACGCATACGCCTACAAGCAGGTGGGAGTCCCCGACACTCACCTGTTTACAGTCAACCCCAAAGGAGAGCTCACTCAGGAGAAGACCAAAGCTAACAAATCCTCGTATGTAATCAGACAGAAGTCTTTGCTTTTTACCAACACCAGTGATAACCAAGGGCTTTTATTGTGTGTGTGTGCGTGTGTGCGTGTGTGTGTGTGTGTGTGTGTGTGTGTGTGTGTGTGTGTGTGTGTGTGTGTGTGTGTGTGTGTGTGTGTGTGTGTGTGTGTGTGTGTGTGTGCGTGCGTGCGTGTTTTGCAGGTACAGCCACCTCAGTGAGTTGGTTGAACATTTCTTCCCCCTGATTTATACTGAGGGCAGCTCGTGTGCTTTGCAGTGCGCTGAATACAGCATCGTCTCATATTGGAGAGATCCTCTTCCAGATCTGGACCTGGATGCATTACTGTAGACACAAGAAAGCCAGTTTTCAAATGTTTTGGACACGTGTTTTAATCTTGGGAGTTGGAAATCTTCCCGGTATGTTGACTGAAACAGAGTTTTCATTTTATCAAATAGATGAATGAAATTCCAAAAGTTGCAGACCTTTTATTTCAGAAGTGCGTATGACTGGGTCCATGCGCTGACTGCAGCCTTCACACACTATTTTGCTATTTTTTACATGAAAATCCTGCAGCCATCATCTTGAAAAAGATGCCTTAATTGTGTTTTTTTTTCTCTATCATTTCCTGCACAAGTCTGAGTCGTTGGGTGATACAGTCACCGCAAAGAGCATGGTCATTTCCTGATACCATGCTGAAGCTCTAACGTTAACTCACATACTACAAACAGCTTTTATTGCCCTGAGGTTATAAAAATGTTTAAGTATGCCGGATGTACTAAGCTACAAAAAGTGGATTTTCATCTCTGATACTTTATGATTGTATGTATGGATCGTCTGGTTCTCTGGTAATTACACAGTAACACACTACTTGGACATATGATTACTGCAGGGGTCCCCAACCTTTTCCAGCAAGTGGGCCGCATGGCCTCCCTGCCAGGGCCCCGTGGGCCGCACCCACCTTTTTAGCTAAATTTTGCTAAAAACAATGATTGAGAAAAACAATTGATCTTCAGGCATTTATTTAATGAGAAGGCTGGTGCTGCTTGGCAGAAGCTAGCACAACACCGCTCACAGACAGTAGAAGGGCGCCTTGCAGATGCTCATCCGTGAGTTGGGCCGCACGGAAAGTTTCGTGGGCCGCAGGGATAGCCCTGGTTTTCCTAGGCGGGCCGCACCTAATGTTAATTCAATCAGAGCCCCGCGGGCCACACCGAGAAGCCTCACGGGCCGCATGTGGCCCGCTGGCCGCAGGTTGGGGACCCCTGGATTACTGTGAAACAACATTATGCACATCTCTCTTCCTGCAGGGTTGATATATACTGTGTCTTCACACTAAGATGGTTGTATTTATTATATCATGGAAATGTCATTTTCCTTCAAACCAGATGAAAAGAACAACAACTGTGGTCCACTTTAGTGTTAGTTACTGTAGGTGCTGTATTGGTTCCGCTGTCCTCCCATATGGATAAACGTGCTCTTGAGCGTGAGCAGCAGCCGAGGTGGAGCGGTGACGTTCAGGGGTGTGTCAGGGTTTTTAAGTTTCTATTCCCGACCAGGAAGCGCGCACACAAACATCCCTGTTAAGGTGGGTAAGGCTTGTTTGCGTTTGTTTTGAACCGGTACGCCTCTGGATCGAGGGTCTAAGTTGTGTATTACGCGGATTTTTGTACTTATTTTATGAATATGCAATATTAAAGTCATGATGGTCACAATTCCTGCAGTATTTCCGTGTCTGGAGACAAATTAGATCGGTTTCGATCGCCTTGAGCGCTTCGATAAGGTGGGAGTTTTCTTCCCCTCCTTTTGAAAGTGAGATAAAAAATAAATACTGTACACACAACGTGTATCTCGGATTATTTACAGCGTTCAAGACCATCCATGACAACTAATATGCAGAAAAAAATTACAAAACGTTTTATTACAAAAGACGTATGATATGCGGCGCAGTACGCGGAAACAATTTCATGTGTTCTGGCAACAGTTACCTGGATTCATTTTTAATCTCACCGTATCTGCGCGAAAAGGGCAGGAAGTTTCCCAGAATTTGAATAAACATTCGATTTAAACCATGTGAATCTTGGGTTGATAGTTGTCCCTCAACCCTCTTATTTTTTCATTAAGAGAGCCTACGTTGGATAGTGCAAAGCCTTTTTTTTTTTTTTTTTTTTAAAGTTTCCATCTATAATTAATAACTCGTGTTCCTGGATTTTTTATTTTTCAGCATCTGCCACCGCATCTGCCTTTTAAAATGAATGTGGCTCAGAATGACAATCTGGACATGCTGGTTCCGGAGCTAACCTGCCCGATCTGCTTGCATCTCTTCTCTGAGCCGATGTCTCTTCCCTGTGGTCACATTTACTGCTTGGCCTGCCTGCAGACCATGGAGGAGGGCCTGGACCACCACCAGTGCCCTGAGTGTCAGGCAGAGTTCCGGGGAGCTGAAGATCTCGTGAAGAACTTCAAAGTGCGCAGCATCATTGAGACCTACAGAGCTGCCGCCGAGAAACTTCGTGCGGGTACAAGCCGCACTTTGAGTTCTGATGCTTGTGGTGGAGAAGAGCCCAACGCTGGAGACCACGAGGACACAATCCACGGGAGTCAGTCAGATGGCCCAGGGCCTGAGGGAAAGGATGGCTTTCAAATTGAGTCTGGATCCAGAGAACAGCAGTGTTATCCAGAACAAACAGGAAAAGCCAAAAGGGAAATGGATGAATCTAAAATCCAGCTGGCATCTCGAATCACAGAGTTGAGTCTCAAGTTGACGAAGGCAGAGAACGTGTTGACCAAAGAGCAGCAACAGGAGGTGGAGGCGACCACCGCCAATGACCAGCTGAGAAAGAAAACCTGCGGACTTCTTGATCAGATGGAGGATTTGTTACAGAGCTACTGCACACAGGTGATGCAGCTGCTTGACGAAGAGCTGGTTGTTGGAGAGGCAGATCGGAGCAGGCGAGTCAGAGAAGCTTCTGAGACCACGAAGCAGCTGAGACAAACTGCGCTCAGAGCAGAGTCCCTCATGACCAAAAACGATGCATCTGAATTTCACGAGGAGCTCCAGACTCTCCAGCCACACATTGTAGAGTTACTGGCAAAGCCCGTGGGAGAAGAGGAAGACCTCTCTGAAATGACATTCAACCCCTCACGAGGATGCCCCAAGCTGGAAAAAATAAGCTCTGAGCTCAGAGAAAGAATCGCAGAGATTCAGCGTTCTCTGCGAAACACTTTTAATCCTTCAGAGGTGACATTTGACCCCGAAACTGCCCATCCCAACCTCATCCTCTCAGATGACTTGAAGACGGTGACCTTTAGTGCTACCAAACAGTCTTACCCTGTCTCTCCTCTGAGGTTCACCAGCTTCTTCCAGGTTCTGAGCACTCAGACCTTCTTTGAAGGTGACCACTACTGGGAGGTGGAGCTTGAAGGCTCTCCGTGGATCATTGGCGTGTGCTACGGTGGGAAACTGCAACGCAGTGGGTTGGCGTCTGCCCTGGAAAGCAGCCGGGACTCCTGGTGCCTGATGTGGTTCAACAACTTGCTGACAGCCTACGAGCAGAGACACAGCGTGCCGCTGAAGAGAACCACAGTGTCACGAAGGCTGGAGATCAGACTGAGCTTCAAGACGCAGAGGCTGAGCTTCTACAACATCAGCCCCGTCAGTGGAAACACACATATATACACATTTAACTCTAAACTGACTGAACCAGTGCACCTGGCCTATAGGATGATGTCAGGCCACCCAAAAGCACGGGTCACCATTTATTCATAATGTCAGTTCTATTAACTATGTATTCTTGCAAATGGCGCATTTGAAAAGTTCAATAATATTAAAATCTAATTTAAGACTTGAAATTTGTATAAATAAAGTCTGTGTCCCAGTACTTCCCTATCACATTAGATAACTGGTACTGAAACATCTCTGCTCGAAGATAATGGCTTATTTTACTTTGTCATGTTGTTATTTTAATAAATAATTTGAAATTATCTTGTTTCATTATTCTGTGTATCCAAGTTAGATCTAACTTGGATAACTATGACCTACATGAATGAGAACCTACATAGACATGTTATTTTGTGTAATTACAGTAATAATTATATGTTATATGTACATTTGTTTTATTGTCTCAAGTTCGTTGAAATCAAATAAAACTTGGAAAACACACATCCTTGGGCCAAAAACAAAACTCACGCTCCGCATTGTCATCCCGCGAGATTTGCTAAGCTATGGATCATCTCGCGAGAAACATTACGCTTGGTGGCGATAGTGTCAGCTGACCACGCTATCGAAACCACAGTCATGTCTTGGATCGGTAATCAATTAATCGATCGATTATTACTTGTAAGGTGTGTGCCGAAGACATACTATCGCTGAATCATTTTACAGTAGTTGTACATTTGAAGCCGAAGACCGATAAACCGGTAGGTTTGTGTATTTTTAAACATGTATTTTGAGTCGGAGTTATTGCACTTGTCTGGCGTTTGTTTTGATGCTAACGTCAACAAAAAGTCATGTATAATCAGACCCTTATGTCACTATCACATCTAAATATATCTACCTATATTACGATCATAAATATAATAGTTTTAAATTACAAAGAGTTCGTTATATGATAACAGCTAGCAAGTTATGGTAGCAAAGGCTAACAACTAATCTTAAAACGATAAGTGAAAGTATTACTAACCGATACCAACGAGAAACGATTAGTTTTTATGTATAATCATTAACCAGCTCCGCTTTAAAAAAAAACAGCTGATCTCTTATAATATATATAGGAGTTATAAACAGTTTTAAAATGCCCAGTTCAAAAGTAGGTGTAAACGTATTTTAACGATGGGTTAGCTAGTGTGACGGGTTGAAACTTCAACCTGAGCGTCCCCAGCCGCGTTCTCTTAGTACGGAAGAACGTCTTTTTTTCATAATGTTTTAATTAAAGTGGAGGAGACTGCGCCTCTCACAACAGCCCGAAAACTTCGCACCCTGTAGTCTTTAAAACTGCTTCAAACCTTGAGATAGCCGAATTTTATTGGATTTTGTCTATGCCTGAAGGGGCATAAAAAAGCTCGCATCAGCTGAAATGGCCGATTTGTTTGAATTGTTTGGTATATACCCTTAGGCTCTGACACCATGTTGGCCACAGTGACCTCAGCGGTTAGGTTCACTTCATACAATGGCAGCATTTCACCTTCCCCGCTGGAGAACACATCAGCACTCCCAACGTGGCAACCTGACCCCCAGTCTAACATCACCAAACCTCACCGATGCCTGCAAGTGCTGTACGAGGACATCGGGGATTCCAGGTAGCATCTCGTTTGAAAAGATTGTAAAATGGTTCCAAAACTATGTAAATGGGTACAAAACTGGAGACTGCCATGCTGCCTCCTCAGGGTGCGGTTCTGGGACATTTTACTGCTTGTGCCGAATGTGGCCTTCTTCATTTTTCTGGTGTGGAAGTTTCCCTCAGCCAGGGCAAAGATCAGACTCACCTCCAGCCCCATCTTCATCACCTTTTATTTGCTAGTAGGACACTAAACACACAATACAAAATTCATTTACCCTGTTAAAAACTGGTCCTCTCTGAAGTGTTCATGCCTCTCATTACAGAATTTTGTCACCAAACATAAGGCATTTTGTATTTTAGGTGTTTGTTGTAGCAGCAGTTGGAATTACCCGGGCCATCGTGTCCATGACAGTGAGCGCGTCCAGTGCTGCAACCATCATTGACAAGGTGAGGAATATCTGGAAGCGTTACTTTGACTTTAAGACATTTGGTTTAGTACTAATTAATGTTTATGTGAGTTTTTTTTTTTTCTAATGTACCGACTGTGATAGCTGAGTTGTAGGAAATGCAACTGCACCGAGGTTTTTCATTCTCACTATCTGTGTTGCCTTTCCAGGTGCTCTGGGAAATCACACGCTTCTTCTTGCTGGCCATCGAGCTCAGTGTTGTTATTTTCGGACTGGCTTTCGGTAAGTTAATTCTACCAGATTCACTTTTCATTTACCACACATGTGAAACAACATGTTGGTTTAGACACTTTTCACATGACACACTTCCCCAAAGGTTTCATTGCCCGTCTTAACTTTAGATCTGATTATAAATGCGATTGAACATATGTGCTGCTTTTATGATTGTTCAACTTCTTTTTTTTGCCCCTCCTCATCTCTCAGGTCACCTGGAGAGCAAGTCCAGTATAAAGCGTGTGCTGGCGATCACTGCTGTGCTGTCTCTGGGCTACTCCATTACACAGGTATTGAGACAGAGCTGATAAGAAAACCCTCCAGGTGGTTCGGCTGCACATTTGTGGAAAACTGGTATTCTGCATGCAGTGGCATTGACTTTGTTTCAGGGAACACTTGAGATCCTCTACCCAGACAGTCACCTGTCTGCTGAAGACTTCAACATTTACGGTCATGGAGGACGACACTTTTGGTTGGCCAGCTCCTGTTTCTTCTTCCTGGTCAGTGGTCTATAACCTTGTCTGTCAACACCTATTTGGTAACTTACTTTAGCTTGTAATTTTTTTTTAAATAGGTATATTCCTTTATTGTGATTTTGCCAAAAACCCCAGTGAGGGAGAGGATATCTCTTCCATGTAAGTTCTGAGCTTCAGATTGGCTTTTATCTTTACATTTGATCTCCTCTCTGCTCCTCTTTCATCTTTGCTCTGCTTCTTTTGTCCAGCCAAGAAGAGTTTCTATGTGTATGCCGCCATCCTGTCGCTACTGAACTTCATCCAGGGCGTAGGCAGTGCTCTGCTGTGTGCTGGAATCATAGAGGGACTCTGGTCAGTAATAGCATGACTGGACTGCCAGTATGGCTGATATGAGGTCAAAGCCCATCTCTTTTAGTTCTTTTAATGACAAATCAAACACTAAATGTTTTCCTTGAATATTTTTCCTCGATGGTCCAACAAGTGTCATGGTGTCATCCTTTCATGTTTTGTGTACTTGATTCTAACAAAAGGTATTTTTTTGGATGATTCTGAAACATTTATTTGGACTCTTTAACACCCTATTTTTCTTTGTCTTTTACAGCTGTGTTGACGTCACCACCTTCCTGTACTTCTCTGTGTTTGCTCCACTCATATATGTCACATTCCTCAAAGGCTTCTTTGGGTTTGTAAAAAAAAAAAATCATCTATTTGAACTAGACAATTTTTTGCCAGCTGAAACATTTTCCCCAAATTTTTCAACAGTTCAGAGCCGAAGATCCTCTTCTCCTACAAGTCACAGGTGGACGAGCCAGATGAAAGTGATGTCCATCTTCCCCCAACCGTTGCGACGACCATTGGCCGCAAGGAGCTGATGGACCAAAGCCTGTACAACTCCACCCAGATCGATGGATCTGGTCCCAGTAGCTCCCGCCTGTTTGGACACCTGGATGATGTTGCCTCTGGACCCTATGGGTCTAGCAGCATTAACAGCATTGAAGCAGACCACTGGAGACCCCTTCCTGTATAAAATGATGGGGAGAGACCAAAAATGTTTGAACTGGACTTTTGTAATCTGTTGCAGGTCAGAGGATTTGGCTGATGAAAAGCAGAACTACATCAAGAAGATTTTATTTTGGTTTCGCTTTGGTGCAGGATATGCCAGTAGATGAGGAGAGATCGCTGCCAGCACAATGTCAGAGGGACTGAATGTTTTTAACACTGTTGCCAAGTGCTCTGCTGCTAGCTACACCATGACACAGCTCCATCGGATCTTTTTCACTGATTTACGGAAGATCCCTGACTTCTCCAGCATATTTCTCTCAACACAGCAGCTGCTCAGTCCTCAGTGATGACCTTTTCAAAGAAATCATGTTAAAATCTTAAAAAAAAAAATAATAATAAAAAAAAATACTTTTTCAGGCAACGTCTGCACATTCCCAGTGATTCTCCACTGACTCTGCTGTCCGCCATTGTCCACTGTCCCTCTCCAGGCTATGGACCAGCTCTAACTTGTTTCAATTGGTGTATTTTGTCTTTGTCTATTCTGTCCCCGTAAACCAGTGACAAGTGTTTAATGTTTGTTGCTGCAGTATGATGAGTAACTAGGCTGTTTAAACGCAGGCAACGTGCTCCTGTTTTGAAAAAAATTTGTCCCATTTGTCAAAAATCTGAGCTTTAATGGGAAATCCTTTAAATGTGTCTTGGGCTTGCAGACATTCCTCGCACCCTTTTATTTATTTTGTTTTGGCATTTGTTAAGACAGATGGATCATGCCTTACCCTGAAAGCACATTTAATCGGTAAAGACCCTGTGTTATGTGTGGTTTCAACAACACAAAGGGACCTTTTTTGTGTTCTCCAAATTAGACATGCCTGTTTCTATATTAGCATCAATTGTTCAGCATTGCTTGCTGTGAAAATTCATATTTCGCTGATGTTTGCTGCCAACATCTTTACTCCTTTTATTGCCTGTCTGAGTTGTATTTTTTGGAATAGACCCCAAATATTAATTTTGCACCAGTAAATTATGTAATTAAGATTCTTTAACTGGATGATGTCAGATTCTCTTCTGAGCAAGACAGGCCTTTGGCTCACCAATGGAAGAGTGATCCACGTTTCTTCTTTAATTGCTAAATATGTCATTGATTACTTTTGCTGACAGTATTTAATGGTGAATACAGAAAAAAAAAAGTTTTCTAAAAAAGTCACAGTATTTGCTTGACTGTTAGAGAGTTGTTCATCGAGTTAAAGTGTGAAATCTGCTTCCTGTTTCAGACTGAAAATCATTTGGCACAGAGAAGTGTATACTGACCTTTGGTGTTTAAAGCATACTGAAATAATTTAGCTATTGCCGCCTTATTCAGCTGCATTGATTGTACCATAATTGACCAGATTGATGCAATGTACTGAACATTTCGTGATGTTTCAAAATAAAACACGGACCCTGCTGACTTTGTTTTCGCATCTGACGTTCGGACCAGACGCCATGCGGTGGCCGTTTTAGCTGATTTGCCATATGAGGACTCCACCGGTTTTCTTGGAGTAATTACACAAAGTCAAATGTTTCTATATCATTTCATTTGAGAAAACAACTATTTTATTGTTTCAAATCGTAGTTTTCGTGTAGATGTACAATAGTTAGATCCCAGTTGAACTACAACTCCCATCAACCCTTTCAATCGCAATTGCAGGTACACGACCGTCAGTGATTGGCTCTGAATTATTTTATCTAACGAATGAACGTGAATGATACTGCAGCGCGAGAATGACCTTTATTGAAGCGTTTTGGGCACCGGTGGCTGTGGTGGCCGCTGTCATTAATGTCCGCCTGTCTCGGCACTAGAAGGGGGGTCTTATTATTATATACAAACTGGTTGGAATAAAGACGGCTGGTCGAGATGGGAAGCAACGGCAGCACGAATCGAAAAGTGTCATTTGGAATGGACGAAGACGAGAAGGTCACTGTAATTGAAGGAGTGAAGGTGTGTTTACTATTTTTACAACATTAAACTTATCGAAGTTGATCGAAGCCGGTCAGATATAATGATCTGAAAGCAAGGGCGGTTAGCTAGCGATCCTGTCGGCGGTGTCAGAGCTAACGGAACGGCTGAGAGGTCCCGCGTTGCCCCTGAATGACCCTCTTCGTCCCCCTGTGTTCCTTGTATTTTGAAGTAAACAGTATTGTGATCTCAGCGACATTAGCCTGGAAGCTAATTAGCTAATTGTGCAGTAACGGATAACACACTGATTTAGTATTAGCTAAACTTCTTCTTCTGCTTCGCTTTCCAAAATAGTAAAATGTGATTATTATCTGTATTATCTACGTATTGGTTATGTCGGTCTAATTATAACGTAAGACCAGACGGCGAGTATGAAACAAATGACATTTTAGTTTAACATATGCCCCATTAGCTTTTTTACACAGAGTGTAAAAAGTGTTGATTAAGATTTTGTTAACCTGTTAAAGTAATGTATCTGTTGAAATTTCTTAATTTTTTTCCACGTATACTTTAACAAAGTTGGTTGTAAATGTACATGCTGTTTAAATTAAGCGTACAGTACATTTAACGTCAACAGTAGCTGCTGCCATACACACAAGGGCGGAAAGTGCATGTGTGCATAGAGACATTTCTGAATTCTCACACTGTCCTTCAGCTCTCAGCAGATGTGCTGAAGCGGATGAGAGAATCTGAGCGGCCCAACAACACCAAGTCACCATCATCTCTGCCTGACAACCCGAAGGATCCTTCCAGTAAGCACTTTCTGTCGCAGAGAAATCCATGTGGGACAGCCACCCTGTTGTGAGAACGTTCAAATGTTGTTTTCCATTGTAGTTAAAAAAGAAACAAACAAAAAGAAACCTCTCACCCTGAGCATGAAAGACAACACTCTATTTTAGTGTTCTTGCTACACTGTTTGTCAGGCTGTAAAATAATGCTGATATTTACACTTTTGTTCTTCAGGTGCGAAACCGACAGGACCCTCATCGACAGAAATACAGGAAGAAATCCGCAAAAAGTAAGTGCCTGTGACATCAAGGCCTCCAATCCTTGTTGTTATATTAATTTGAATGTGATGCTAACACTTTGCAGGCATTGCTTTGTGATTAGGCTTGTAAAAAAAGAAGAAGAAGAAGAAGAAGAAAAATTTGACTCTTCCTTTAGAGTCCAGGTTCAACCTCAATATAGTACATATTAAAAAGTATGTAATATTTGATCCTAACATCCATTTGCATGTATTATTCTCTATGTTTACCTATTTAGCTCAGTCAGTAAGCTAACATCGTGCTGTGCTGTCTAGTAAAAGTAACAGCCAGTAAGATATTCTGCTAATATGAACGGTTTATGAAGGACATAGAAACTGTCAACACGCTCTGTCCTGATTTACTCACAGGTCTAACAGGAATGTTTCCATGCTGCTGGAACGCTCGTTTACTTTCCCTGGCTTCCATCTATTTATGTGTTGGCATATTCAACAGTTGTTACCCACTTCAGTAAATTGAATCTACTATTTGCTGTTTATGAGGGTTGTTTATATGAAAATGTACGTCAGCATTTGCTGTTGTTAACAGATTTCTGGACCCAAGAACTATTAAAATAGGTTTCTAATAAAGGTTCATGTCACACCACCGCATTTCTACAGTCACTCAGAAGAACACTGAATATACAGAGAGGGATTTTTCGCAGCCTCTGAAACCATTTACGTGAAAGTGATTAGGCAGTTATTATCTATTCAATCCATGTGGACGGTTGACTAAAGTGGGAGTTCTAAGGTTAAAACAGTTCTTATCTTTTGTTTAGTTTTGAGCGTCAGCAGTCCCTGGTGCAGGAGCAGTTGGCAAAACTGGCCCAGCGGGAGAGAGAGTCATCACCAACCAAAGGCCTAGACGAGCTGACCCCTGCCTTCATTACCGAGAAGGAAAAGGCTGCCAGAGAGCAGGAAAATGCCAAACTGCTGGTGAGAGATGTTTTCATTTACATACAGATCACACAACAAATTGAGTGCTCTATCTTGAAATGAGAGGAAAACTTCCTGTATTTCATTAGCCATTAATGTGGAACATCTTATCTACATTAGTATTGCTCACTAGTATTCATTCTTTGTTTTTCATTGTTATGAAGTCTTAAGGACTTCCTTCAGGCCTGTTTTGCTCCCTGCTCACTTTACCTGATCCATTCTGAACTGTCTGCTCTGATTTGACAGTCAGGTCTAATCAATATCAAACGAAGCAGCTGGATTAACTGACACAAGTCAGATTAACTGACACAAGTCAGTTAATGATGTTTCATTCAAAAGCGAAAGTTTAATCTTATTCTCTGAGTCTCTCATGGGGATCAAAAGTCTTGATTCTTGTGTATGGATTTAGAATTTAGTAATGATAGTTAATGTTGCACACCAAATTTAACAGTCACAGCTCTGAACTTGTGTGAAAATCCATAAGTGTTTACAGTCACAAGTCATGCTGGTTAATTCTAGTCCATTAGGCTTTTATGCTCATCAATAAAGCGCAATGAGGCTTATTTATCATATTGACTCTGCATCCTCTGATAGGAGATTGCTCTATTGATTGTTAATCTCCGAGGTGTTGAGTCTGGGAACCCTGAGTGTTTGGATTCCCAGTTTCTCTCTATGAATGACACCAGAACCAGCACCTGCTGCTGGTATTGAGTTACTGCCTCGTGCACTGTTCAATTTTCTTTTTGATGTGGCAAGAGTTGGCTGAAGTGGCTTGTCTGAAGACAGGTTTCACCCTGATTTAGTACACGGTTGCCACGGTAAATCTGCACCCAGCAGGTGACCATCTCTGTATTATTTGCGTTTTTCAGCCTTTTATACTCCAGCAACAGCAACAGCAACAGCAACACCAACACAGCTGGAGGCTTTAAAATCATTCTCTGCTGGCTTTAGTAATTTTAAACCCACACTGCTCTAATGGAAACATGGAAGACCACTTTACACATCATCAGCCCCCCCCCCCAGTCTGTTTTATTCACCCCTTATTTTCCTGGTGTAGGTTGAGGGAGGTCTGTGGAGGAAACACCTGTCAGAGATCTCGGAGACTCAATACAATGCCTCGGGCTGCTTGTCAGAACCACTAATATTAGCCATTTGTTCCTGCCTCTGTCTCAACCCCTCTTCATCAGAAATATTTGTGTGTGCATGGCTGCACTACAGTGTCTTGCATACATTACCTGTGCATTAAAGAGGCTCGGAGCTCATTTACATGATGGTGTATGTGCAAAAGGACGAGACAATAGTTCTTACAATTAAAATTTCGAGTCGCCTGAAATGGCCCTGGTGTCAGGTACCATAGAAACACCAAACAAAGTTCTATGATTAATGTTTATTTTCGAGAGGTCGTGCTATTTTTAAACGCTTAAAGGAACTGGCATCAAAGCATTTCAATGGCCACTAGATGGCAGTGTCGGAACACATTTGCTTCACCAGGGGACCGTCGGCAGGATGGATGTGTGTTCCGCTCAGCAGTGTGTGCTCTCGGTCAACATGCTCTCCCACCATTTATTCCTCCTTCACCTTCTCTGTCTCTCCTCTTATCTTTTGCCTTTGCACCCCTTAGCTGATGTTCTCAGTGCGTGTGTGTGCGTGTGTGTGCGTGTGTGTGCGTGTGTGTGTGTGTGTGTGCGTGCGTGTGTGTGTGTGTGTGTGTGTATGACAGATCACCCAGAGTGAAGCAGCCGACACTGCCCAAAAGAAAGATGATGAAAACCAGGCTGAATTGCTCAGGATTCCTTTAAGCCAGAGCTGAGATGACAAACACAGATGACCACCATAGCCGATGATGAAACAGCCGTGTTAATATGTTCCTGCTGCTGTGTCGGAGCATCAGAAAACAACTCGCGCTAGGGCGGAAATGTTGTTTTAAGCTGAATTATGCAGCCTTCTAGTTACCAAACATGACATTTATGCAGTTTCTCTCTTTAAACATTATGTTTAAATGTATACTATATCCCTTAAATATTTGTCACTTTTGAACGCTGCTGGATTCTGTGATTTCAAAGAAACTAGCCACTATCACACCCCTCTCAGCTGGCCCGTCTATACGCCAATCTGTCATTTCACATCAATTCAGCTACCCTCAGTGCTTGCTTTCTAAAAGCAGATGGACATGTTGTGTAAGGTGCGCTGAGCCAATCCCAGAATAATCCCGGTATGGATATATTTTTCTTTTTCACCGAAGAAAGGGGCATGTGTCTGAAACAATAACGGTAAAACCTTTGCTTCTCAGACGATGGCTGAAGACTGACATGCCGATTGCGAAGTCATACAACCCAAACAGTAACACAGGGAAATGGGCATCTTTTGACATTGTGCATCCATTCACAGTGTTAGCACAGAGTTTAGCTGGTATAGCTACATCTTTTTTTTAGATACTGCTGGAATTGTAATGGAGATTTTCCCCTCAATTTGTAGGTAACAGTTATGTCAGCCATGGAAGCATGACAACACAGAGCCTACAAAGAGGCACGTGGTAAAGGACAGAGGAGCCGAAAGGCGGAGAGAAGGGACGTACTGCACGGCACAGTAATGGATTCAGATGTCTGCCTTTGACAGCCGGCAAGCTAGATAACTAGCGCTGCTAGTTGGTGAAAGGTGATCGACTGCAGACGAGGCAGAGGGAGAGTGTGAATGCAATAAATATTGATTAAAAACAGGAAAGTGGAGGAAGAGCCGAGTGAGAGGAGTTCAAGCTGATCCTGAGCAGGTTGACGTTACAGTGATGCTCTCTGCAGAGCATCTGACACGGCGAGGAAACGCTGCCGCAGCACACCGATAAAGACTCCGAAACACTTTCTACGTGTTCACACATGCTAAACCACTTGTTATCAGTGGGCATAATCACAGACTTGACATCTTTTCTGCATGCTAAAGCAGCTATGGCCTCTGCACACACTCGCACTCAATCACAGGCACGCAGGCGTGCGCACTCATTGGCCGACTGGAGTGGCAGTAATTGCTGACGAGCGGCGCCTTTACCGGCTGAGGAGATTCTGATCGGAGGATGGCGGGAAGAGAGGAAATCTTCAAAGGACAGATTTTGTATGTAGGAGTGGACTAGTCTTCCCGGCAGAGAGGGGTATTAACACCACAACACATCTGGACTGGACTGCTTTACAGGAAAACGAATGCATTCCAGATGCTGGTTCAAACATGAAGATGTTGCCAATTTGTCCTGGAGTATTAAAAGTTTGGCTGCAAGAGGTTAGAATTTTTGGTGAATCTTATTTGCGAATAAAATTTCTTCTTCCTCTTGGTAACATTTTCATTAACTTAAAAGCCGCCGCTCTGGTGTGTGATAATGTGCAGAATCGAACCCCTGCCAACTATTATTTCACAGTAAGAAGCACTAAATATTTGCCTGCCACAGTTTCTCATTTGTGGAATGACTCCAAGTCATCATAAACAGGTATGATTTCTGTCATGGTTAAACGTAAATGAAGACCATGTTTGATACTAGTTGAAAGTCCTAATTTAGCCAGAGGTTTGTGGACAGATCAAAGCACCGGCAAGAAGCGACTGAATATAAAACTACTTTAACTGTGCCTTGGCAAAAAAAAAAAAACAATAAAAAAACTGCAGAAGCCTGAAAATGTGTAGTTTTGAGTGTTAATAAGCTTCTAACAGCAGAGCAGAAAACTGGAAAACCCTCTTTTCTGTTAGCGGAGGTGGAGTAACCACATTTCATCCTTTTAACCCTAAACAGAGAGAAAACGCACTGTAGTGCTTTCAGCACACTCAAACTTTGTTGTTCAGGGTTTGCCTTTTGTGACTCGTTCCTGGGCGTGAGTGGGAGGGAACGAGTGGAACAAACTGGAGTCTTTCCGGTCATAACTGTCTTTGTCCGTTTCACGCATGTGCACGCTCACTGCAGCAGGACCAACAAGGTCCCAGTCTTAAATCTAGCTTGAAACGTTGCCCAGCTGGTGCATCTGGACTCATTCTGAACAATCGAGTAAAGGCAAAAATAATCAAACACGATGACATCACTTTAGTGTCATGTTTTCTTTTTTTTTCTAGTGGCTGGTTGCAGTGGAGTTTGTAGTGGATTGCTGGGTTTAACACATTGTGACCCAGCTCCAGTGTGATGATGTAAATGGTGATCAGTCTCATAATGTAGATGGAACAGTTTCATCCGACGGCAAGATGACTTAAAATAGTCATTCTGACACATTTCTTGAGGGGTAACTCAAAGCATTTTGCAGATCTGCGATGATGGAGTGCTTTCCGTTCCAATTATCACTTATAATTGACTCTCATCAAGTGTCTAACCCCCCATTGATATCATAAGATCTGTATCAAAATTAGACTTTATTTGACAGATGATATAAAGTCCTAGTAGTAGGTTTGGTGATCCAGAGATCTCAGACGTGTGTGAGACCTGTGGAGAGCCTGAACAGATGGTGTTAGTTGTACCACTAACACAGATTACCCAGTACACAAATGCATTCGGGAGGAACTAGCTGCAAGCGCTGGCCTGTCCGCAGCCCTCCACACTGCTGTGAGCTACCTGGATCAACATCATACCTGACATCTGGCCTGGAGTTGATTCCACAGAACAAACCCTCCATGGAATGTCAACAGTGTGAAGAAGCTGTGTGAAGTCACAGCCGTGCGAAGAGAAGCTCCACTATGGAGCTCCTGGTGGATCCCGTCTCTGAGGTCCTCTCCCTACCCGCTGTGGCGCAGAGGGCCTGGCGCTGAGTCCGCCCTCTCAGAGAACTGGACTGCTGCGTCCTTCTGCTGCTACACCATAGAAAGGCTGTGGGGGTACGCTCGCTGCACAGCCGCTGACAGGAGGAAGTTGCAGAGGGCGATAAGGTCAGCTGAAACGACGATTGCCTGCCCTCTGCCCTCTCCGGATCGCCACCTTTTGTTGCCTTTCCAGAATCGAGGGAGATCAACCGCGACTACCTGCGCCTGACCGACGCCACCTGCTGTGCCTGCTGTGCTCAGGATGGAGACAAAGAAGAAACACACAGAAGAAGAGTGTCTGTGGGACAGAACAAGCAACACCCTCATCTTTAAAGTGTTTTTCTCTCCCACATGGTTCATTCTTTGAATTCCTTAAAGCACCTTCAGTTGCAGCACCATCGGGTTTGTTGTCAGGTGTGACGGTTCTTTTTTTTGTTCTCTGTACAATATCATCTTTTTATTCTACCTTTTTCTCCCTTCTTTGGCTTGAGCTCTTGCTTTCTTCACACTCTGTCTATCAGTCACACTAACCCTCGTGCTTTTTCTCCTCCTCAGCCAACAGATTTGGATGCCTGGGTAAGCAGTGCTGCCTCTGCTGGTGCCTCTTTTTTTTTTTTTTAAATAAAAGAAAACCTTAATTCATTCCTCTTTTCTCTTTCGCACCCTCTCTCCCTCTGTCTTTCGTCGCCATTCAGATGTCATGTTTCCATTGTGCATTAAAGCAAGGCTCTGATTGTGCTGCAATGACTATTCTACACAAAAACACTTTTAGAGGTATTCGGCTAGAAAATTACACATCATCTGGGCTGCTAGCAGAGGTGATTTCACACGCACAGGGACGCACGCACTCAGAGCCCTTAAGCATCAAACATCGTCTGTAGAAAATGAGTGGAGTGAGTGTGGCGCAGGGATTTGCCATTGGACTCTTTGGGGATTCATGAGCCTATTAAATGCGGATAAGATTAAATTAGATTACAGTACATGTAATTTCTGTCTCACTGTCTACATGACAATTTGTCTGCATACCTGTGTTCAGCAAAAACAGTATATGCAGATTTTAGTAGTAGATTGAACGCTCTGTCCAATCTACACAGTCCCTGTGCATCTATATAGGTGTTGCTTGTTAGGGTACAGAACTCATGCTGTTGTGCACGTCTGTTTTAAAAATGATAATTTTAATAGTTTAATAGAATGAAAAAATAAAATTGTCAGCAGTGTTCTTGTGGAAGACGCTGTGTGTGTGTGTGTTTTTTTTTAATTACTACCAACAGCAGGCATAGTGATCCTTCTGATTTACCACAACATACGTGTGTTCGCTACTCTGTCTGGTGCTAGCTCGTATAACATCTACATGTGACTCCCCCTTTACACCTCTGCTGCATGTGCGTGTTCATGTTAAATGTGGTAACTTATTTCTCTGTCTGTGCTATGTCTTCCTCTGCCTGCATGCTGCTGCGGCCATGGCTCACACTGCAGGAGCTTCTTCATCGCGTTAGCTGTCAAAGCTTGGCTCGGCCGGCATATTAAAGCGTTTCGCTTCATCTTAATGCCAGCATCACCTTGTCAGTCCCTACTGCCTTTTTGCCAGACATATGTCACCTAATTTGTTTTGTAAGTTGTGTTATTACGTACATGAGATTGATTACTGATGTCATTGTGCAATACAGTTATTTACTGCATAGCTCTGGGTATCAATGTTTTAAAATAACTATGAAATATTTCAGATATGACTTCATAATGTGTCCTTGTTTTCATTTTGTTTATCAAAGACAGGTGTTTTCTTCTTGGTCAGATAAAATTTATATTTGTAGCTTTAATTTGTCCTTTCTCCTCCGAACAAGAGTTATTGCCACCTACCTACACAGGTTGCATTAATGCAGTACATTATCACATCTTCATAACCTGCCTGCTTTTAAAGTAATTCTTTACTTTACTACTCTTTCTTTGTCTTTCCTCAGGCCAGACAGTTGGAGATTAAAGAAAAGGAGCTGGCGAGTATCTCTAGCTTCTACAAAGAACAGCTAGAAACACTGGAGAAAAAAGTAAGAACCATTTACCACATTCTCACATCATGATGTTTCTTCAATTTTGTTCAAAAGTTTCAAGATTCTTGCCCTAAATGAAGTCGCACATGTAACAAACGATGTAATTGATCAGACAGAATGTTTTACTCTTTAAAAACGAAGGGGGAACAGTTCCGAACCAGCTTTGAAGTGACATATTACACGCTGTCCTTGGAAAATAAAGTCCTTGTGACACCAGAAAGCCTGTCCACTCTTGGAAATGCCAGGCCTCTGTGCTGTCATGGTGTTTAAATGTAACCAATAAAAGTTTGCCTTCTTGTTGATGGAGCAACACGCTTTCCAGGGCTGTCTCCTTTAGAAGCTTTGCTCATCTAATCAAAGGAGCGACGCTTCTCTTTTTTTTTTTTTGTCTTTGGTTGATGCGTCTTTCTTTCTGGCATCTGAGTGGTCTTTTCAGAAAAAAGGAAACTGATTAAGTAAAGGTGCTTTTAAGAAATTATGACCTGTATTCCTTCTACCTGCAGACTAATGCGTTGTTGATATTTGGCTCTGTGTAAAAGCCCGAAACTGAACAGTTTGATAAAAGCTGGATTTGTGGGTAATGTACAAAAATCAGGAAGGGACTTTAGTGAAGGACATGTTTGAATGAATGAAAAAAGGCAGGAGAGTGAAGTGTGTGAGGTAAAGACAGGAATATCCAGGGGTCTATTGATGTAAAAATGATTAAGATTAGCACTGAATTTTGAATTTATTCAGCACAATAAGCACTTTTCTGTTTCTTGGATTTAATTTCCTACAGTAGATAATAAGAAATGGACCTTTAAATGGGGCTGTATGAGCACTGAAAGCTGAACACAAACACTCTTTCTCTTGTGTCTCTGTCCATCACACCCACACCTTCTCCTTTCTCTTTACACTCCCCCTCTACCTCTCTTTACATTCCTCTCTCCGTCAGGCAGGACTCATCAGGCATATGGGGGACCTTATCTGGTCCCCAGCACTCGCCTCCTTTAGGCCTCAGAGAAAACCTTTTACATAGCCAAGTAAAAGGCACGCCATGCGGCAAGCAACGTTTGCTGCAACGGTTGAAGGAAGAGACTGATTGGCAGAAGAGCGAAGGATGCTCTATCTCCCTCCACTCACCACTGCAGTTGCTTTTCTATCACTTTTTTTCACACCCCCCCCCCCGCTTGCCAAAGTCTGACCTGCATGTGGATGAGGAAGAGAGGAAGAAGAGGACTGAGAGCAACAGATAAAGCAGCTATATGGACTGTGCATTAAATAGACACCGCACTCTGAGCAGATGTCCATTTCCCTCCTTCGTTTTTCAATCTCACCCTCCAGTCTTCCTCTTCTTTACCATTTTCTTCCTTCCACTCATCCTGTCCCTGTAAAAAAAAAATACCAGTAGCTCAAATAAATAACTGGTTAAATTTTGAATTTGATTGATGTAATTATATACGTACAGTAAGCTGGTGGGTGTGTGTGTGTGTGTGTATGTGTGTGTGTGTTTCCATCGTGGTTTGGTTCACCGTTAGTCAAATATTAAAGCTGTCTGTGCTGAATAGGGATTTGTTCTAAGTACGTGTGGAAGGAGTCGCGCAGTACTGCTGTTTGGACGTGTTAATGATCTGAGGCAGATATTTAAGCCGAAGGTAAGAGCAAGCAGATTAGGAGGAGAATCCGGTGATAATTGGTGTGTGATCTCCTCTTGAATCAACATTTTACTCTGCTTTAGCAGTGCTCTCTTCTAATAATTCTGTGTGGGAGAGAGAGAGAGAGAGAGAGAGAGAGAGAGAGAGAGTGTGTGTATGTGGTTAATTATGTGTAGGAAAACACAGAGAAGCATGCTCGTGTGTCCAGTTTCTGGTTGTTGCCCATGACTTAGGCAAGTGTGTGTTGCCGTGTTTACACATAGTGTGTGCAACATCACCTAGTTCGAACCTCCGCATCATTAAGAACATGCCAGTATGATTTTCTCTTCTTTTTCTTCATCCTTTCATCCGTTTCATTGACTTCTGAACCCTCCCCCATCTCCTCTCACAGTACAGGTGGAGCGTATCTCTCTTCTTCTGGCAACATACCCTGTGACTTTGTAAACAACTCTCAGTTTAAAATTCACCTCTTTTAATCCCCCTTGAAAAATTAATCCCCCCTCGTCCAGGGATGGAGCGTAAGACAACCCCCCTCTAGCGCAATCCTGACATTAGCCCGTCTCGATCTGCCGTGGCTGGAGGGTGTTTAAGCGGAAATGCATGCAGGGATCATCTGAACGCTCAAATTCTCCAAAACAGCCACAGATTTTGTCACACACCTGCACGTATGCGATCTCACACGCGCACGCGGCACATGTCCTCCCGCACTAATCCTCTCCAGAAACCCACAAACCTCGCTTTTCCCACACTGGGAGTTATCATTCTCGCTCTCTCCCCCTCTGCACACTGGGCTTTTGTCCCTGTTGGTGCAAATGAGGTAAAGGAGAAGAGCTTAGAAGGTGTGCGCAACAGTGATAGTGCTGCCACTTGTCTGGTGTCATGAGAGCTGAACTGGGACTGCTGCCTCCAGTCTGCCAACAACAAGGTGTTGAATACGCAGCCTTGTGGTCCTACTTTTTCACTGGGTTTGCTCAACCTTCTAAAACACAAGCGACAGCATGCTACATCCATGCTAGCGTGTTCTCTTAGCAATCAATCTATGATATTTGAATTTTGATATCTATCTTTGAGCTGAGTTACTTGGTTAAATCTGTTGCAAAAAGTGTCAAAATCAGGTGTGTGACGCTCCGCCACGCATGGCCCAAGGGCACAGCAGACGGTTCCCGCTCCCTTACTGCCGCTCCAGCTCTTTAAGCACCTCTAACACCATTACAGTGAACAACTTAAGAAGCTGAGATGAGACCAAACACTGTTGCTCAGAAGAATTTAAGTCCCTTAATTTAATCTGATGAATCGCTTTATTCATGGGATTTTCTTTTCAAGGGCTTCATAATCTGAGGTATCCATGGGTTTAAATCCCCTTTGGTCATTTTTTTCATATCTCAACCTCGACACTAGAATTCCCACTAGGCGGTTACACACTTTAAAGTTTCATCTCGGTCCCCCCTTTATGCCCACTGAGCCCTCGGCCTTAGAGAAAAATCCAAGTCCCTGAGATTTACTCATCACTATATTCACAGCGTTAGCCTTGCCTTAATATCCTAACCAACCTTTAATAAATGTGAAAAGATTGGACCATTGGGCAGATTCTAAAACTGGTGTAAAATATTATTTTGGAGGAAAAGATGCCACTGATGTTCCTTGAGTCTTTTCCAGCAGCAGATATTTAGATGAAGAGAAGCATGTCTGTGGATCAGCTGTAATGAGATATGAAAATGACCGGAGGGCAGTGGAGGAGCGGAGTTAGCGATCGGTGAGGTAGTTGATGCCACGGCTTTCCTCGCTCAGTCACTTCAATTATTTCCCTCTCACATCACCCCCATCTTTTGGGAATATACGGAATAATTAAGTAAAAGCATGAGCGGCGCAGTTATTGGTTTAAAATGGTAATTACTGTGAGTGAATACATGTGAGAGGCTCGCTGATGTGACAGTCTAACCAAATATGTGATTTTGAGGCTTGCAGAGGGATCACTATGGGGCCGTCACCCGTTCTTGTGATGTCACATCACACTGTGAGCAGCTCTGACCTCTGCGTGACCTCCCCTCCACTTCAGTAAGGACCTTAATCCTACCTTGATTTCATCTTCCCTTTTTTTTTCTGCCTCCAGAACTTTGACAACTTCAAGCAGACTGTTGACCAGTACAACCAGGCAGCTACCAAAGCAGAGACCCGCATCCGGTAAAGATTTCACCATCTTTTTTGGAACCTTCACCACCATAGTTAACCCTTTAATGCGTGACCCATGATATACTGAGTTAAAAAAAGGTTACTAAGTGTTTTTATGTGTTTTTAGACATAAAAAGAAGAACTGATTTGTTTCTGTTTTTTTCACCAAATTTTCAAGATGTTATGAACCTGTCCACTCAGGTGGCCAGCATGCGTTTGTGGATTTTAACTAGTGTTGGGTGATTCTCAGGCGTCCCACTGAGGCTTATATGCAACACTGCCATCAAAACCTGTTCTCATCATTAAAAAATGATATTTTAATAGCTGTCCACTGTAGTGACCGTCATGCATCAAAGGGTTAAGTTGTTCTGACACCATCCGTTTTCAGTGATCTCCAGGCTGATGGTTTAGCTGCAAAGCTTGACTGGGCTGACTGCAGATAAGATGAAAGTTGACCAATTAATTCAGTTTTATTTTTAAAAGTTCTCACGTGGCCGATTCTCACCTCTTTATTCTTCAACACATTCTCTCAGTCATAGCTTGCTGAGCTTGTGAATTAAAGTGTGTAACACTTCCACGACAATACCTGAAACAGTCAGAGCAGGAGCCAATTACTGGCTGTTCCTCTATCGCCAGCAGTATTAATCCAAATCAGATCCACCTCGATGCCGATAAACAGTACAGTTGAATAATACATTTTAAATTGTGCTGGTAATAATAATATCTTAAATTAATTAAATTGATAACGATAAACCCTTCCCTTCTGGGAAATAAACATGTATTTGTTGTCTGCTTATTTTCATGCCAATGAAAAATTGTAGATTTCTTTATGGAGGCTTAGAGGTGAAGAGCCTTCAGAATAAAAACTAAGCAAACAGGGTTCAGATTGACTCAGACAAATTTTTCAAAAAGGCAGGAAAGAGGAAAAAATGAATGCTTGGATTTATTTATTTAAGTTTTCAAGCACCCAAATACCCGAAATTAACTGCACACAGAGTCCGTCTTTGGGACTTCTGTCATTTTTCTTTCAACAGTTTTGTGGGTATGAGCCAGAAGCAGAGACATAGTCAGCCAATCAGCCCACAGATGTGTCAGCTACAGAATCACACACACACACACACACACACACACCCCTACTGGCAGTGGAGTAATTACGCTGTTTTGCGTAAACACTCATGGGTTGTGTTGTGTTTTGAAGCAGTCAGAATGTTTGCTCGAGCTTTCTTGCTCCAATATGGTTTTGGTCTTTTGGAGCATAACAGCAGTTTTTCATTCATTGCCTTTTGAAGAACCCAAATTATGTGAAATCAAACAGAGACTCCATGAATGTACATTTAAAATGATAAAGTTCCGATGGGCTCCTACATGGGTCTAGCAGTTGCCCATGTGATCAGACTCAGAAATCCATGACTGCCAGCTAGAGTAATATTCAGCTGTCATCCAGCCAACCAAATGCCAATACAGCAAAGGAGAAGTACAAATTGTGATGGTTGCCCACTGTTTGTACATGCATGGTGCGTCGCTGTTTACCATTTAATTCAGAACTGTCACATTCAGTCCCTGTCTGTCTGTCTTTTGCTCAGGTTGCATTCACTTCTCTTTTCATGAATATTCTCTCAGCAAGTGATTTATTTAATCTTATCGTTTCACCCTCTTCTGCGCACACATGCTCGCACACAGACACACTTCCTTGTATTTCTATCATTGTGAGGACTTTCATAGGTATAATGTATTACCCAGCCCCTTACCCTGCCCATAACAAATACCGCCACCCCTAACCCTTACCCTAACCCTAACCTAAACCCAATTCTAATATCAACCTTAAAATCAAGTCTGAACCCTCAATTTGTGAGGACCAGCCAAAATGTCACTTCCCAAAAATGTCATCACTTTGCTAGTAGAAGGAGTATTTTGCCACTCAGTATGTAGCAAGTACAAGAACACACACAGACTGCACAGTACACACACTGGTATACACTCTGTGTGTGTGTGTGTGTGTGTGTGTGTGTGTGTGTGTGTGTGTGTGTGTGTGTGTGTGTGTGTGTGTGTGTGTGTGTGTGTGTGTGTGTTGTCACCTTCACCTTCACTTCCAACATCCGTGTTTTTATTTTAAAGTATTGTTTCATCTTAGTTAGCTTCAGGGTTTATTGTTGTACCAACTTCCTGGTCATCACCACAGGTGGAACTCGGAAGCAACCAAAAAAAACAGATGATGCTACATAGTATTTTGTCGGAGAGCAGGAGTTCAGATGTTGTGGATAGGACAATACAATAATAAAAATCTCTTGTCTATTTTATTCGCTGTTATCACTGTATTCTTTTTAGATGTGTGTATGCTGTTTATTTGATTTTTTGCTCTGTTCCAGTCTAATCCGTTCTCATTTGCTTTCGTCTGTCGCTCTTTTCTATCCCGCTCTGTTTTTATCAGCTGCTGGTATAACTGTATGGATATGAAAGCTCGTACAGGATGCAGCACTGTGAATAACAAGCTACATCTTTTGTGTGTGTGTGTGTGTGTATGAGTGTGAGTGTGTATCCTCTATATATTTCAATCCTTCCTGTTGCTGCAGAAGGTAATTTAGTACAAGCAACAAAGCACTCGAGGATTACCCTCATGTTGGATTAGCATTCACTACCTGCATTTGCAGGAATGTGTGAGTGTAAAGGATGTGTGTGGGTGTTTTCCTTTGTTTCTTCCTTTGTGTTCTGTAAAATGAGTGTAGGTCTTTGTCTACACACCTGTACTGTTTGTGAAATGAGATAAAAAAGAAAGAAGTTTGACTTTGACTCCAGAGAAACTCTCTACATGTATTATTCATCTCTTTCCCTGGGCTGCACATTGTAGCATGTGAAACTTTTCAAATGCAGCCGAGACACTTTTCACACCTCTGAGGTTTAATAAGATCATCCTCATTAACATAAGGTTGAACCGATGTTTGCACAGTTTCGGCAAGTCACATTAGTCACCTGATATTGAACATATGTTTTAAAGGATCAGAGTGAACCTGTATATGTGCACGTGTGTTTGAATTATTAAAGACCACTGTGCATCCCTGAACGTGCCACTGGCACCAGAGGGCTGCAGTGCTTCACCAGTCGCTCACTGATATATTTTGGATATGAGCATTGCCATCTTGAGCTCATTAGCACCTCCTGTCTCTCCTTTGCAGAACACGGAACACTGCATCAGTCTGTGCGGAGCTGCAGTCTAAGGTGCTCCAGTGCTACAGAGAGAACCCCCAGCAGACCCTGCACTGTTCCAGCCTGGCCAAGGAGTACATGGCCTGTGTCCAGCGAGCCAAGGTGAGCAGTGAACAGACGCATCCTGTTGTCCATCATCATTCTTGTTGTGAGTTTCATTGAGTGAAATTTTTTCGTACCTATTTAATAAGGAGGGTGTGTATTTCAGAGATGCTAAATTGTCAACATAAGCCATCAGAGAATGTTCAGGCATTCAATAAACTTAGTAGGTGCTTCTTTATTGAAGATAAATCTGACCCAGTTTTTAACTGTCAAAAGCAGTGCTGGTTCCAACTAGTCTTAACCACTTTCTTCCACTTTCCATTTCTTTTTTTCTTTATTTAATATCAGCATGTATTTGAAGCAGCTTGGTGTCTAATCTGTAATCACTCAGTGACAGTAAAAATAGCCTCCAACACTTCTTCCTGATTGTGTTTAACAAACTTGGCCCAAACTCTCAGCATGAACGCGTCTTCAGAGACGAAAGATTTAATTTACCTCCACTTTTTGGAGATGAGAGATGGGGAGGGGGATTGCAGCCAATAAATCTGACCTGAGGGCCTTCACATTGAGACTGACAGAGGGGCAAAAAGGCAAAGAGGCAAATGTGTTTTCTAAACACTGATGAGTTACTTACAGACTTACGAAAATGACAAGCGAGGTGGATTTATACACAAATCACATCGTGTACTGTGGAACTTTGTGATGGGAAGATTACACTGTTATTAGTGTATTAAAATCAGTTTTGGCATTCAGCTCTTTTAAATGTTCGCTGCTTTCTGTCGGTGTTTTCATAAACAGTGCTCAGACCCTGTGCTTATCGACAAAGTGCTGATTTCACCCAATTTCTCCATCAAAAACAGTAATGAATGGGGCAATTTGCACATTATTATCATGACAAAATATACGATATTGCTCCACGAAAGACAAAAGACAGAAAACAACAATCGGCGAAGCTGGCAGTTTAAACGGTCGATAAAGGCGACGCAAAGACTCACAATAAAAGCAGTCAGTCCTTTTAAAGATGGTTCAAAAGATCCATTTGCCAGCTTGTTGTTTTGGAGAATTGACTTGTATAAATTCAGAGTAAAGGCAAGCTGTTTTTTTATGTTTGGTTTGTTTTGTGACACACATTTCTAATTCAGTTTCCATCTTGCATATTATGATGAGAGTGTGTGTGACATGTGAGTGACAGCACTAAAGAGGAGCCGACAGATGGAAAAAGAACTGCAGGCAGCTTCCAAAGGGGTTGCTGGAATTCCCTTAAAGAGGAAGTCTATAGTGAGAATTAGTGAAATTCTTGCTGAAATAACAACAGTAATCGTCCTGGCTCAGCTGGTGACCTCAGACCTGCCCCCGTGTGATTGATGATGCTGCTAAACGCGATGCAACGCCTTCCAGACCGACCACAGGCTATTTGCAAAGTTTTTGTTGCACCTTGTTGCAGAAGCAAACGTCGTCGGTTCAAACGTTTCATCCCCGACTTCGCCTCTTTCTAACCTTTCCCTATCGGAATAAGCAAACAGAGATGGAATCTTGCTTTTCAAGAGTGATCCTCACTTCTCTTTTGAAGATTGTTGGATTTTCAGGTTGACCTTTAAGATTTCTGAGGAGTGCTTAGACATAAAATGGTGTATAAATGTTCCTGCAGCGTTATCTTCAGATCTCTATAGTTGAGATCTAATATTATATTCTGTGCATATCTGTCACTGGCTATAATATGAAATCCTTTTTTCTCTGCTACTATAGGGAGGTTTCGTTCTGCTCTGAGCTCGAAATTATAATGTGATTTGAATGTTTAAACCCCATTTCACATAACAAACAGTATCCAAGATAAGGCGCAACCTGAGTGCGTGTTCAGACGACACCGACTCAGGTCTTAATTTGAGATCTATTCCCACACTCGCTCCACAAGACTCCTCCAGGGACTAGGTTGGGGGTCCAGGCCAAGTCCACAAAGCAAATACGGGCGGATGAGCTGGATATGCAAACTCTATAAACCTACAGCAAACAGGAGAGAGGCCAAGAGAGAATGCACGCGCCGTGCTTGTATGTCAGAGGTTCAACATTGATCCGAGCCTCCAATAAAGGGCGGGAAGGAGTCGGTCTTGTTTCTCAAATATCCATTTTCTACCTAAACAAACACGTGGCTGTGCCAAAGTGAGCAGACAGCAGAGGTGGACGAGTCTCCATCTGTTCAGGTGTTTCTGGGGTTGTGTTCCAGGCTGTAATTGGGTGAGAGACTGGTGGGTGTGGCCTGTGTTGGACTGTCACCTGACTGTTGTCAGCTGACCGGTAAAAGACTCCAGGACCCAGTTTTGCTCAGATTCAAAGCCTGTTGCCGGGCAGAAAAGATTAGCCATTTAATTATCGGAAGCAGAATATTTTCCAGCGATTTTTCAGCTCTGTGTGGGAATAACGGGAATGACATGACTGTTGAGTTGACAGCAGATATTCTTGCTCCTGGCAGCTTAAAAGCACAATTCTTTTGTTCTCCTTATGTGTCTATGAGGATTTTCTACAGCAGACCCTTTGTTATGTGTGATTACATAGAAAATGCTGTATTCTACCCAAATAATCTTTGTCTGAAAATGATACCTTAAGCTTCTTGATTTTCCCAGTTATCATTTTTGCCTTTTGTTTCTTTTCATCCTCGGAGCTCGATGTATATCAGACTCATCTGTCTAAAAGTATTTTCTTGCTACTATGTTCTCTCTTCAGTTTGTGTACATGGAGCAGCAGCTCTGTCACTTCTACCTTGTTACTACTGACTTCAATGACTTCCAAGGAATTTATCCATGCATATACGTATATATCTTCCTCTTTGTCACCGCGTCTGTTTGTCAATCAATCAGAAATGAAACTTGCTTATCTCTTTTCTCTGCCACTCTTCTCATCTCAACACATCTATCTCACTTTTTCTGTCTTCTGCTTGAAGTCCCCCCAACCCACTATCTACAATGGCACAGCCTTCCATAAATGTCACTCAAAAACTTCTTTTATGTTCAGTGATTCGAGCGTGCATGCACGTGCACGCATTTCTTAAACATTCCGCCCTCTTCCATCCATTAAAGACTGCTGCTTCAGAATGTGGCCCTGCACCTCTGCTGCCAAAGGTTGTTTCATTGTCATGCATATATGGGTGTGTGTGTGTGTGTGTGTGTGTGTGTGTGTGTGTGTGTGTGTGTCTATACTGTAAATATCAGCTCTCTTAGGCCCTGTGAAGCCTCAGGATTTTTTTCTCCTTACTGGTGTCTTCTGATATTATCTCATTCTATCTGCACTATTATTGGAGGTTTATCCTGTGTGTGTGTGTATGTGTGTGTGTGTTTTCCCTTTAATAATCTTAACACTTTCTTATTGTTTCTCAGATGTATTTGCAAATTGGGAGCGTCCACTTTGATTGCACATTTGGTGACATTCCAAGACATTTACTGGAAGTGTATTTTAAAAGCCTGGTGTTGGTCAGATTTGAGCAAAAAACAGATTATTTTTCTTGTGTCAGAGGCGATGTGAAGAGGTTATTTCTGTTAGAAAAGTGAAGGAATGACAAAGCACTGAAGGAGAAGAGGAAATGTCAATCACACCTAAGAGAGGAAACATGAGAGTGAGGCCAGAAATGCCAGATTTAAGATTGTAAAGAGGAAATCATAACTGTCTGTGTGTGGGTCTGTGTGGGTTTGTGTGTGTGTGTGTGTGTGTGTGTGTGTGTGTGTGTGTGTGTGTGTGTGTGTGTGTGTGTGTGTGTGTGCATGCTTTAGCCTTTCAGCTCTTATCTGATTTCACAGCCAGAGTATTCAGCTGCAGGTTTTGCTGTCGTTTTTGCTCTGTGCACCTTATTCTAGAGGGAGCTACTGTAGATATTAGTATGTCTAGAACATCTGATGCTATTAACGTAGCAGCAGAGCAATGTTTATTACCAGTAGATGTGCAATTTAACTAACTTGCTGTAACATTAGTAAAGCTGGGGCGAGCAGATGTGAGTACATGAGTGGAGGCAGGCTTCGATAAATCTGAATTTAAGTGAGATTCATTCACAAACGTCTACAGACACGATGTGAAACAGCTTCACTATTACGTGGGATGAAATATTGATACGCCACGTGCACTTGTTACTGGCAATCATATATGTTCACTCACATGACTCCTTTTCTTCAGGTCTCTTTCTTTCTACTCCTTCCATCATGTGTCACGATGACATCCTTCGTCTCCAAGGCGACCACCCTTTGGAGACACGGGTCACGCAGAGATTAGTTGCTCACTCTCATGCCTCCCCTCCATTGTTTAGCTCGCCTCCCCCCTTCCTCATACCTATAGGAGACTCCATCAGCACCCAGAAAAACGTTTGATCCGCGGCGTCACGCTTCGCTGACCGCCATCTCTGTGAGGTGTGATCAGTGAGCTTCCCCGGGGGGGTTTGTGACCCACAAGAGCAGTATGAAAGCGTCCGTCCTGTCTAAACATCAATTGTTATCGAGTGTATTGATCAGAGTGGGTTTGTACTCTCAGCTTTCCATCGTTTCTAACTAATCAGCCAGGAAACTGACCAGTGAACAAAACCCAGCAGATTTAAATGGAACCGACTATGGAGGCATCCTCAGCTGATTAACTGTCTGACTCTGCGTCTTTAAAAATCAGTAGTTCTGACGCTCCTGCCTGGCAACTGTCTCTGTTCCTCCGCAGACAGGAGTGCTGCTAACAGAAGGCAGTTATTGATTTTCCACTTGTCTATTTTTTTTTTTTTCGCAGAAAACGCAGGTGGGTGAAGGTACCACGTTTGTGTGTGTGTGTGTGTGTGTGTGTGTGTGTGTGTGTGTGTGTGTGTGTGTGTGTGTGTGTGTGTGTGTAGCAGCGTGCATCCTCACATGTGGCGCATTTATTCATCTGTAGGGTTGCTGCATGTCTGCATATTGCCCAACAGATCAGAACCCGGAAAGCACACAAACACACACGCAGACACACACACACACACACACTTGCGCGCCACGGCTTCTCCGCATCCTGGCCGAGGAACAAAAGCGTCTCTTTGCTGCCTCCACCGCTCGCTAATTGGGTGGAAACTGGCAGGTGGATGAAGAGTCTGTGTCTGCATGCTCTGCGTGCTTTTCTGTGAATCAGTGCATTAGGTCTAATTTCTTCAGACACCTTTCTGCTTTAGCACGAGTTTGCAGTAATGGAGAGAACTTGTCAGCTCACATTTAGCCTTTTTTGCACCAACAGGGTGTAAATACTGCAGTGTTCCAGGACCAGCCAATAGTTTAATGTTGTTGAATATTGGTAAAGATTTTTGCAGAAATCTGGGAATTGAAAATAATCATTTTAACCCTTGTGCATGTATTAGCTTTAATGCCAATCATCACAAAATTTGAGCTAAAACTATAGTAAAATCAACATGTTAAAAAAAGAAAAAAGTCTTCAAAATGAGGCAAATAAAACAAATACATTTTCCTGTCAAACACTTCAACTGTCAACAGCTAAAGATCAATTACTGTCACACTTTATTAAAAACTCAGCTGTGTAATTAAATCTCAGGGCAAATCTTAAATATTTGTGCGCCCAATCTGACCCCGTCTTTAAATTATCCAAGTGTGGACGGCGGCGTTCCAGATTTGGACATGTAGAGACCTTGAACCGAAGTCACTGTCAGAGGTGTCGGGTTCGGCAGCAATTCAAGAGCCAGCTCATGCACATGCATGAGGGGTAATGTTTCGTCATGGCTTTGCACGGGCCTGGCGAAACGCGCCAAATTTCACACACACACACACACACACACGCATGTACCCACACAGAAATTAAGGTCTGCATAAACCCCTGCACTTTCACACAAAGTGTGTTCTTGTGCAGACACGCGCGCGCACCCCCCCCCCCCCCCCCCC